>CP139508.1:299801378-300401378 GCA_021014915.2 Artemisia tridentata subsp. tridentata
AAATTTCACATCATACAAACAAAACAAATCCTAGTGAACGACCTCGGCTTACCTCAATTATCTCTTACTACACACGGACGAGTATACTTGCTCGTATGTGTTTCGTTTGAATCATTGGTAAATCGTGTTAAAAATTTTAAAACTTGTACTCCTAACGGGTATATCCCTTGAAACACATCAGCGATTTTCAAATTTTCTTGTAATTGATTGATATTAACTCCAAATCCTAACAATGTACTACCATTATCACCCATCTAGATGTAGGATTTGTCCAAACAAGTGTATTTTGAAAGGTGTCAAAACTTGTGATAATCCCCAATTCGAGTTGTAGTAATTTATCATGTTTAGGAACGTAACAAGAACGCAATTATGCATTGTTAATACATCTCAAAAACGTTTTCACAACCATGCATAATCATGGGTCGAATTTTTCATAATAAATATAAAACTTGGCTTGTTAAGTAATATTGAGTTAAGAAGTGTTGAGTTTAACTTAAAATTAAGATGATGAAAAATCCATTTTTTTTAACATATATGTACACACCAGGCAAACGTTTTAATCCCTTGCTATTTCTCTTGTGTTCTATAGGTATAAATATGTCACATATATATGACTTTGATAATCACCTAACCAACAACTACATCCCAAAAATCTCATTAAAACCTTACACTCATAAAGAATTTGTCGATAGCTTCAAAAACGTTGAGTCACGATATCTTCATGAAGGTCGAATTGTCGATCCCTCCTATGTCTATTAAGAAGAGATTGACATAGCCTTTCAAACCTTAGGTTTTGAGTGTCTACTTGATATTAATGAACAAATCTGTCCACGTTTTGTGTTAGAATTCTTTCGTCAAATTGAACTCGTACGTAACGAGGATCAAACCTTCTCTCTTTGGTTTTGGGTACAAAACTACAAGTTTCTCTTGTCTCTTAAAGAATTCGTTCAAATCCTTTGACTTCCAAGCCGTGGGCAATGTGCCTATACGAAAGACTCTTCTCTTAACTCTATCCTCGACAATCAAGAGGCCGACGGCCCTTATCATTCACACTTACCATCATCAGAAAAGTTGATTAACATTCTATGTAATTCACCATGTGTCAAACGTCCTAACAAAATTCGTTTACTCGAACTCCGCAACTTTCTACAACCCGTGGCGATTATTTTACGAGAAAACGTCTTGAGTCTAGTAGGAAATCGTGAATTTCTACCGGCATGTTGTGCTCATATGTTTTATTGCATTCTAACTCAACAACGGTACAATCTTGCCTACTTCTACGCTAAGCGAATCATACATCTCAAGGATACTAATGAAAAATTAATGCCCTATGAGATGTCTCGGTATGTACTTTACAACAAAGTCATGGAACCTTTAAATGAGTTACATATATCATCCTTTCTTCAAACCTGAAAAATCACCAAATCATGATATATTGAATGAGGAAATGAATTGCTCTCAAGTGGGAGGCATCAGGATAAACTGAGGTCAATAGACAAATATATCTAGAAGCTGCTCGACGGAAGTAGAAGAAAAAGACAAGATGTTTCTTATGCTCTAGTATTAGTATTATGCTTAACCTTGTGTAGTTTCTATTATTACCTGATTACTTTAGTCTTGGTGTGTATGCCTATTAGTTGAGCTATGATGTATTTGGATGAGTTTAGACTTGGCTTCATTAAAACATGTTCCTTCTTGATTGCATGAATATCTCTTGAATTGTTTAAAATCTATTCTGTTGTAGTAGTCGTATATGAATCTGCATTAATCTGAACTGTTAGATAGTATGCTAGATACAGATTGCAGAAATGGAAAAACTGAGCAAAACTTGGAAACCATCTGGTGGCGATCCCGTAAACATTGTGACGGTCCCGGATATATAAAGGACCATCCCATATTTAAAGGACCGTCCACTGTAGGTCACGGATTTTTGTACTGTTTCTTCTTTTCTGCAACCTTGACCTATTTCATGTTTTTCACCACCATTTCTAGGATTAGCAAAACAATTTTATGTGCCATAATATCCTTAGTGCATGCTTTGCCCAAATGAAAATCACATTTGATTATTTAAACTCCCATCATCTTCTTCATCTTCATCATCACCTTCCTTCTTCATTTTCTACAATGGCACCCTCATCAACCTCACTATCACTCTCAAACAAGAAGCCAAAAACCATCATAACACTTCCTAAACCCATCTTCATTGACTTAACAAAAGAAACCAACACTCTTTCTCCAAAGTCTCCACCATCATCTCCTCAAGCACCAAGTGCACCAATGAAAACTCCATCCACCAAAGAAACTTCCTTTTCCTCCTCTAGACCATCATCTTCTCAATTCCCAACCTTCATTGGCAACTTCTCACCTTACCTTGGAGACATATCATCACCACCAAGAAGCTAACATCCAATTCCACCAAATACCTTTTTGTCTCAATCACCAAATGGGCATTTGGATTACACTCCTTCCACTCCACCACCATCTCCAGTCATGGGCCATCCTTTTCCTTACCTCTTTGTCAACAACCATACCATGGGTTGTGCATGTTGCTATCACAACTTCCATCTCATTTCATCCCTAAGAAATGAGCTTCACTACATGTATACCCATATTGAGTACCTTCTTTCTCAACCAAATATGCAACCAACCCCACTAGCCACCATGCCACCTTCTTCTCCACCTTCCACCTAAACACCTCTATATGTTTAGTTAAAAATAATCATGGATTATCTTTTGGGCCAAGCATGTTCTAGGAACTTAGGTTTTTAGAAATAGCTTGTAGTTTTAGTGTCTAGATTGTGGTATTTGATGTATGCCTCCATCTATGCTATGTATGCTTCTCGTATGAATGAATGTATGCTTTCTTATTATGATTAATGAAATCTATCTCTTTGTGCTGTGATACTTGTCATGGTTTCTTTTATAATATGTGAAATTAAATATCTTTAAAATTGGAAATACTAAAATCACAATACATCTGTCCATAACAGCCCCACTGGCGACGGTCCCTTATACAGGGACGGTCCCCAATATTTAAGGGATTGTCTGTGTATTTACAAGACCGTCCCCAGTCAAGCTTAAAAATCAGATTTCTCCTCTCTGAATAATCAGAATTATCTATTTCCTGTCTGATCTATCTGATTTCACCTTCCTCTAATCATTTTCCTCTTATCCAATCACATTCTATCTATCTTGATTCTCTTCTCATACCCTCTGATTCTCATATAAATATATGTATGTGCATTGTACTCTAGCTCGTTTTTGTAGCACAACATCATAGCTCGATTCCACGGTGCCCTCATCTAGGGGGAGCACTAATCAAGGGGGAGCATTAGTACCATCGATTTCTTTCCTCTCTACGCAACCTTTTTAATTCTACAAAAAGGGGGAGAAGTAAACGAAAACTTATTAACATATAAGTTTACCTAAAATGAGTTTATATTTTGTAATCATCAAAAAGGGGGAGATTGTTAATACAAATAATGTCAAAAATGTCATTTGCATTATTCAGTCTCTATACGTTTTGATAATCACAAAATATAAAAACATGTTACGTAAAACTATACTTGATAAGTTTTTAATCGAGAAAACTCGTTTAGACTACAACATCACTTCAGGTATGAACAAACATAATACCAACATTAGTAAAGTGATCAAAGAATTTATTTTTCCAAAACCTCACATTTTTGTGTGACAAAACATTTTTACAAAAGTATTTTTGTAAATTTAAAGAAATGTTTTATTAAGAAAATAAATTTGAATTTCAAATTCTCCAACAGCTAGTTTTCCCACCTAAACCAGATAAAATTTTCACCACACCAGGACAAAAATGGGAGCATTTTTCGAGACGGTCCGGTCCAACGCGACGGTCCCTTTTATATACGGGACCGTCTAAGGTTTAAAGGACCATCTCCGCTCCTCCTGGTGTCTATAAATACTGCACTGTTCTCTGCAGAAATTGAACCCCTCTTGGCACAAAAACATTCTATTATTTCCTTTCTTATTCTTTGATCACTATAACGTGTTGATATGTGTTTATAAGTGATTCCGTCATCCTCTATATCAAAGTGCAAGAGAAGAACGCTCGTATTCGTCAAGAAACGAATTATAGATTAGTCATCACATACACGTAACTTGTGTTACGATTCTCTTCTTCCTCCAAACTCTTTCCTTTGTCAACATTGTAAATTTATATATCCGACTTGTGTGTGAGTCGTTACTAGGTGTGTTAGCATAGATACGGAAAAAGTGTAAGTCTGTGAAGTGGTGTATTTAGATTAGGACTTGGTATAAGTTCGTGTGTCAGTGTGTGAAGACTAGGACCGGGTGAAGGTTCGTGTAGACTTGGATTGGGTGAAGATTCAAGTGACGAGGTGTACGTCCGTGTAGCCACGTGGGCTTTTGTGTAGATTGGTTTTAGCTGGGATTAGGACTCGACAATCCGCTTAGTGTCGTAAAATTGGTGTAAGCGTTGGTATACGATTTGCTCCGCCTAAAGGGAGTGTGTTGCCATAGTGATTGTGAACTCTCGAGTGTGATACTCGAGGAGTGGAGTAGGGCGAAGAGTGAGCTTCGTGCCGAACCACTATAAATCTCCGTGTCTCGGTTTGGTTGTTTTCGTCCTTTATCTTTTGTCTTTATTTTGTTTACTTTTCGCATCATTATTGTGTTCATATACATTAGATAGTGTTGTTCCCTTTACACGATTAGAGTTAACTAGAGAGTTAATCTATTTCGTGTTATGACTAATACAATGTTTAGGATTAATTCTAACAGTTATAAAACGTGAGTATAAAAAACAACAATATTTTTCAACGTTTAAATTCTTATTAGAAATAATTCCAAGAATCTATACCCAAGTGTTTTACGGAACAAACACTTGGGATTGAATAGACAAGGGTATGGGGTGTCTCCTATCGAAACTCAAGTTTTGCTTGAGTGGTAACAATATACCCACTGAGCTATCTCAGTGAGTTGTATACTCTTTGTAGGAGAGAAGTTTCTTTGCAAAAGTTCAAGACTTTAAATATACAAAGCACACTTTAACTTCTCTCACATCTGATCTATTTATACACAAGTAATCTAAGTATAAGTGATTAAATATAATACAAGTTGTTGAGGTTGCGTGTCTGACAATTACAAATAGTAATCGTCATTTCCAAGAACCAATAGGAAAGGGCCAAGAAGACTTTGGGAGTTGTTGGCTGACACTCCATGACTTTTAGCCGCAATAGGGAAGGTTGGATCTGACAAGAGAAGAGTGTTGGGTTTACACTCTTATCTTCTCAGATCTTTTCCCTATCGTTCCCGCCTTTTCTTCAGGCTATGGTTCCTCAGTCTTCAATCACTTTGTTATTGAGGAGACTGGGGTTCAGTGAGTTCTTGTCCAATACTCACTGAACCATCATCTTCTTCTTTGGCTTAAGTCCGACTCAGGGAGTACCGCCTTCCTGAGAAGTGAATCCTTCTTCTTGAATTCGTCTTAAGCATCTTGAAGATGACTCACTGAGAGGCTGTTCTCTCAGTGACTTGAATTGTTCTCGGTTTAAGTTTAACACTTAGTTAATTTGTGTCCAAATCATGTTTTACGTATTCTTGGGTTTTACATAACCCAACAATCTCCCCCTATTTGGATATAAATTATTCCTAAGTGTTTTGATCAGTATGAGTGAGCTAAAGTCTTCTGCTCATACTGAATGTACTAGAAAATAAATAAGGATACTGATATAGCAAAACATTCATCAATTTATTCATATCATTACATGTCCTATTATTCTAAGTACAAAATACTCATGGTTCCTCAACAAGACCCATGAGTTCAAGTTTTGCCTTCTTTGACATCAACACCTCTTTATCAGGTCGATCTTTCATCAACTGATCCATTAACTTTACAAACTCCTCATTTTCAGGTCTCCTGATATTAAGCGCCATCAGTTTGTAAGCAAGGAGTGTTGTTGTTTCTACTTTGTCGATGTCAGAGATTCTTTGAAAGGCTTCCTGACCAAACTCATCCACAAAGAAGATGCCATACTCAGGTTCCTTAATGACTAGGTTGGGACGGAATTTGACTCCCTGAGGAGGAACTCTATTGCAGTGAAGTGCAGCTATATATTGTTCAGGCTCCATAGCTACAGCTTTCCTTTTCTTCCCAACCTTCTGAGTAAACTCAGGGATAGTTAGTCCCTGAGAAGCAAGTGCCTCATCATGGTTAATGCCCAGACTCTTTGCCACTCTTGCAAGTTCCTCATACTTAGCACTCAGTGACTTGATGATGATTGGGGCATTCTTGCTTGCGGTTTTCTTCCTTAGGATAGGCATCATCATATCCCATTCTCTTATCCTATAGTCTGAGAATTTGACAATTGGAAGATGTTCAGACTTTCTTGGACCTCTATGGATTGTTAAGCTCAGAGGTCTGGTGGGGTGAATGGTGATGTCAGTTATTTTGCCTTCACCTTTGGTATTGGTCATGTGCCATACATACCTCTCATAAATCCTCTGCCTCTTTTCTTCCTTAAGTTTGGCTTGTTTGTTGTGTTCCTTAAGGATTTCAGCCTGAAGCTTGAGAAACTCATCCCCTTTGATGTCCTTCTGCTCAGACTCCTTGATCACTTCTTTGGCAACCTTAGAGATTTCAGACCTGTTGAGTACCAGCTCCTTCTCTCTTTCCTTCCTGAGCTCTTCTTGGTGTAAAATTTCAGCCAGTTGATCAGGAGTCCCATAGACCCTTCTCCCATCCTCTAAATCAACATAGAATGGTGCATCGGGATCTGCACATCTTTCAGAAGAAGCCTTGACTAAGAGTGATTTTAGGAGGAGGGTTTGTTTCAGTCACCATGATTTTCTTCCCTTTGTCAATGGGAGGAGGTTGACTGGTGGATGTCTCAGGGACAGTTACTAAAGCAGAATTGGGATCAGGGATTGGAGGATCATCAATTTTCTCCCCCTCAGCAGATGGCGGAGCTTCAGTGGAGACACCTGCTGACTGAGGAGGTGGAGGAGTATGAGAGGCCTGAAGAATGGATAAAATGTTGGAGACCATAGACTTTGTTTCAGAAGTCTCATTCTTCACGGCACTCAGTTCGGTAGCCATTTCCCTCTGGTGGGTGGTGAGTTCAGTAACTTGGGTGGTGTAGTGTTTGACCAGCTCATTATGTGTTGTTGAGAGCTGCTCAAAGGCTGAGGAGATTTTGATCAGGTGCTCCTTGGATGCATTAACAGCCTGATAAATGGATTCTTGCTGTGTCCTTAATCCTTGAAGATCTACCCCCTGAAGGAGCTTTAGAAGCTCAGTTATGCTGGTGGAGGTGTTAGCCTGAGAGGCCAAGTATGCATCCAATCTGGTGACAAAAGTGGGATCATCTGCAAGATGTTCTTGTACTGATTCTATAGCCTTGAGGATGTTGGACAGTTCCTGATGCTGTCCAGTGGCTATGTCATCTACAGATTTGTTTAGGTCGCCAAGTTGTTTATCAGTGAGGGTGGCGGCCTGAAGAATCTTTGCCTGAGATTCTTCCACAGAAGCCCTGAAGTCAGCATAGGAGGATGCCACTTCAGTGTGCTTATCCCATAGCTCATCCGCAACAGAGTTGTAAAGACCTTCGTTGGCTTTGCGAAGGACTCTTGCCATTTGTCTTTCAGAAGCCGGATGAGCATCGTCATACTTTTGCAACCACTTGGGAGTGGTTGAAGCACCTGATGATGATGATGAGGTTGATGGAGAGCTGGGTGGTTGATCCTCAGGATGAGGTGAGGAATGTTGTTTCTCAGAGGGCTGAGGAGGGCTTGCTTGTGTTTCCATTTCCTCCTCAGCATCAGGGATCTCATCATCACCAAAATCAATCTCCTCCTCTGACTCATCAGCCAACAAATTTTTATAGTCAGCCAGAGAAGGAGCCTTCAGTAAATCCGGCTCCCCCTCAGAAGAGGGCTCACCTTCGTTGTGGCCAGGTCCTGATTCTTTTGTCATAATAACTGGTGGGGTTTGACCAGCCTGACTAGTCATAATAACTGGGGGGGTTTGCCCAGCCTGACTTTTAGAATCAGTTCCTGAGAGAACAAAAATGCCTGAGGTGGGTTTGGGTTCCGTATCGGCGGGTGGTTTAAATCCCTCCGAGTCTTTGTCCCCCTGAGCGCCTTCATCCACTAATGGGTGTTTTTCAGTGGAATCATGAGGCACTTCTTGTGAAGATGAATGGACCCCCTTCCCATCAGGATTGGTCTGTCCTTTTGGGGATTTAGGGTCCTGAACTCCCTGAGACCCTGAGTGTGATTGCTCAGGGACGTTAGCAGGATGTGAGTGGGTATGGGTCCCCTTCTCAGTGGAGTAGTACTGCTCCACCGAGGATATAGAACCCTGAACTCCCTCAGGTTCTGATTGTGATTTATCAGTGCCTTCATTAGGATGTGAGTGGGTGGATGCTCCTGACCCATCTGACTTGTTTTTTCAGAAGGGACATTAGGAAAGGGTTTGCCCGAGGATACTGAGGATGATTGCTCAGCACCCTCCAGTGGCGTTTGTTTTGTGGCCAAAGTGGTCTCTTGTATGGGAGTCTGAGAGGTCAAGGTCACAACAACTTTCTTGGTGCCTGAGGCAACAGTCTCAGTGACGAGTGGTTTAGGTCTAACCACTTTACTGGATTGTCCCCCTTTCCCTTTCTTCTTCTTTCACCTTCTTGGTTGGTGAAGGAACTGGTGAGCATACATTTTCACCCTGAATCACCATTAACATGTAGGTGGTCAGGGCGACCGGTTGTACCTCAGTAATGTCACTACTAAAGTTGGTCTTATGCAAGATGTCAGGTTTTGTACCTTCATCGTCAGACCTTAAGTAGTCAGGACCAAGAAGATCCTGAAGCACACAGGAAATGAACCTAGGATAAGACATATGTCTTTGCCTATGTTTCCCTGAGAGCTTTGACACGAGGTCTCGGAAGATTATTCCTCCGATATCAATTTTTCTACCCTCCAAGAGACTGAACATCATCAATTGTTGTGATGAGTTCAACTGCTCAGTGGAGGATTTATTTCCTCCGAGTACCTGAATGATGAATGTCATCATAAGTCTCCAGACAGGGTGAAACCATGTCTTCACTATTGGAGCCTTTGCCAACAAGGCTTCAGGAGACTCGCCAGGACGCCTAACATCATGTGGCCCTAGGAAAAGCATTTCCGCTTTTATTTCCTGATCAGTAGGGTTAGCCTCAAAGTTCTCAACAAAGTTAAGACCAGTGGCCATGATGAAGGTCTTGTAGTTCAGGGAGAGAGTCTTAGTTCCATTCATCACAGTGAAAGTGATGATAGACTCTTTGGTGTCCTTAGGGCTAGTAGCCGTTGCGGTACACCAAAACTCCCTGAGATAGTCATTATAGATGACTTCTGGGGTGGTTGTAAAGGCTGTGGCAAGGAAGCAGTTTTGTAAATACTTAACTACATCCTTGTAACCCGCATATTGCTGCGGGTAATGGAAATTTCCAACCACATTGTTTTTGGTCAGGTCCACGCCCTCCATTGTGAAGCTCACATTTGGGGGGGTGGTAATAGCATTAGAGGAAGCCATTTTATGATCGGGTTTAGGTCGGAAAAATGGTCGGATATTTCTTAATGCTAAGAACACACACACAATTTGTTTGAGAAATAAAAAGGGCAGAGTTTGCTTATGAATTTCTAAAAACGTGTGTGTGTATTCTTTTGGATGGGTATATATAGGATAGTGGAGATGGGGGTATTTTTGGTATTTGAGTGATCTTATTTTAATCAAAATATAATTTATGGAAGTTATTTTGAATAAAATGTTTGAGATCCGCATTAAATGCCACCACTCCACTTTTCCTCTTTTTTCTCAATTGGCAGAGTGAACAGTTGAGTAGTTTCTGCAAAAGGAGAAGTTGCAGAGTTTCCATCATCACACAGTGTTTTGTGTGAGAGAGGGCATTGAATGCCAAGTTGGGAAGTGGGGGCCCATTCGGTGTATGCCAGAAAGGCTAAAAGAACAAATATTCTTGAATTAAATTAGAGCATTTAAGTTAGTATTTAATGTCCTTTTTCAGGGCCCTGAATGACTATTCATTCAGTGATGGGCTTTTCAGGGACTTGGGATTAGTCACTGATGATTCAGGAATATGGAAAGATTCCTGAGAAGCAAGGATTCAGGAACTTGGGTTTAGTTTCTGAACCCTCAAGATTTCAAGAACTTGGGTTTAGTTCCTGAGGTTGAGGATTAGTGAAATAATTCACTGACGAACACATTGAGTCAGGGACCTGAGATTTTAAGAATTTACACTTCAGTTGGTAGGAATCAATCAGTGGACTAATTCTCTATATCCAACATTCCTAATTCAGCTTTCAGTCTTGTGAAAGTTGGTTCATCCAAAGGTTTGGTGAAGATATCAGCTAACTGATATTCAGTAGGAATGAAGTGTAATTCAATGTCACCATTCATGACATGGTCCCTGATGAAGTGATATCTGATATCAATGTGTTTTGTTCTCTGATGAAGAACAGGGTTGTTTGAGATTGCAATTGCACTGGTGTTATCACAGAAGATGGGTACCATCTTGTACTGAATTCCATAGTCACTGAGTTGACTTTTCATCCAGAGTACATTTGCACAACAACTAGCTGCTGCAACATATTCAGCCTCAGCTGAGGACAAGGCAACTGATTGTTGCTTCTTGGCACTCCAACAGACTAATTTCCCACCAAGTATTTGGCAAGAACCTGAAGTGCTTTTTCTGTCCATGTTGCATCCAGCATAGTCAGAGTCTGAGTATCCTTTGAGATCAAGTCCTGAGCACTTTGGATAGTATAATCCAAGGTTAGGAGTGCCCTTCAGGTACCTGAATATCCTTTTCACAGCAGTGATATGAGATTCTCTTGGGTCAGATTGATATCTGGCACATAGACATACTGAGAATTGAATATCAGGTCTTGATGCAAGTAGATACATCAGTGATCCTATCATTCCTCTAAAGAGAGTTTGATTTACTGGTTTACCAGTTAGATCAGGACCAAGGTTGTTTGGGGGAACCATGGGAGTTTTGACTGAGGCACAGTCACTGAGATCATACTTCTTCAGTAGATTCTTTACATACTTCTCTTGACTGATAGTGGTTCCTCTATCAGTCTGCTTGACCTGAAGACCAAGAAAGTATGTCAGTTCTCCCATCATGCTCATTTCAAACTTCTTTGCCATTAGTTTTTCAAATTGTTTGCAAAGTTTGAAACTTGTTGAGCCAAAGATGATGTCATCAACATACACTTGTACTAGTATGACATCATTATTTGTCTTATAGATAAACAATGTGTTGTCTATCTTGCCTCTGACAAATTTGTTTTGGATTAAGAAGGCTGAGAGAGTCTCATACCATGCCCTGGGAGCTTGCTTCAGTCCATAAAGGGCTTTGTTAAGCTTACAGACATGATCAGGAGACTCATGGCTTTCAAATCCAGGAGGTTTCTCAACATAAACTTCTTCTTTCAGTGAGCCATTTAAGAATGCACTTTTAACATCCATTTGGTACACCTTGAAGTTCATGTATGTAGCAAAAGCAAGGAAGATCCTGATGGCTTCCATCCTTGCTACTGGTGCAAATGTTTCCTCATAGTCAATGCCTTCTTGTTGATTAAAGCCTTTGGCTACAAGTCTGGCTTTGTTTTTAATGACTATCCCATTTTCATCAGTTTTGTTTTTGAATACCCATTTCATGCCAATTACTGAGACATTCTCAGGACATTTGACCAAGGTCATTACCTTGTTTCTGTCAAATTGTTCCAGTTCATCATGCATGGCCTGAACCCAACTTGGATGTTTAAGTACTTCTTTAACACTTTTGGGTTCAATAGTGGAAATGAAGTCCACAAATAGGCATTCATTGGATGAGGCTGCTCTTAGACTAGCAGTCATGCTCCTGGTGAGCATGCCTTCAGTAGGCTCTCCAATAATATTGACAAGTTCAATGTCCTGAGACCTAGTCCAACTTTCTTGTGGTCCTGGATACTGATTTGAACTTGTGGAGGCCTGATTGGGTAGAGGGTTTGGTTCTGGAGTAGACACATGATCATTGACAGGATCTTGAGTGTCTATCAGATCACTGAGATTGTTTGGATCTTGAGTATTTTGAGCAGGATGATTGATGTCATCAGTGTGTGTATGTGCCTGAACAAACTCAGTGATGGTAGGGTTAGGTAGGTTGTGGGGGTTTATGTAATAGGAGAGATTAGCATCATCTTGATACTGAGTAGTAGAATTGTTTTCAGACAGATATTCATCAGGAGGATATCTTGAAGAATTATCAATTCCTATCTCTTCTACTGAGGCAGTTGAGAACCTGATAGCATCAGTGCTCTCATCAAAGGTAACATGAAATGTTTCCTCAGTCTGCTGTCTCCTTGTGTTGAACACTTTGAAGGCTTTTGAGACAAGTGAGTATCCCAAGAAGTATCCATCATCAGCTTTTGCATCAAATTTCCCTAGGTGATCCTTGTGATTATGAATAAACACAGGACACCCAAAGACATGAAAGTAGCTGATGTCAGGGATTCTTCCTTTGAATAACTCATATGGGGTTTTCCCATGTCTCTTGACAATTATGGATCTGTTTTGTGTATAACAGGAAGTTTTGACTGCATCAGTCCAAAAATGGTTGGAAAGGACTGATCCACATAGCATTGTCCTAGCAGCCTCAATAAGTGTTCTGTTTTTCCTTTCAGCAACACCATTTTGTTCAGGTGTGTATGGAGAGGAAAAGTTTTGGAAAATACCTTTCTCATCACAAAAACATTCAAGTTCACTATTTTTGAACTCAGTCCCATTGTCAGTTCTAATTTGTTTGACCTTAATGTCATTTTGATTTTCAATGTTCCTGACAAAGGACATGATTGTTTCAGCTGCCTGACTCTTTTTGATCAGGAAGAATACCCAGGTGTATCTTGAGTATTCATCCACTATGACCAGAGTATACTTCTCATGGTTAATAGACCTTGGACTGACAGGTCCAAATAGATCCATATGGAGAAGATGTAGGCAGTTCCTGATGGAAAAGTTGGTTTTGGTTTTAAAGGATGCTCTGTGATGTTTACCTTTTTCACAAGCTGAGCATGGTTTATCCTTAGAAAACACAAGAGATGGTAAGCCAAGGACCTTGTTTTGTTTTACAAGATTGTTTATGTTCTTAAAGTTCAGGTGGGTAAGTCTCTTATGCCAAAGCCAGTTGAGTGTATCAGTGGCTTTAGCAAAGAGACAAGTTCCATCCTGAGTTAGACTGGACATGTCTAAGACATAAACATCTTGTCTTCTTGGTGCAATGAGGACTATTTCCTTATTTGCATTGAAGATGGTTCCTTGCTTATCATCAAACTGAACTATGTATTTTGCATCACATAGTTGACTGACACTGATCAGATTATACTTAAGACCATTTACAAATGCTATCCTAGTAAAGACAATACCATTGCAGTTTACTGAACCATAACCTTCAGTGAGACATGATGAATTATCAGCAAATATCACTTTGGGTCCTGATTCTTTCACATATTTGTGCAGACACTCCTTAACCCCAGTCATGCTCCTTGAACATCCACTATCTAGATGCCAAACAGGATCCCTGGCATGCTTCTGCACAATTAGTAAACTAGGTCAGTTCTTTCTAGGACTCCATTTCATGGAGGGTTTGGTATTGTAGGTCTTTATGAAAGTATTAATTGATTCATGGTCAGAGGTTGAGTGGACTGAGCTACCACATGTTTTGCATTTGGTTGTAGGGGTAGCCTCAGTAGTCTGAGAGGATTGTTTCATTCCTCTTTTTGACTGAATGACCTTCTCTTTTCCTGAGGATTTCTGAGTGGAACTTCCACTAGATTCACAATGTTTGTCATATTGACAATCCTCAGGGTGGTGGTCATTGAATCCACACAAAGGGCAGGGTGGAAAAGGCTTGGCCTTTTGCTTCTGTTTTTGCTTAGAATCAGAAGGGTAGTTCAGGCACTGAGCCTTAAGTCCTGAAAAGTTTGACATAACTGAGCATTGTTTATGATCAGAAGTCCTGTGATCTTCCTTTTTGCAAATCATGCAATAAAGGACTCTATAGCAATCATCAGTGAGATGATTTGTATAGTTGCATAGCTCACATCTTTTCAGGGGTTTTGTGGATTTGGGTTTGGTCTTTGAGGAAGTTGGTTTTTGTTCCTTCTTGGATTGAGAGGATTTCTCAGAAGATGCAATCTTCTCTCCTAGCTTCCTGACCATTTCAGCCAACTGATCAAATTTTGATTCAGGGCTTTGGGTTGATACTTCAGAAGGGACTGAAGTTGATGAGTCATCAGTATTTACTGAGACATCAAGGTTTGCTCTCTTCAGGATGGTTGTTCCCCTTCCTGATCTCTCCTTTGGAGAGTGTGGTGAGAAGACCATAGGTGGGAGGCCTAAGTTAGGTGAAGCACCCTGAAGGGTATTCAGTGGAGGAAGTGGAGGGTATGATTCTGATTCAGACTCATCCAAGGACTCAGTGAGTGGTTTAGTGAGTTCAAGCTTACTGAGTTTTTCAGTGAGTCCAAGCATATTTTTCAAAGCCTGACTTTCAGGAAGCAAGATCTTTCCAGTCTCAAAGTTTGGTAACTTACTGACTGGGTTGTCCCTGACAATCCAGTCATTTGACTTGGGAAGTAATTCTTGCTCAAAAGATATGCCAGCTGGAACAAAGTTCATTTCATTTTGACATACAGTTGGATCAACCATAAGAGGGTCAATACCAATGGTTTTCTGAGAGATTAATCCCACAATGTCAAAAACCTTAGGGTTCTTCTTGGTCCAGCTTTGAATGATAGCCTTTTCTTTGTTAAGTTCAGTTTGAAGGACTTGGTTTTGTTTCAAAATCTCAGTGTTCTGAATTTGTAGAGTTATTGTTTCTAGTTTGGCTTGCTTAAGTACAAGCAGTTCATCTCTACATTTGTTTAATTCTGACACAATGTTGTTATATTTTGAAAGCAAGTTAAGCCTTTGTTCTTCAACAAACTTTAAATCAACACAAATATAATTCATGTAAGACTGCCAATCAGAATCATCATCCATAGAAAGTAAAGTAGTTACCTTCTTCATGGTGATGTTGACCCACTCTCCATTTCTAGCATGGCCTTTTCCCACAGCCACCTGATCCTCTTCTGAAAGTGCCATCAGTGCACTAACTCTTATTTCCTCATCTGAGGAAACCTCTTCATCATCCCAATCATATGCTTCAGCTATTAAAACCTTGTTCTTAGTCTGAATAGGTTTAGATGTTTGAGCAGCCTGAGACAATATGGGGTTAGTTTCAAGAAGTGCAAGCTTAGCTTTGATATTCCTATATTTTGTTTCAAAATCCTTTTGACCCTTGTTTTGGTATTGTTGGGTGGACTGAAACATTTTAGGTTGAAACTTGCTAGTTCCTGAAAATTTGTAAGAGGGTTCTGAGATAGTTTTAGAATAACAGTCCCTAGCAAAATGACCCTTTTTACCACATTTAAAACATTCAGTGGTCTCATTTGCTTTTGATTTTGTAAAGTTGGACTGATTTCTTTTGATGAAACGTTTTGAACTAGCAAGGAGTGCCCTCTCTTGGAATTCCAAGTTCAGGTCATTCAGGTATTCCTCATCAGTCCTTTCATCAATTTCTTCTTTAGAATCCTCTTGAGTATCCTGCACAACACCATTAGAATAGAAAGCAGTTGATATGGGTGTGGAGGTTAAGGCCTTTTTGGACTCAAAAGCTTTTGAGTCAGGGTATCTCCTTGAGATCAGGTTGTCTTCATAGACAAACTTCCCATAAATTTCAGGGAGCTCAAGTGTCTGAATGTGATTAGCATTCCTCAGGCCTTGTGAGAAGTTGAGCCACTTCTCAGGGAGACTGTTGACAAAGCCAACATTTGTCTCATGTTTGGTCAGTACAACACCATCATTTGATAATTCATTTATCAAAGTTTTGTATCTGGTGTAGGTCTGTGAGAGACTTTCAGAGTCTTTAGCCCTGAAAGTATTATACTCAAGTTTAAGGTCCATGACCCTATTTTCCTTGGTATCTGAGGGACCCTCAAAGCTGTTTACCAAGTCATCCCAAGTTTGCTTGGCTGTAAGACAGTTGATGACTGATTCCATTATATCGTCAGGAAGACATGATATAAGGATGCTTTTCAGGCGTTGGTCTTGATTGACCACCCTCCTCTCATCAATGGTCCATTGGGCCTCAGGCTTGTTTAGCCCTGTGGCAGTCTTTGGGACAAATGTGCCATCTCTGATACAGGTGATGTAGTAGGGTTCCATACCAGTAAGATAGCAAATCATACGCTTCTTCCATTTGCTAAATTTCCCAGCTTCAAGTCTGGGTGCAACAGCTGAGTAGCTGCCACCCTTTTTATCGACAAGCTTGGGTACATTGATATCAGCCATAGTAGGATCTTGGTTTTAAAAACCTAGAGCACTCTTGGTTAGTTTAAAAGATTTTATAAACCAGAGGCTCTGATACCACTTGTTGTTCCCTTTACACGATTAGAGTTAACTAGAGAGTTAATCTATTTCGTGTTATGACTAATACAATGTTTAGGATTAATTCTAACAGTTATAAAACGTGAGTATAAAAAACAACAATATTTTTCAACGTTTAAATTCTTATTAGAAATAATTCCAAGAATCTATACCCAAGTGTTTTGCGGAACAAACACTTGGGATTGAATAGACAAGGGTATGGGGTGTCTCCTATCGAAACTCAAGTTTTGCTTGAGTGGTAACAATATACCCACTGAGCTATCTCAGTGAGTTGTATACTCTTTGTAGGAGAGAAGTTTCTTTGCAAAAGTTCAAGACTTTAAATATACAAAGCACACTTTAACTTCTCTCACATCTGATCTATTTATACACAAGTAATCTAAGTATAAGTGATTAAATATAATACAAGTTGTTGAGGTTGCGTGTCTGACAATTACAAATAGTAATCGTCATTTCCAAGAACCAATAGGAAAGGGCCAAGAAGACTTTGGGAGTTGTTGGCTGACACTCCATGACTTTTAGCCGCAATAGGGAAGGTTGGATCTGACAAGAGAAGAGTGTTGGGTTTACACTCTTATCTTCTCAGATCTTTTCCCTATCGTTCCCGCCTTTTCTTCAGGCATGGTTCCTTAGTCTTCAATCACTTTGTTATTGAGGAGACTGGGGTTCAGTGAGTTCTTGTCCAATACTCACTGAACCATCATCTTCTTCTTTGGCTTAAGTCCGACTCAGGGAGTACCGCCTTCCTGAGAAGTGAATCCTTCTTCTTGAATTCGTCTTAAGCATCTTGAAGATGACTCACTGAGAGGCTGTTCTCTCAGTGACTTGAATTGTTCTCGGTTTAAGTTTAACACTTAGTTAATTTGTGTCCAAATCATGTTTTACGTATTCTTGGGTTTTACATAACCCAACAGATAGATATCACATAACTTCGAATCAAACGTTTTTCAAAAAAGAACAAAAAGAAATTAAAAGTCTTTAAAACGTAATTGTAAACGGTGAAACTATTCAAACCCCCTTCTAGTTTCTACAATTGGTATCAGAGTCAGGTTACTCAAGAACTTTAAAGTACACTGTACTTTAAAACTTGAATCGATCTATGGAGTCTGAAAGATATCTAGAATGGCACTCTTTACAAGAACCACCATTTTTCGAAAACAATAATTTTATTCACTGGAAAAATAGATTTGAAAGTTATGTGAAATAAAGAGATCAAGGTCTTTGGCATTTTATTTCAATTGGTGATTTTCAACCAACGGAAGTAAATTTTGAAAATCAAAGTAATAATTTTAAAAGAAAATTTTATAAAAATATTGAAGCTAAAATAATGATTTATAAAGATTTGCCAAAAATTGAATATGAAAGAATTTTAATGTGTCAAACGGCAAATGATATTTGAAAAAGCCTTTTACATAAATCGTCCCTGTGGCTCTAAAAAATTACACCAGTTGTCTTTGAGTCAATTAAATAAAAAGTGCTTGTGGCTCTAAAAATTCACACCAGTCGTCCTTGTGGCTCTAAAATTAAACTAATCAAGAGTTATTTACATTAATCGTCCTTGTGACTCTAAAAAATTACACCAATCGTCCTTGTGGCTCTAAAATTAAAATTGCCCCTAGGCAACTCGAGACTCCAGCTTTACAAACGAAACCCCCTACCACTGGACTAAGCGTCCATATGTTATATTTCTTTAATTCTTTTATCAAATTTTTTTCTTTTGGCTAGAAATAATAAAAACTTATACGTTTTCGTCCGTTTTTATATGTTTTTGCCCGTTCTCGTATTTTCTTACGTTTGTGTCTGTTTTTATATACTTTCGCCCGTTTTATACGTTTTCATCTGGTTTTACACGTTTTGCTGACGTTTTCATACGTTTTTATCCACTTCTATAAGTTTTTATACGTTTTGCTGACGTTTTCTTACGTTTTCATACTCTTTTGTCCGTTTTTATACGTTTTCATACGTTTTATCCAGTGTTATACGTTTTCGTTCGTTTTTCTTACGTTATTTTTACGTTTTTATCCTTTTTTTTAATAAGTTTTTGTCCGTTTCTATACATTTTCATCCGTTTTTATACATTTTGATCCGTTTTTATACGTTTTCTTACGTTTCATATACTTTTATATGTTTTTATACATTTTCGTCTAGTTTGATTTACCATCTTACATTTTTGTAAGTTTTTGTACGTATGAAGATGGACGAAAACATATAAAAACGTACGAAAACGTATAAAAACGGACAAAAATGTATGAAAATGTAAAAGAACGTAAGAAAACGGGCCAAAGCGGACGAGAACGTATAAAAACGGATGAAAGCTTATAAAAACAGACGAAAACGTATAAAAACAGATAAAACGTATAAAAACGAGTGAAAACGTATAAAAACGGACAAAAACGTATAAAAACAGATGAATACATATAAAAACGGACGAAAACGTATAAAACCAGACGAAAACATATAAAAACGGACAAAAACATATAAAAACATAAAAACGTATGAAAACGTAAAAAAACATACGAAAATGGGCGAAAACGTATAAAAACGGACGAAAATGTATAAGTTTTTATTATTTCCAGCTAAAAGAAAAAAAAAATGATAAAAGAATAAAATAAATGTAACATAACACCACTGGACGCTTGGTCCAGTGGTAGGGGGTTTCGTTTGTAAAGCTGGAGTCTCGAGTTCTAACCTTGCATAGGGGCAATTTTAATTTTAGTGCCACAAGGATGAATAGTGTAAATTTTTTAGAGCCACAAGGACGATTAATGTAAATAACTCTTGATTAGTTTAATTTTAGAGCCACAAGGACGACTGGTGTAAATTTTTAGAGCCACAAGGACCTTTTATGTAATTCACTCAAGGACGACTGGTTTAACTTTTTAGAGCCACATGGACGATTTATGTAAATAACTTTTAATTAGTTGATGACACATCAGAATAATGTCAACAATATGAAGATTAAGAAAGAACGATTACTACAATAGGAAGATTAAGAAAGTATTTGAACACTTTAGGGAAGAAAAAAAAGTTGGATGCATACAAAAGCAAAAAGTGTCAAGTTTGATGCCTTTTTTGGTAATTAGACCTTTCATAATTATATGAGTGGTAAAAATTAGTAAATGCACGCCCAAATCTCAAATATTAGTAAATCCTCTAAACGCTTCAAAAAAACTCACCACGCTTTGCGCCTTTGCGTGCCTTTTCATGCCTCAACTCACGCCACGCCTAGAACCGACGCCTTGGTGTATTTCGTAACTTTGAGGCCACGCCCTGGCGCCGCTATGGCGTGCCTTTTAGAACCCTGCACAAGGCCTTATATGCAATCTTGGCAGATTGTAACCAAAACTCATTGGATGGCCTTCACTTTAGCAAAACTCGGATAACCAGCCTAATAAAATTCGAACATAAAATGTTTGGTCTTAATTTTCATTCATACACATGTTTAAAGAACATGAGTAATTACACTCTTTTTATGCCCTATCCTAATACAAAATAGTTTGCTATTTTTAAGTCGTTCCAACCTAAAAGGCTCGTCATCCGTAAATATTTTTGTTGGTGCAAATATGTACATATATCTCATTTTGGTTTTAATAATGATAAATATATTTTATGAGACATTTAAAATTGTTAGCGATAGTTCAAAATGAAAGCAAACGAAGACATCTGTCCATCACGCTAGACCCGCGGGCCATCAAGTGAGACCAACGCACCAGACATTGTCTCCGCACGCTTGGTATTTTTAAAGTCAACTTTCTTCAACCCCGACTATTCTTTTAATACAGATTCGTACATGATATTTTAAGATGTTTTGTAATATCACAAGTGGTTTACGATTTAGAGAGATTGTGTTAAAATGTCTAGTCCCGTTTTATAAAACCCAATTCATAACCTTTTACAAAACCCAACTCAAAACATTTAACAAAAAACAAGCTCAACACTTTGACGTTTATATTTTCATAAAATATCAAATGAAAGTAAACAAATGAGTTTAATCTCTTACTTATGACTTGACTAATTGCTAAATTGGTTTAATTCTTAACAAATAAGTTAAGTGGTATTTAGTTAAAACACTTTCCTCTTTTGAGTTAATGGTTTACTAGATATGGAAAATATTTAACTTGGTTGAAAATATTTAACTTTGGTTGAATCAATGTAATTAGTTATAAGTTAATTGTGAAATTAAAAAGATTGTAACATTTGAATTAAGGGATAATACATTTAAAAAAACATCATACTTGTCCAAAAATACTCTTCTGTATGTTTGCGAAATTGCAGCCACCGTCCCTAGGTTAAATTACATAAATGGTCCCTTAAAAAAAACCATATTTTTTTTTTCGGAATTTATTTTTCCAATTTTTTTTTAAATTCTTTTTCAAAAAAAAATTTGGGAATTCTTTTTTATTCGAATTTTTTTTCAAAATTCTTTTTCAAATTTTTTTTTTTCGGAATTTTTTTGTCAAAAAACTTTTTTTCTTAATTTTTTTCTGAAATATATTTTTTAGAAAATTTTTTTTCGTCACATGTGAAAACGTATAAAATCGGATGAAAACTTATAAAAACGGATGAATAAAAGTGGACGAAAACTTAAGAAACCGGACGAAAACGTATAAAATCGGATGAAAATGTATATAAAAACACGTAGATAAAAACGTATATAAAAACGTAAATAAAAACATATATAAAAAATACTAGTAGCGGGTAAAACCACAAGGAGCGGATAAAAAAATAAAAATAAAAAATAAGGACGGTAATGCAATTTTCGCTAACCCACAGGGACCATTTATGTAATTTACCCTAAGAACGGTGGATGCAATTTTCGAAAACTCATAGGGTTAAATAGGTATCACAGATTTTTCACTAAACACATAAAAACAAAAGTATCAACATTAATACTCACATAAAGACCAGATATCAACATTAATACTTACAAGAGTTTTTTTTTAAAATTTTTTTTTTTTTTTTCGACTTAGAAAAAGTATTTTTTGACAAGTATAATGCTTTTTAAAGATATTATCCCCCTACTTGGACCGGACAGGACCGAAGACATTCGGTCCGGTCCGGTCCGGTCCTCATTCCGTAGTTTTGGTCTAATTCGGTCTCGGTCCGGTCCGTTCTTAGACCGATGCTCAGCCCTAGGTCTAGGTGTAGATCGGTGAAAGCTAAGGTGTACGTTATATCCACCACAAGGATTTGGTACTAGTGAGTAGTATAGGTGTCGCAAATTCGAAACTTGACGTATGGATGATATAAACCCCTCATCCCAAACCGGTATAAATTGTTGTGTTTATTCTCTCTTCTTTAACTCTTCCATTACTTTACATACGACACACTTGCATGCAAACTTAACTATTAATATACTTAAACTTAAAATAATTCAAAAAGAACGTATTCACCGCAACCTTACGTTTCCACAATTTTGTTACAAACAATGCATAATGAAAAGACATAGTTTGCCAAAAACTTTAATTACAAGTACCCGTCACCGCAACACACGAGTACCATGCTAGCATTGTTATTAAAATAACAGCCCAAGCCCTTAAACTACCGAACCAAATCTTCTAAACGAGCAATGCTATAGCCTCCTAATTAATATATATATTATTTATCATTCGATACTACGTCGTTCGATGAACAGTTACCATGTGGGCTTCACGCAAATTTCTTCGGCCTGCTACTTGGCCCGATCCAATGTCGGTTTAGGCCCAATGTCAAAAGGATAAGAAACTTATCTTTACACCGACGGGCGACGACTAGAAACCTCGGGAGTATGCTTTCTCACACACACATACAAATCATCACTGATATGTGTCGTTTTACACATATCTTTTCGTCCAATTTTCAAGTCAAAACAACCAAAAACACTTTAAAACGATCAAAAAATGTTAAAAATATCTTTGAGATGTGTTTTTGTATTCCATATGCAAAAATGATTGAAAACGTTTGAAAAACAAATAAAATTTGCAAATGGCAAGTCTAGTCCCTCAAGCTTTAAAAAAAAATTAAAAAAAAAAAAAAATAGTAAAAAATAAATTTTTGGTCCTCAGAATAATAAGCTTGGCATTTTTGGTCACTTGGAATATTTTGGTGAAATGTCAACTCAGGTCCCTGCAGTTTCAAGATTATCAAAGTTGGTCCCTAAACTAATTTTATCCTAAACTTAAAAACCCTCACAACCGGATCCAAAAGCCCACCTCATCCAAAAGCCCATCTCACCCACTAAAGCCCGCAATCCACAAATAGATAAAACCGGTCAAACCCCCAAATCCTCTAGTCAAAATCCCTAAGCTAAACATCCCACACCCCATCTTGTCTTCTTCCTTATCTAAATCCCGTGAAACACACAGCCAAACCATCACTATCCACTCCACTCCCAAAACTTTCACCGTTTTTCCACTTCTCTTCTCCCCAACACCAAAACCCTTCCCTTTATACCTCCCCATCAGACACCTCACCTATCCGAGGGAAGTTTTGAGCGCCAAGACCATTTTAAAGGCTGAGATCATTTTTATTTAATCCAAGGGCTGGGAAAGATTCCAAAGAAGCACAAGTAACTATTTTGTGAAGCCTTCTCTCACAGAAGAAACACAAGAAGAGGGACCGGAGTATTTTATATTTTTTCTTAGTAGTATAAATAGAGTAGGAGGTTATTGTAGTAACCAGGATTTATTTTAGCTAAAAATTCGGTATGTTTTTATTAGTTGTAATTTCCGTTTAAGCAGTAGAGGTTTTATTTAGCTATTAAGGTATTTTGTAATTTCTTCTTTTATTTTAGTTGTAATTTACTTTTTATTTAATATAAGTCTATGTCGAATTAAATTATTTACAGCTCATTCACTGCTTAACTTTGCTTATTTTATTTTTAATTTGCTTATTGCTTGTTATGTGAGGCTTTTTAGATAGATAATAGTTAGATGAGTCAGCTTTTAACTTCATTAGCTCTAGAAAGCCAAAACAGCCCAGTAAAGAGTATTTGGTTTATGCTTATTTCTGGGTCAATATGGTCTATTCCTGTTCATATGCCAGAAGCTGAGCTTATTTGAACTAAGCATTTTATGATTTTAATTGTGTTGTTCTGAGTTTTATGATTTTAGTTTGAGGTGGTATTTTGTTCTGAGCTTACTTTAGTGTGCCCAATTTAGTGTAAGTTTGCTCAGAAATAGATAGGAGCCTGCACTATTCTGTCCCATATAGCTGTCTTGATGGCTGATTATTAAGCTAAATATAAGCTCCAATTTATCTGAAATTTGTTAGCTGTGTTCTTGGGTTGCTCACTTTGAACTGTTTTTGATTTTGATAGTTTAGCTTTTAGGTTAGGTTAGCTTAAAAGTAGTTTAAATATACCATATCAGGCGGTTTAAGCATCTCATGTCTGCATATTCATATTGTGGTTGAGACAGCTTAATTACAGCTTAATTTCTGATTATTTAGGGTCTGAGATCTTCTTTACTAGCTTATTTGTGAATTGCATCTGTGTTTTCTCATTTTTAGCTTTTGGAGTTAGCCTATAGTAGCTTAATCAGTTATTTGCTTTTGTACCTTGCTAGTTTTCATTTTTATACCATCTGATCAGTGGCTTATTGCTGAGTCCTAAGCTTATCTTTTAGTATAAAATTCCTTTTTCAGTTCTAAAATTTGTTTGCTTCATTTGTTAATTAGAGTTTTTAAAAGAAAACTAAAATAAAAAAAAAAAAAATAATAACAACCAAAAAAACTGACCAGCCTGGGATTCGAACCCAGGTCTGTCAGCCGGCAAACCCACATCCATTGCATCTGCCCTAGCCAACTTTATCAGTTAACCTTAGCAATAGTTTTTAATTAATCTTGTTTTTCTAATCCTAGCTTATTAAACTGTTTTGCTTTTAAACTGCTTATTCAGTAGCTTTTTCCGCTCCAAACAATTTTCACAAATTAGTTGTAGTGTAATTTAACTACTGAAAACTTTTCATAATTTTTATTTTTCATTTGCTATTTTTCTCTAATTAATTTAGTTTAAATAGTTTTTAATTCGTAATAAAAATTAAAAAGTCAAAAAAAAATATTTTTCTTTTTTCTAAAATTGTCTTTTATAATTTAGAAGTTAGGAAAATTAATTTGATACTCGTAGGATTTAAATTTCGTAGATTTCATGTTTTAGTTTATAACGTTTACGTTTTTAATTGCGTTAATTGTTTCTAGTTGTAATTTTTTTATTTCCTAGCCTATTTGTTGTTTTACGTAGTTGTAATCCAAATCCAAAATCTCTCAAATTTTTATATCTCAAACACGATTCACAAACCCGATTGCACAAATTCCATTCAACTCTCATCGGGGATAACACGCCGGTCACACATACTTCACTTGTGTTTCCTTGGAAATAAATATGACTTGATTTTAACCGATCAAATTTTGGCGCCGCTGCAGGGGAGGGCTGTAGCGAATTTTTAAAATCTCGTTTGTCAAATCGTGTTTTATAAGCTTTCTTTGTGAAGGTTTATAGTATATTTGTGTATATTTTCTAAAAAAAAAAAAAAAAAAAAAAAAAAAAAAAAAAAAAAAAAAAAAAAAACTCTTTGTTTAATAATAACAACAATAAAAATTTACCGTCGAGAATCAAGACAGAGTACTACCTAACTGGGGGTACGGACATAATAAGTTCCCAAACTAAAGATTAAAACTTGCCTTTGTATCCTTGTGTGTGGTGTACCTTTTTCAAAGAAGCCATTCATCTTGTGATTATTGGTTTAAGTTCATTGTCTAAGGTGTTTTACAAAAACAAAAAAAAATAAAATAAACATCCTCACTTCTTTGAAGTGTTGTAAACCATTCCGAATTTCCAACAAAACGAATCGTGAGTTAATTGTTTTTCGGATTATCTTGAAATTACAACCTATACAAGTGGTTTAAGGATGGTTTGACATTAAATTGACAAACCGAAAGAGGCGGGTTTTTAAGGAGCATTTATTGCCCACCTTTGCTTCTCCGCCACTCTGCGAGTAATTTTGTGAGAAACGAGTTTCGATTAACGAATCGATCACAAAAATATATATTGTGTAATTATCCTTAAAATACAAAAAAAGATTTTCATTTTCAAAAATTTGTTTTTAAACTTTTGTTGTTTTATTGGTGCATGAGCACCCGTTCTTCCACACCCAATCTTTGTTCACCCGTTTCTAATCCCGAAAGAATTATTCGCCGAAATCGACGTCTTGATTTTCAAGACGTTGAGAATATGGCTGCTGATAATAACGCGGGTAATAATGGGCCAGCTCCCGATCTCCGAACGATGGAGGAGTTGTGCCAACCGACCATGCAAGGACGGGGCGGACCTATTGCTCCCGTCAATATCCAAGCCGCGGATTTTGGACTCAAACATCATATGATCCAACAAGTCCAAACTTCGTGCCAATTTCATGGTTTACCGGGTGAAGATGCAAACAAGCATCTCGATAAATTCATCACGGTAACCCAAAGCATGAAACAACAAGGTGTCACCGATGACGCCCTTCGCTTGTTTCTTTTTCCTTATTCATTGACGCATCATGCCACCGCTTGGTTTGATCGTCTTCCCAAGAATTCAATTCATAGTTTCGATGAAATGACTTCAAAATTCTTGGCAAAATATTTCCCACCATCAATGGTGACGAAATTGAGGAACGATATAAGCAACTTTCGCCAGCTTCCCGATGAATCTTTATTCGAAGCTTGGGAACGTTATAAGCTATCTATTGATCGATGTCCTAATCATAATATGTTGCTTGTTACCATAATAGACACATTCTATAATGGTTTAACATTACGACATCGTGAAACGATCAATGCTGCGGCCGGTGGTACCTTTATGAAAAGGCGACCCGAAGAGTGCTATGATTTAATTGAAAACATGACCGCCCACCACAATTATTGGGATTCCTCCGCCGAGAGGAGTGAGTCATCTAAATCTATCACTACCGACTCTTCATCCGAGATAGCTTCACTCACAAAAAGAATGGATGATTTATCCACGGCTGTTTTGAGGATACATCAAAATAATCTTCAAAACCAAACTCAACAAGCAAATGTGGTGAATCAAAGCTGTGTAACATGTGGTGGTCCACACCCATATTTCGAGTGTCCAGCCACCAATGGAAACACTCAAGAGAGACGTTTATGCTGCTTCGGGATCCTACAATTCGGGAGGTAATTCTTACCAACCCCAAGGAGACCGTAATCTTCTAAGCTATCGCTCCAACAATTATCTTGGACCACCTGGTTTCAACCCCCAAAATCCAAATGGGCAAAACCGAAATGCCCAATTTAACCAAAACCAAGGTCGGGTGAACCAAAATTTCCAAAACCAAGGTTTCCAAAATCAAGGTTTTCAAAACCAAGGTAATCACCAAGGTTTTCAAGGAAATCAAAACCGTGGTCAAAATTTCAATCAAAATTTGGGAAATGTTCAAAACCGTGGACAAAATTTTAATCAAGACCAAGTTTTAAACCAAAATCAAACGTCCACGGAGGAATTATTAAAACAATTCATGATATCCCAAAATGAAACCAATCGGTTGATGGCCACTCAAATAAATGAAATCAGAAAGTCTTTAAATGATCGACCCTCGGGCTCGGGAACTCTTCCTAGCAACACGATCGCTAACCCGAGGGGCGATGTAAAGGCGATCACAACCAGGAGTGGTAAAGCATATAATGGACCCAAAATTCCAACTACCTCTTCTTCTCTTCCTCCAAAGGTAGTTGAAATTGAGACCGAGGAGACAACGGACAAGGTGCATTCCACAAGCTCACGAAGTACCGCACACGTCCAACCTTCGGTAATCCCAACCCCAATTCCGGAACCCGATGTTCCGAAGACAAATCCAAAGCCTTCAATACCATATCCTTCAAGGCTTAATGATCAAAAGCTTAAAGAGAAAAACAATGTGCAAATGGAAAAGTTCTTCCAAATCTTCAATGAGATGCACTTCGACATAAGCTTTGCTGATGCTCTCGTTCTCATGCCAAAGTTTGCAAATACACTCAAAGGGTTGTTAAGCAACAAGGATAAGTTAGTCGATATGGCAAAAACCCCATTAAACGAGCAATGCTCGGCGGTCATCCTCAAGAAGCTTCCCGAAAAGCTTGGAGACCCCGGCAAGTTCTTAATCCCGTGTGATTTCTCGGGGATGGTGAAATGCTCCGCCTTGGCCGATCTTGGCGCAAGTATTAACCTCATGCCACTCTCGATATGGGAAAAACTATCTCTTCCAAAGCTTACATCCACGTGCATGACACTCGAGCTAGCGGATCGTACCACTACTTATCCGCTTGGAATAGCCGAGGATGTTGTCGTGAAAGTGG
This sequence comes from Artemisia tridentata subsp. tridentata, assembly GCA_021014915.2. NCBI lineage: Eukaryota > Viridiplantae > Streptophyta > Magnoliopsida > Asterales > Asteraceae > Artemisia > Artemisia tridentata. The sequence goes on from CP139508.1 coordinate 299,829,205, forward strand.
GAAAGTTCCAATTTCCCACAGATTTTGTTGTTGTAGACTTTGATGCCGATCCACGAGTTCCACTCATTTTGGGTAGAGCTTTTCTAAGAACGAGTCGTGCTCTTATTGATGTGTACGCCGAAGAATTAACCATTCGTGTTGAAAATGAAGAGATCACGTTCAACATTAATCAGGGGTCAAATTGCAACGTTGCTACTATTGATAAAAAATCTGAAAAAATTGATTCAAAACTTTCAAGATTCACGGTCAAAAGTGTTGCACAAAAACGTTCTGAGCTCAAAGCAACGAACATGGCCCCTGGTTCAAGTGAATGGTTCAAAAGTTGTAATGCAGAAGTTAAGAGTGTTTTTGATTACGATGAACACGAATCTGAGGATACAACGGAAGTGGTAAAAACTGCTAGCTCTAAGAGCACACCACTGGCCCCACCTTCAGAATCGGTTTGTCGTATTGATATTGCCAAAAATCCCACTCTTACTTCCACATCACTCATTTCCGACTCTTCTCCTCCGTTTGAGGAAAGTGATATTTCTAAAGAAGAGTTCGAGGTCTTCTTGTTTGATGCTCAAATTGTTGAGCCCGATGTTGATCCGGGGGGAGATGGCCCGATTTTGGAAAAAATGATTTTTGATGAACCATTGTTTGCTCTCCCCCCAAAGGATGATGTTGTTGTGGAAAAGCCGTCTTATCCTTCCGAGCTCGAGCTCGAGGATGCTTTTCCCGAATTAGAGAGTTTTGTGTTTAATGATCAAGAGGAGAGAAGTGGCAATCCCACTCCTCATCCGGATTATTCACTCTCGGTTTATGAAGCCTTTCGTTTTGATATCAATCATTTGGAAGAGACGGGAAGTGTAAATACCACTTCCCATTCTTATATGTCTCTTCCCGAGTATGATGTATTTCATTTTGATAAAAATGATCGATATCATGAGGAGTTCTCAGTTGAACTCCCTCATGTGATATCTCCTCCTGAATATGATCATTTTTGTTTTGATCTGGAGGATGATTCTAGTGTGGGGGGAGGTGTGTTCAAAGATTTACTTCTTGAAGATTTTATCCCAACCCTCCCTCCCGTTGAAGCCGATGATGCTTCTAATGATGAAGAGTTTTACATGATCATAATAAAAATCTTGCTTCTCTTCATCACATATGGTGTGATTGCTCTTTCCCTTTTCTCCTACGGGAATGAGGACACCATATTTGACCCCGGTATCACCCTTAATAGTTTCTTCTATTGAAATACCGCGGGTTTTATCTCATCGGTGTGGAACTTTCTCATGTTCAAATGTTTATCTAAACAATTTGAATGAAAGTCCGATTGAGATTGGTTTCCACTTGCTTCCCCATGAACAAATGAATTCGGGGTCGAGTCAAGCTAGCGACTCGGTTAACAAAAACAGTAGCACACCATATGGGTTTTCACCCATATTTCTGACTTCTTTCTACTTTCTACCACCCTAGTGTGGGGGAGATGCCCCCCGCTGTTGTACATAAATTCCAAAAAAAAAAAAAAAAAAAAAAAAAAAAAAAAAATTTGCAAACACAAAAATAAAATAAATGGCCCGTAATATTTCCCTTTTACGTTCTCAGTTCGGCATAACAGCCGGTACTTTGAATATTGAGGACAATATTCATTTCTAGTGTGGGGGGAATTCTCACGAATTTAATCACGTATATATACCATCTAATCCCCCCGTTTTTGGCCAAAAATTTTTTTTTGGTGTAAGTGTTTTGCACTTACACAACAAATGGTTATCAGTCCACCATGTCTAACACACAAAAGGATTGGCTAATCCAAGAGCAAACGGTTCTTGGTAAAGATTTATCAAATCCGTTTACGGCTTACAATTTGCCAAAAATTGTATGGTATTCGACTCACCATATCCTAAAAAGATGAAGAGTTGGCTAGCCCGCAAGATTATGGCTTGTGGTAAAGGCAGTTGGAAAACCATAATTGGTCATCAGCTCACCAAAGATAATAAGTGGTTTTATCTAAGAGTTGGCTAGTCCAGAAGCAAACGGCTTCTGGTAAAGACAAATCAAATCCGTTGGCAGCTGATGATTTGCTCAAAATCATATGGTTATCAGTGTACCATAGTTCTTACTTGAACTGAAACATTTGGCTACTCCAGAGGTGATGGCTTCTGGTAAAGAGATACATCCATCAACTTTTCATAAAAAATTGCTAGGGACTAGCAATTGCTCAGTGTGGGGGATTTGATATGTGTCGTTTTACACATATCTTTTCGTCCAATTTTCAAGTCAAAACAACCAAAAACACTTTAAAACGATCAAAAAATGTTAAAAATATCTTTGAGATGTGTTTTTGTATTCCATATGCAAAATGATTGAAAACGTTTGAAAAACAAATAAAATTTGCAAATGGCAAGTCTAGTCCCTCAAGCTTTAAAAAAAAATTAAAAAAAAAAATAGTAAAAAATAAATTTTTGGTCCTCAGAATAATAAGCTTGGCATTTTTGGTCACTTGGAATATTTTGGTGAAATGTCAACTCAGGTCCCTGCAGTTTCAAGATTATCAAAGTTGGTCCCTAAACTAATTTTATCCTAAACTTAAAAACCCTCACAACCGGATCCAAAAGCCCACCTCATCCAAAAGCCCATCTCACCCACTAAAGCCCGCAATCCACAAATAGATAAAACCGGTCAAACCCCCAAATCCTCTAGTCAAAATCCCTAAGCTAAACATCCCACACCCCATCTTGTCTTCTTCCTTATCTAAATCCCGTGAAACACACAGCCAAACCATCACTATCCACTCCACTCCCAAAACTTTCACCGTTTTTTCCACTTCTCTTCTCCCCAACACCAAAACCCTTCCCTTTATACTCCCCATCAGACACCTCACCTATCCGAGGGAAGTTTTGAGCGCCAAGACCATTTTAAAGGCTGAGATCATTTTTATTTAATCCAAGGGCTGGGAAAGATTCCAAAGAAGCACAAGTAACTATTTTGTGAAGCCTTCTCTCACAGAAGAAACACAAGAAGAGGGACCGGAGTATTTTATATTTTTTCTTAGTAGTATAAATAGAGTAGGAGGTTATTGTAGTAACCAGGATTTATTTTAGCTAAAAATTCGGTATGTTTTTATTAGTTGTAATTTCCGTTTAAGCAGTAGAGGTTTTATTTAGCTATTAAGGTATTTTGTAATTTCTTCTTTTATTTTAGTTGTAATTTACTTTTTATTTAATATAAGTCTATGTCGAATTAAATTATTTACAGCTCATTCACTGCTTAACTTTGCTTATTTTATTTTTAATTTGCTTATTGCTTGTTATGTGAGGCTTTTTAGATAGATAATAGTTAGATGAGTCAGCTTTTAACTTCATTAGCTCTAGAAAGCCAAAACAGCCCAGTAAAGAGTATTTGGTTTATGCTTATTTCTGGGTCAATATGGTCTATTCCTGTTCATATGCCAGAAGCTGAGCTTATTTGAACTAAGCATTTTATGATTTTAATTGTGTTGTTCTGAGTTTTATGATTTTAGTTTGAGGTGGTATTTTGTTCTGAGCTTACTTTAGTGTGCCCAATTTAGTGTAAGTTTGCTCAGAAATAGATAGGAGCCTGCACTATTCTGTCCCATATAGCTGTCTTGATGGCTGATTATTAAGCTAAATATAAGCTCCAATTTATCTGAAATTTGTTAGCTGTGTTCTTGGGTTGCTCACTTTGAACTGTTTTTGATTTTGATAGTTTAGCTTTTAGGTTAGGTTAGCTTAAAAGTAGTTTAAATATACCATATCAGGCGGTTTAAGCATCTCATGTCTGCATATTCATATTGTGGTTGAGACAGCTTAATTACAGCTTAATTTCTGATTATTTAGGGTCTGAGATCTTCTTTACTAGCTTATTTGTGAATTGCATCTGTGTTTTCTCATTTTTAGCTTTTGGAGTTAGCCTATAGTAGCTTAATCAGTTATTTGCTTTTGTACCTTGCTAGTTTTCATTTTTATACCATCTGATCAGTGGCTTATTGCTGAGTCCTAAGCTTATCTTTTAGTATAAAATTCCTTTTTCAGTTCTAAAATTTGTTTGCTTCATTTGTTAATTAGAGTTTTTAAAAGAAAACTAAAATAAAAAAAAAAATAATAATAACAACCAAAAAAACTGACCAGCCTGGGATTCGAACCCAGGTCTGTCAGCCGGCAAACCCACATCCATTGCATCTGCCCTAGCCAACTTTATCAGTTAACCTTAGCAATAGTTTTTAATTAATCTTGTTTTTCTAATCCTAGCTTATTAAACTGTTTTGCTTTTAAACTGCTTATTCAGTAGCTTTTTCCGCTCCAAACAATTTTCACAAATTAGTTGTAGTGTAATTTAACTACTGAAAACTTTTCATAATTTTTATTTTTCATTTGCTATTTTTCTCTAATTAATTTAGTTTAAATAGTTTTTAATTCGTAATAAAAATTAAAAAGTCAAAAAAAAAATATTTTTCTTTTTTCTAAAATTGTCTTTTATAATTTAGAAGTTAGGAAAATTAATTTGATACTCGTAGGATTTAAATTTCGTAGATTTCATGTTTTAGTTTATAACGTTTACGTTTTTAATTGCGTTAATTGTTTCTAGTTGTAATTTTTTTTATTTCCTAGCCTATTTGTTGTTTTACGTAGTTGTAATCCAAATCCAAAATCTCTCAAATTTTTATATCTCAAACACGATTCACAAACCCGATTGCACAAATTCCATTCAACTCTCATCGGGGATAACGAACCGGGTCACACATACTTCACTTGTGTTTCCTTGGAAATAAATATGACTTGATTTTAACCGATCACACATACAAATCATCACTAACAATCGCCATTGGATCATTGTACATCTAGCAGGTATGCGAATTTTTGTGTGTAAAAATTATCAAATCATCAAAAGGATAAGTATTTTTTTTAATTGAGTTACTTCCTAATTTTTGTGGGTTTTTTTTGGCCTTCGACAACAAGAACCTATATATATATATATATATATATATATATATATATATATATATATATATATATATATATATATATATATATATTTTTAATCTTTGATTCATGTTCACTAAGACACGTAGAAATCAAGTAGGTATGAAAATTTGATATTGGCATCCTTGACTATTAAATATTTGTATGTATTATGCCCTTTTTTTTTTAAATTCAAGTCGAGTTTTAAATCTACCTTTGTCAAAGGTATTTTTTTGTTAAAGATGTTGGGTGTTATTGATTTGTGTGACTTTCATGATGTTTGAAGTGTAATTCATTCATGGGTTAATTGCAGGTTTAATGTGATGATATGAGAATGTTGTAATTGAAAAACTGAAATTAAAGGGTAAGGCGTTTGATGTTAAAATTGTTGGCAGCGGGAAAAAGAAAAAGAAGAAGGGTAGAATTTTGTCAGAAGAGGCTGTTAAAACAATGGGTCTTGAGAATTTTGAAGGTATATTTTGTTAGAAGAAGCCTGCTAAAGATGATGCGTGTGGCAACAGGTATTTTTAACGGTTGGCTTAAGTATCCTATTTTTGTCATCAAAATATTTATTGGAAGAATAATATTGCACCTTATGTAATTTATGGATTTAGATATAGAATAACCTTAAGCTGTGTCTAAAACGGAATCACTTTCACTATACCCAAACACCATGAACTGATTATGTTAGTGCAAATGTGTATATGAATTAGTTGGAATAATATAAGTCATGGAACGGGGTGTGCAGATGTGATACTCAAAGTTAGTTATTTGGTTTGTGCAGATGTGAACAGCAAGTTTCGGGTAAGGTGAGCTCGCAAATGGAGCGAAGTCTCCCAATGGTGTAAGGCCGTCAACTTATTGGGAAAAAAGAGGAAGATCATCCCATTTCCTGAATTATTTTCCCGGATCGAAGCAGTCGATACTGCTAACATCAAACATGTAGCTAACAGATTCATATTTTATCAGGTAATCTCTCTTTCTGTACAAGTATCGTAATATTTACCAACATAGCAATTGTAGCGTCCGGGCCAGTGAAGCTATTGGCAGCCTACAATTGGTATCGTCGTTGTACTTTCCAAGTTCGATACTAGGGTATTTGTTTTCTTTGGCTGATGCTTTATCACCAGTTAAATTAACAATCTTGAAGAGCAAACAACTTCGACAGAAGACAGAAGCCAGTTCTGAACAAACTTGAACTAAATGACAGTAAATTAATAGAGTTGATTTACTATGTAACATTTCTTTTATTTCTACACAAGAGTGCATCAGTGATTTACTATGTAACATTTCTTTTATTTCTACACAAAAGTGCATCAGATATTGACATTTGGCCATTTTTTTGGGTTATTGAAAGCATGTTCATGTGAAAAAGAGCATATATACGTTCAAAAAATAGCAAAAAACTCGTGAGGCCGCAACGCGGCCGACCGTCGCCCGACTCGTTTTTATGCATAACACATCCTACTAACCATAAAATGCATGTCACTTGGAATCCGCCACATATCACTTATCATCTCCTCTTTTCACTTCTCCACCGAACAAATATTATTTCTCCTTTTAGACTGTCCAACTAGCTCAACCTAGCAAGCCAATTTGGCTAGTGGTTTGGTCGAAATAGTTTGCCCAAAACCAACCAGACTGAGCTGTGAACACTAGTACATGCAACACAATAGCTCTTAACGTAGCATTCATATATACATACAGGGTGGTTTTAAGCATACAATTTTACCTAATGAAACAATTGTACCTAATTAAAATGGCATTTTTTTTGTCATCCAGTGTTAAACCAGCATTTCTTACAGAAAACGAAGTCCCACCAAAACCTTCAAATTGTTCAGGTCTTTGGTCAAAACATACAATCATACTATTTTACAAAAGACCTTTAATAACTAAAAAGGGTGGTGTCATTCAGCATGAGAAGTTCACATATCAACCTGGACAGGAACTCAGAATCAGAGCTCAACAAGGTATAAACCAGTTGCACATGGTTCCAGCTTCCAAGCATAAATCTTAGTGTTATATAGGTAAGATAACCAAATTTAAATGCAGAAGTTTTACAGCTTAAAGTGACACGAGTCTCAACAGATGGAAATAAACACAAGGAACAGCGCAAAAAAATCTTGTCATTACGTTTCTTAGACAGATAATACAACAAGGTCATTTCTAAGTGGGAACTAAAGAACTGTAGAGTAGAACTTTTCATGCGACTTCTATGAGCTGCTACAATTTGAAGTTGAAAGATAATTTTTAGACAATAAGATTAAATGCAAATACAATTAGTATAAAAATGTTCTTACATCGCTATATAATGAAACTACTAAAATGATGTTGATGCAATCCAGAACTTAACTTGGCAAGGAGTTGCAGCTCACACGACCATCCAGATTTTCCATATGGTACAACTACTAGTATTAAATTGCAGAAACAAACCAGCAAATTGTTCTAAACAAAAAGATAGAAGAACAGGAGATTCTTTAGTGTTTAACTTGAGGTTTCTACAAGTTTGAAACACAGTGTGAAGTTCATCTTAAATGCAGCTACTCTCAATAGTTTTTCATCGAGTTCTTTGATGAATTTTATCCAACTAGGACCAGCATTTATCAGCAATGTTGTTTAGTGCAATACTCACATAAGTTCACAGGTATAAAACTGAAGCAGTTACACATCAACACAAAAGTGTAAGACATACACAAGTAAAGAACTTAAGAAAGACTAGGCCTTTACCATCAACACCACTCTAAGGACTCCACCTCAACCCAGATGAATAAATGATACACATATTGCGAGTTTAATGACACAAACATGAAAAGAAAATTCAATTCAAAATACTATGAGATGATGAAACAATCAAGGATTCATCTTTTCAACCTGTAGAGTGCTTGCAATGGGGATTTCATTATCTGCTTCCATTCTAGTCAAGTCTTTGAACAAATAAAAAAAAAGGCAACTTTACCTAACAAGTTCCATTACTGTTTCACCAAGTCATTCAAATATTATAAAGAGGTCTAACCACTGAAGTTCCATTTTAGCTTCAGTATTAGAGTAACTTTTTTAATTGAATATAAAAAACCTGACGTAAGTTTACCATGGTGCACCAATTGTGTAAAATGGTTGACGTGTTGTCTGAACTATATATAGTGACGCTGTGCCATCCATCAGCTAGCTTACACAATGGATATCCATGTCATCAGTTTATACAAGTCAGACTCAGAATTGGCAATTCTACACAATCAGCAAAACATATATAACCAGTGAACACAAATTGCAAGTCATTTTCTTCAAAAACATCGACTAAAACTTTATTAGTTAAACCTCTAAAAAAGAGCTCATATGCACTACATTAAACAAAATCAAGACTTTAAGGGTGTGATTAGTTGGTGAAAATACTCCATTTTTCTAGGAAATTTTTCATTAGAAACTGAAAAAACTGAAAATCTGTTTATTAACACATTTTTAAGAAATTTTTTCTAAAAGAACGAATTTAACTAGGATTTAGGAAAGAGCTCTTTACCCTTTCCTATATTTTTCCTTATTCTTTTTACATTCCTTTGCATTTTTCAATTTTCTAAAAAATGTCATCTAAACGCATTCTCTAAATTTATAGCTCATTTCTAGGGATAAAAACCCTTCTCTTTTTCTAAAGAAATTGAAATAGAAAAAGAAAATTAAAGAAATTTTCTACAACTAAATGCACCCTAAGTGGTTTAAATACTTAAAATCTCTAAAAATCTATCTAAGATTAATAACAAAAGCCCTTCCAAAATCTTAAATCTACCATTAAAGGAAGCAAACATCAACAAAAATCAGCTTTCCTAATTCAAAACTCTATTTCCCCTAATTCCAGAACAACATAAACATACATCAACTCTAGCATTTGACACAATAGTTGTGATCAATTAAAGGATCTTATAAAAATCATCATGCAGCAAATGTTATCAACACTAGATAAGTTCTAGCAATTCATACTAACAATATATAAACTCCATTGATTACGAAAAAGAAAACAAAAGATACGCCTGACCTCAATCTACTAAAACTACTATTTATATATCTTTTTTCCAGACTGCAAAAGCTCGAAAATAAAAAAAACCATCAACTTCCAGTCCAAAAACATCAGGCACAACACAAACACTTACACTCCATCTCATCAATCGAGAAACCCGGTTTTACGCCAAACCGCATTCCTAACCAACCTCAAATCCCTCCCTTTCAAAGTCCTTCCAGCACCTTCCAAAACCGAGAAAGTCGTATGAGGCGACTTCGAATATCCTCTCGCCACAATCTCATGCGGAGGCAGCATCTCCTCTTCATCATCATCCTCATCTCCAATGTCCACGTCAGCAAGCTCACCTCCACCTGTCCTCACTTTCATCTTAAACATCGGCACATTCACCGGCGCCGATTGCTGAAACTTCACTTCTCGCTCCACTTTACTCGGCCGAGGAATCGACGGGATCAGTTTCGATGACGTCATCGAGCTCGCCGTACGGTTGATTAGCGGACGGTTATGACGGTTATTTTCCGGTAATGCCGCAAGAATACCGTTGTGACGGAATGAGTTATTACCGTTAAAACCGTTATTATTGTTATAGTTGTTATTGTTGATGTTGTTACCTTTATCTTTTTGTTCGGTGAAATCGCCGGTCCAGAAGACGTCATCTTCACTGAAATCATCGCCGGCGACTGATGAGCCGCCGGAGATGACGCCGTTAGATGACGGCGGTGAGAATACGCCTAAGAAACGATCGGATGACGGTGACCGACGGTGACGGTAGCTGTTAACGCCGTTAACTGGTTGTTGTGGTTCCATTTGTTATTTAGAAGAAAATGAAATTTTATAAAATTGTGAAATTGTGAATTGTGTTTATCTGTGTTGATTTGACTATCGGAAGTGATTATATTTGTTGTTTGGTGAGAGGGTGTGATTTGGTGCGCCGCGGGTGTTGGGGAGTTGTGGTGTGGGTGTGGATGGACGGTTGAGATTGAGGGGGTGGTGGGGTAGGGTTGGAGATTATCTCAAGGATTTTGAGGGGTTGTGGGAATTGACGTGGCGTATGGACGCCGTGTGGGATAGTGTGATTATTCCATGCCCGAGATGTATGAGGTTGATTTTGACTATGATGACGTGAGTTGTACTCACTACGTCCTATATTAATCGTTTTATTTTAATTTTGCCGGTTTTCTTTCTCGACTTTAATTTTAAATATTTTTATTTTTTTATATCGTATTTGATGTAAATTATATTAAAAAAAAATACATTTAAAATTTAATTAATTCATATATTTTGCATCAATTATTATATAACATAAAAGGATATAGTTAAGGTCAAATTTGGAAACCAATGGGCTTGTGGTCCGTTGGGCATTACTTATTCAGTTAAGCGTGCTCAGGTGAGATTAGTACTGGTATGGGTGACTTACCGGGAAGTCCTCACTTGTGGACCACAATGCTCTGTCGGTATTAGGCAATGAAGATGAGAGTCTGTGAGCAATTAATGTCACACACTCGAATCCGAGTCGGCCCCGGTTTTCATCCGGCTGTTACTCCAGCTAGTAATCTCGTGTGGAGGCAGTACGGTTTCCGGGCGGAAGCCGTTTCGTCCCCACTCCACCAGCGTGGGCCCGGTTCAGACAACATAGTCTGGTATGTGGTGGATGAGGGCCTGCCGTTGTGGCAGGTATGACTCTAACCAAAAAAATGAAAGTCATCTTCCAAAAAAAAATGTCAAAGTTGAAAAAGAAATACTTTAAAAAGTCAAACAGGACAATTAATATGGGACAGAGGGAGTAATTGTTATCTTTAAGAAGGTAACATACCATAACATCTTAACATGTAAAAAGTGCCGCCACGTCAGCGTCACATCATTTCAAAATCAAAACATTTAACACTAAAAAATCACCCCTTATCATAACATCAAATAAAATTACCTTTTTGTGACCCAACACGTTATTCGTCTGACACCTCATCGCTACTTCATCAACTTTTTAATAACACATCAACAACTAAAACATTATCTTTTAAAAAAAAAATCAATAACATGTTATTCGTGCATGTAGTGTTGGGTTCGTAAAACACCTAATTATCTTAAACAGGATTTGAACACAAATTAAGCCAAGTGTTTGCTAAACCGAGAACAATTCAAGTCACTGATAGAACAGCCTCTCAGTGAGTCATCTTCAGGATGCTTAGGGCGAGTTCAATAAAGGACTCACTCTCAGGAAGGCGGTACTCCCTGAGTAGGACTTAAGCCAAAAAGAAGATGATGGTTCAGTGAGTGTTAGACAAGAACTCACTGAACCCCAGTCTCCCCAACAACATTAAAGTGATTGAAGACTGAGGAACCAATGCCTGAAGAATAGGCGGGAACAAAAAGGAAAGATCTGAGAAGATAAGAGTGTCAGACCAAACACTCTTATCTTGTCAGATACCAACCTTCCCTATTGCGGCTAAAAGTCATGGAGTGTCAGCCAACAACTCCCAAAGTCTTATTAGCCCATTCCTATTGGTTCTTGAAAATGACAATTACTGTTTGTAATTGTCAGACACGCTACCTCAACAACTTGTAATATTTTAATCACTTATACTTAGATTACTTGTGTATAAATAGATCAGATGGAGAGGAGTTATGTGTGCTTTGTATATTAAAAGCTTAGAACTTTTACAAAGTAACTTCTCTCCTACAAAGAGTATACAACTCACTGAGATAGCTCAGTGGGTATATTGTTACCACTCAAGCAAAACTTGAGTTTCGATAGGAGACACCATAAACCCTTGTTTATTCAATCCCAAGTGTTTGTTCCGCAAAACACTTGGGTAATAGATTCTTGGAATTATTTCTAATAAGAATTTAAACGTTGAAAAATATTGTGTTTTTTATATTCACGTATTATAACTGTTAGAAATATTCTTTGCATTGATCTCAGTCATAAGCTCACTTAGTTTAACTTAATTGTTATTACTCGGTGTGCTAAGGGAACAACAAGTGGTATCAGAGCCTCTGGTTTATAAAACCTTTCAAAAACCCAGAGAGCTCCAGGTTTTTAAAACCAATATCCTAAAATGACTGATACCAATGTACCCCAGTTAGTCGATAAAAAGGGTGGCAGTTATTCTTCTGTAGCACCCAGACTTGAGGCTGGCAAATTTAGCAAATGGAAAAAACGTATGATTTGCTATTTAACTGGGATGGAACCCTACTACATCGCTTGTATCAAGGATGGCCCATTTGTCCCAAAAACTGCTGCAGGGCTAATTAAGCCTGAAGCTCAATGGACCATAGATGAGAGGAGGGTGGTCAATCAGGACCATCGCCTGAAAAGCATCCTTATATCATGTCTGCCTGATGATATAATGGAATCAGTCATCAACTGTTCTACAGCCAAGCAAACTTGGGATGACTTGGTAAATAGCTTTGAGGGTCCCTCAGATACCAAGGAAAATAGGGTCATGGACCTTAAACTTGAGTACAATACTTTCAGGGCAAAGGACTCTGAAAGTCTCTCTCAGACCTACACCAGATACAAGACTTTGATAAATGAGCTATCAAATGATGGTGTAACTTTATCTAAGCATGAGACTAATGTTGGCTTTGTCAACAGTCTCCCTGAGAAGTGGCTCAACTTCTCACAAGGCCTGAGGAATGCTAACCACATTCAGACCCTTGAGCTCCCTGAAATTTATGGGAAGTTTGTCTATGAAGACAACTTGATCTCAAGGAGATACCCTGACTCAAAAGCTCTTGAGTCCAATAAGGCCTTAACCTCCACACCCATATCAACTGCTTTCTATTCTAATGGTGTTGTGCAGGAGTTTCAAGAGGATTCTGAAGATGAAATTGATGAAAGGACTGGTGAGGAGTACCTGAACGACTTGAACTTGGAATTCCAAGAAAGGGCACTCCTTGCTAGTTCAAGACGGTTCATCAAAAGAAATCAGTCCAACTTTACAAAACCTAAAGCAAATGAGACCACTGAATGCTTTAAATGTGGTAAAAAGGGTCATTTTGCTAGGGACTGTTATTCTAAAACCATCTCAGAACCCTCTTACAAATTTTCAGGAAACAGTTCCTCAGGAACTAGCAAGTTTCAACCAAAAATGTTTCAGTCCACCCAACAATTTCAAAACAAGGGTCAAAAGGATTTTGAAACAAAATATAGGAAAATCAAAGCTAAACTTGCACTTCTTGAAACTAACCCCATATTGTTTTAGGCTGCTCAAACATCCAAACCTATTCAGACAAAGAACAAGGTATTAGTAGCTGAAGCATATGATTGGGATGGTGAAGAGGTTTCCTCTGATGAGGAAATAAGAGTTAGTGCACTGATGGCACTTTCTGAAGAGGATCAGGTGGCTGTTGGAAAAAGCCATGCTAGGAATGGAGAGTGGGTCAACATCACCATGAAGAAGGTAAATACTTTACTTTCTATGAATGATGATTCTGATTGGCAGTCTTACATGAATTATATTTGTGTTGATCTAAAGTTTGTTGAGGAACAAAGGCTTAACCTGTTTTCAAAATATAACAATATTGTGTCAGAATTGATTAAATGTAGAGATGAACTGCTTGCACTGAAACAAGCCAAATTAGAATCTATTACTCTACAAATTCAGAACACTGAAATTTTGAAACAAAACCAAGCCCTTCAAACAAAACTTAAGAAAGAAAAGGCTGTTATTGAAAGCTGGACCAAAAAGAACCCTAAGGTCTTTGATTCTGTGGGCTTAATTCTTAAGATAACTATAGGAATTGACCACCTCACTGAAACCTCCAGTGAGAGTCCCAGTGAAATGACCTTTGTTCCAGCTGGCATATCCTTTGAGCAAGAGATGGAACCCAAGTCAAATGACTGGATTGTCAGGGACAACCCAGTCAGTAAGTTGCCAAACTTTGAGACTGGAAACATCTTGCTCCCTGAAAGTCAAGCTCTAAAAGGTATGCTTGGACTCTTTGACCAACTCAGTATTTCTGATCCAATCAGTGAGCCTGAATCAGAATCAACTCCTCCACTCCCTCCACTAAATACCCTTCAGGGTGCTGCACCAAGCTCAGACCTCCCACCATTGGTCTACTCCCCACACTCTCCAAAGGAGAGATCAGGAAAAGGTAGAATCCTCCTGAGAAGACCACCCCTTGAAGTCTCAGTAAATACTGATGACTCATCAACTTCAGTCCCTTCTGAAGTAGCAACCCAAAGTCCTGATCCAAGAATTGATCAGTTGACTGAAATGGTCAGGAAGCTAAGTGAGAAGATTGCATCTTTTGAAAAACCTTCTCAATTAAAGAAGGAACAAAAACTAGCTTCCTCAAAGACCAAACCCAAACCAACCAAACCCCTGAAAAAGTGTGAACTGTGCAACTATACAAATCATCTCACTGATGATTGCTATAGAGTCCTTTATTGCATGATTTATAAAAAGGAAGATCACAGGACCTCTGATCATAAAAAAATGCTCAGTCATGTCAAACTTTTCAGGACTTAAGGCTCAGTGCTTGAACTACCCTTCTGATTCTAAGCAGAAACAGAAGCAAAAGGCCAAGCCTTTTCCACCTTGCCCATTGTGTGGATTCAATGACCATCATCCTGAGGATTGTCAAATTGACAAACACTGTGAATCTAGTGGAAGTTCCACTCAGAAATCCTCAGGAAAAGAAAGGGTCATTCAGTCAAGAAGAGGAATGAATAAACAATCCTCTCAGACTACTGAGGCTACCCCTGCGACTAAATGCAAAACATGTGGTAGCTCAGTCCACTCAACCACTGACCATGAATCGATTAATACTTTCATAAAGACCTACAAAACCAAACCCTCCATGAAATGGAGTCCTAGAAAGAACTGACCCAGTTTACTATTTGTGCAGAGGCATGCCATGTAACACCCCCAAAATCTGGTTTAGCGGAAGCATATATGTTTGGGTGCTACTAAATTGGTATCACAACACAAAGTATAAAGAATGGTTTTATCTCAACCATTTAAAAAAAAAAAGATTTCGTATTCAAAAGTGGTTTGTTTACAACATTTCAAAGATGGTGCAGAAATATAAGCCCATAAAAGATTTCAAGTGGTCCCAAATGCATCAGAGTCTTCTATGACCATGCCATGCCATGCCAAAAGCCTTCATAATTAGATTATCGCCTTAAACCTGAAAATACATGCTAAAAAGTGTCAACACGAGGTTGGTGAGTTCATAGAGTTTAGTGTAAAATGTAAAGCGTTTGAATAACGATTTTCCCGGCAAAGGCATTGTAAATCCACTCAGTCCCAAGCCCCGCCCATACAAGACTTGCAACCTGTGTGTTTACAACCCGCTGCCAAATAAGATTTGTAATAAAGCAGTAAAAATACTGTGAGTTCCATAAGAGTTTTGTGGCCATTGTGTCGCTCACAATGTCCTGAAAATAGTGTTTTCATTCAAGTAAAGTTTGTGATGTGGACCAAGTGTAGGGTAAGCAACCCAAAAATAAAATAGTGTATTACGCTAGCTCTAAGTTCATGTAACCGAAGCTATGACAGTGTGCATGCTCTAGAAGCATGTTAAATATAAAGGCCCGGCAAGTGTTTGTCTCAGAAACTTGTAGTTTCGATATGGTATACATCTGTTTTGTCCTATCTGGACTGTTTAATCCAACTTTTGGTTCGTCCTATCTGGACTGTTGAATCTCAACAACAGATGGAGGTGTCACCCTCAATAGATCTATTTATAACACTTGCGCTTCCCAGCAGGAATTGACGGTTCATGAGTTTGGGCAGTTTGAGACATAATAGTGCTTAGGCTAATCCGCGTAATAGATTGATAACAACAGTGTTGGTCCATAAAATAGTTTTGCATGTTTCTCACCCCGATTGTAAAACAAGTGTAAATAGAGTGGGGCTATATAGCAGTCAATCACATATCGCTTTCAAATAACCAATTCAAATAATTCAGCTAAACAATCAGATATTGAGTACACAGTTCGAGTTTTGGAATAAACAGTCATTGAGTTTAGTTAAAAACGAGCATGTATTCTCCCCCAAGAACAGTTTAAAAAAAACCAGTAAAAGTAGGGGCTATGAAACTCACCTTGGCTTGCAGCAGCGCAAAAATATCACAAATGTCATAACTGGCATCAAGAGCTAAACACAACGATATCAAGGTTACAGGCACAACGGTGCCGGTTCAGCACAACCTAATATATATATATATACAGTTATCTTAGAATACGTCTCGAAGATAGAGTTTTGAAAAGACAATCGTCTTAGTTTTCGTGGATTACTCGTATCAACGTTTGTAAAAAGTTAAGTGTTAATGTTTCGTGTGGTGGTAAGAAGACATAGACTCAAGAATACTCACGCCAAAAGGAATAGAAATTCGACACAATCGAGAAAAGTACGGAAGACAATGGCCATCGTACGTCAAACATTGACGACATATGGAAATGTTGTATTTAATTGAGTATATGTATTTTACCAAATATGTGTACATGGGTAAGTGTATGTATGATGATATGTGTATATGTATATAGTTTTTTGTAAATGAATGTTACATTTGAAAATTTTCATCATTGTTTACGTCACTTAATGATAAGTCAATAATTCGAGTATATGAGCTCTTGGGTAATAAGTACTCCTCGTGTTAACAAAATTGTAAGACTTGTGTTTGAAAATAATCGTTTCGTAATCTAACGACTTATATAAGTTTTGATAAAACACATCGAGTTATATGTAAACAAATCAATAAACTAGTTTATGTTTACAAATTTAGTTTTTCACCTTGTTTATATATCGTTAGATATGTAAAAAAATGTTTTTCATTGTATGTGCTACGACAACCAAAGTGGTTTATAAATTAAGGCGTTTGGTTATAAAACTCACGTTGAATTTTAATTATGCCACATGATATGTGTGTGTGTGTGTGTGTGTGTGTGTGTTTTATATATATATATATATATATATATATATATATATATATATATATATATATATATATATATATATATATATATATATATATATATATATATATATATATATATATATATATATATATATATATCGAGCTATTTAGGTTTTGTGACGTATATTGGAATGATAACTAGTCGAGTTGTTTAAAATATAAGGTTGTAATAATTGTGACGACCACTCGAACGATACGATCACAACTTGTGTATTCGGAATGGACCATTTCAAATTTGTTATTATATTAAGGTTTGTGACGAGTTGGGCTGTGGCCCATCAGTGGATTTAAACAAACTTAGTGGATTCACTTTCTATGAATTGTAATAGAGGCCAGTGAACTTGTATCTGTTACTACATGGTTTCGGCCCAAATTCTGCCATTTAAAACTTTAGAGGAGTTGTGGTCTGGTAACTTGCATGTTAAACCAACCATGGGATTTGAGAACTTTCTCGGCCCACACAAACAAACATAACTCAACACAGCTTTTTGCAAAAACCTATACTAGTGCAAGGGGAAAAAAAAAAGGAAACGCAACATGGATTGAGAAAGTGGGTTTCTCGTTTACCGACAGCAACGACAATGAACAACAACTCGACCAAATCCAATTCAAGGTCCGATAATATATTAAGCCATAATAACTTAAGCCGAGTGGGCATAAGCTCAGAACAGTTAAACACCCTTGTGTTACTTTTGTTGCACCAAGAACCAAAACATGACTCGACTACAAGTAGTAGTAATCAAAATTCACCAACTGATGACAATATACACTAACGCCTTGCGGCTGGAGCGAGACCAAAAGCATATACTCAACACCCTAAGTGGGTGTGTTGAACCATGTCATACAAACAGAGCAACCGCCAGGTCTTGTGGTTTGTTGCTTGGGAATCGGGAGTGAAACGCAAATAACGAGCACCCCCTTGGGTCTCGTTATAAACAACGCACCCTGTGTGGGTTCTAAATCCTGACCGAACGCAACAAACAACAACAACTTTAATACTACTTTAAATCTAAAATACCTCGAAAAGGTTCGGGTTAACTCAACCCAAGAACACACCTCAACAGGCTCAAGATTCTTACTTTCCCACGAACTAGCATCAAAACGTTTCCATTTGGTTTTAATTTCATGAGAAACACGACAATGATAAATGGGAGACTGAGAATGCAACGAGGTCAACTCAACTCGACTGAGTTGACTCATCTGAGTCGACTTCGACTCGTCCGAGTTGAGTTAACTAGGTCTATAGCAACAGACAAGCACCATTTTTAAACTAGGTTCTTACCACACAATGACAACCTTATTCAAAATGTTTTGATCCGAATCTTACCACACGAAACAATAATAAAACATGTTTTTATCCAGTTTTCATTCCACGAAACACTGATATGTAACCCAATCGGATTACACATAAGTACAAAAATTGAGATCTCAATCTATAATAACAATCAGTAATCCATTAATCAAGACAAGAATTTCGAATTAAAACCTTACAATGAAGAAGGATCGATCAGAGAGAACCAATAATACTCTGCGCAAATCCACCAAGCCCGAATCCAAGCAGGAACCACCAAGAGTATTCTTTTGATTGTGCTGAGTGTGGTATCTCTCCTGTGGATCGGTGGGGATTAAAAAGAACATAAATTAGGTTGCTTTGACTCTTCTTTTGCTATATGGATTGTGGTGCCGTCCTTTTTGAGGAAAAAATCACCTATCACCTTCGATCTTCAAAATAAATTCGTGATTTCTTGTGGGAGGAAGTGCCAACAGGTGATGGCGATGGCTCATTTAATGATGGTGATATGCCATAGAAGAGTGAAAAGGTGGGAAAGAGATAAGAGAAAGGTCGACTGTTTTTAATCTCTTTTTGGGAAGAGGAGATAATAGAAGCATAAAAAGAAGGAGATGATGGTGATATATCATCTCTAAATATGAAAAAGAGATCAGGATATCAAAAAAATAAAGGATAACACAAAATGAATAGGTGGGGCGGCTGAGATTAAGGAAAAAGGGGGATTAGGTTTTGTTTTATTATTACCTCGTGTACCCCGTGTCCCGTTGAGCTAAAATATAGTCGTGGCAACCCGGTTTGGTGCTTTCGAGCAACAATGCGAAAAATGAATTTTTGTGAACGTTCTTATAAAAACAATACTATTGACTCCGAAAAATAATTATAGGACTAAATCCGTAAATGATATGGTGTCGGTACGCGTGTGATGTCGCATTTTTCGGAAAAGCAAGATGACTTATCGGTTTTGAAAATAAATTGCCAGTAGTGTCGGGAAGTGATAACTTCACTTTTCTTGATAAAATTAAATAGTTGGGAGGGTTTCTGTATGCTACGGTGTGCGGAATAACCTTCCGAATTAATCATTTAGGCTCCAAAAATGCTCAAATAGATTGTCAAATAATAATAAGTTAATTTTTATTATTAAAATCATGTTTGGAAAAATTACGGGTGGTTACATTCTACCCTCCTTAAAGTGAAATCCGTCCCGGATTTCAGTTTATGTTATCCGATAAAATGTTGTTTGGAAAGGGATGTTGGTACTCACAACAAATTTGAGTCTCACTAGGCTGTTTAAGGGTTTTCTCTTTGTTGGTGGGAGTACCCAGGTTGTTTGTCATTGGTTTTCCCCTTTTTGTGATTTGGTGGGTTACAATGATTTCTGAAGTTAGTTTATAGGATGAGGGATCTGATTTAAAGTGGTAAGAATGACATGATGACTGGTTTTCAAGGTTTGATCTGGAGTTGTGTGCTTTTCCTTCTCATAGGGTTGGATAGAAATCTTGTTTGAAAACTCTATTTGAGTAGGTCTTGATACGAATTTGACCAAAATATCTTTCCAACAATTTCACATTTATTTGTAAGAGATCAATAAGTACGTACGGTGACACGGTTTTAGAAGATTTAAAATTTTGTAAAAGGATTCTTAGTCATGGTTTGGGTAGGAAAATTTCACAAAAATTGATGCCAGACATTTCTTAACAAAGGTTTGATAAGGTTTGAGCAGAAGGATTTTTACGCTTCAAAATGAGTGTTTTAGAAAGATGTCACTACGGATTTCATAATCATGAATATTCAATTTACTTTAACGATGCCAAAATGCTTTCCAGATAGTCCACCGAGTGATTGTAAAAGAGTTTATAAAATGATTTGTGAAACGGTTCATAAGGTATTAAGAAAACAATTTATTATTAGTAAAATAATAGACACTGTGGTTTAGTTTGTGATGTAGTACTAAGGCAACAGATCGGTTTATAAAATAACTTGTGAAATAATTTGTAAAGCGGTTTGCGATGAGAACTATTCGTTCTTTACAAAATAGTTATAGGGTTAAAATTTTGTAGGGTGACCGCAGTATAGTCTGCAGGATAATTGAAAACAGTTGTAGGGTATTAGTAACATGGTTTATTATCCTATGAGGGGGTAGCAAAAATATCTGATATCCCCCGAGAGACGAGAGGAGGATTAGGTGATTGTCCCAAGGAACGCAGTTCAGGTTATTCCTTAGGGTCTTAAGGTTTCCGTTGGGCGCAGAATCTCTGCCGAATGGGTAGTTTAGCGAGTTCAGAGTACGACTCTGAAGGAGGATGTTGATTGCTACTAGCAATCGGTTGGCTATCTCAGTAGTGTACTTAGTGTTTAACGCGGAAAGTACAACATCATTTGAGTGTAGGGTTTGTAACGAAAACAAAATAAAGCTGAATAATAATTCCAAATCCGGAATGAGGTCCAAATTCAAACATAGCCAAAACCAGTTCCAATTGTAGCCAAATTCAAATTCAAATGTAGCTAGAATCAAATCTGAACGCTCCGATAAGCTCAACTGGCTTATTACAATCTCAAGGAGTTACAAATAAGTAACTCGGGTTCAAACGGTGCCAATTGAATCTAACCGACCCGATGCAAGTTACGGTGAGACGGTTACAAACAGAAATTCCATATCAGGGAGAAGTATAGCGGTGCCGGTGTATTACGGTTCATAAGGTGTTGTGATGCCAGTGTGTTGTGTGTAGATGTGAATGTTCATGTTAGGCAGTGATTTTGTACACACACAAAATTTTAAGTCTTTCAAAGATCAAGTAGGAAATCAATCTGGACATAACTCTAGTATAACTAGTCTGAGTATTGCAAAATTTACCTCTGAGTCGGACATAGGTGATCAGGCTATGTCCCACTGTCCCTGGTCGAATATAGGTGATCAGTCTATATTCCACCGAGGTTCAATAAATTTTGGAGTACTCAGCTCAGTTACACCAATAATATGTCCCTTACTTTTAAAAGTTGCTTAAATAATTAAGGTGGATGTCCACACTCGAGGACAATTGATGAGATTGCGTAGAGAAAAGGCGTAATGCTACGACGAGTATGATGCATGTGTATAAGTATGTCGAAGATACTTATAGTAGATAGCGAAGATAGATGGATATACTTATCCAATAACAATGTGCACATCTCATCAATTATATTAGCAATAAAATCACAAATGAGGCATCAGCTTGGCAGGCAGGCATGTGGCGGTCATAGGGTTTTGTTTTTGTAAAAGTGGTTATAGTCTAGGTTTGAAAATACCCAGTTCTCTATAACCTAGGCTCTGATGCCAATCTCTAACACCCCTAAAATCTGGTTTAGCGGAAGCATACATGTTTGGGTGCTACTAAATTGGTATCACAACACAAAGTATAAAGAATGGTTTTATCTCAACCATTTAAAAAAAAAGATTTCGTATTCAAAAGTGGTTTGTTTACAACATTTCAAAGATGGTGCAGAAATATAAGCCCATAAAAGATTTCAAGTGGTCCCAAATGCATCAGAGTCTTCTATGACCATGCCATGCCATGCCAAAAGCCTTCATAATTAGATTATCGCCTTAAACCTGAAAATACATGCTAAAAAATGTCAACACGAGGTTGGTGAGTTCATAGAGTTTAGTGTAAAATGTAAAGCGTTTGAATAACGATTTTCCCGGCAAAGGCATTGTAAATCCACTCAGTCCCAAGCCCCGCCCATACAAGACTTGCAACCTGTGTGTTTACAACCCGCTGCCAAATAAGATTTGTAATAAAGCAGTAAAAATACTGTGAGTTCCATAAGAGTTTTGTGGCCATTGTGTCGCTCACAATGTCCTGAAAATAGTGTTTTCATTCAAGTAAAGTTTGTGATGTGGACCAAGTGTAGGGTAAGCAACCCAAAAATAAAATAGTGTATTACGCTAGCTCTAAGTTCATGTAACCGAAGCTATGACAGTGTGCATGCTCTAGAAGCATGTTAAATATAAAGGCCCGGCAAGTGTTTGTCTCAGAAACTTGTAGTTTCGATATGGTATACATTTGTTTTGTCCTATCTGGACTGTTTAATCCAACTTTTGGTTCGTCCTATCTGGACTGTTGAATCTCAACAACAGATGGAGGTGTCACCCTCAATAGATCTATTTATAACACTCGCGCTTCCCAGCAGGAATTGACGGTTCATGAGTTTGGGCAGTTTGAGACATAATAGTGCTTAGGCTAATCCGCGTAATAGATTGATAACAACAGTGTTGGTCCATAAAATAGTTTTGCATGTTCCTCACCCCGATTGTAAAACAAGTGTAAATAGAGTGGGGCTATATAGCAGTCAATCACATATCGCTTTCAAATAACCAATTCAAATAATTCAGCTCAACAATCAGATATTGAGTACACAGTTCGAGATTTCGAATAAACAGTCATTGAGTTTAGTTAAAAACGAGCATGTATTCTCCCCCAAGAACAGTTTAAAAAAACCAGTAAAAGTAGGGGCTATGAAACTCACCTTGGCTTGCAGCAGCGCAAAAATATCACAAATGTCATAACTGGCATCAAGAGCTAAACACAACGATATCGAGGTTACAGGCACAACGGTGCCGGATCAGCACAACCTAATATATATATATATATATATATATATATATATATATATATATATATATATATATATATATATATATATATATATATATATATATATATATATATATATATATATATATATATACAGTTATCTCATAATACGTCTCGAAGATAGAGTTTCGAAAAGACAATCGTCTTAGTTTTCGTGGATTACTCGTATCAACGTTTGTAAAAAGTTAAGTGTTAATGTTTCGTGTGGTGGTAAGAAGACATAGGCTCAAGAATACTCACGCCAAAAGGAATAGAAATTCGACACAGTCGAGAAAAGTACGGAAGACAATGGCCATCGTACGTCAAACATTGACGACATATGGAAATGTTGTATTTAATTGAGTATATGTATTTTACCAAATATGTGTACATGGGTAAGTGTATGTATGATGATATGTGTATATGTATATAGTTTTTTGTAAATGAATGTTACATTTGAAAATTTTCATCATTATATTTTACGTCACTTAATGATAAGTCAATAATTCGAGTATATGAGCTCTTGGGTAATAAGTACTCCTCGTGTTAACAAAATTGTAAGACTTGTGTTTGAAAATAATCGTTTCATAATCTAACGACTTATATAAGTTTTGATAAAACACATCGAGTTATATGTAAACAAATCAATAAACTAGTTTATGTTTACAAATTTAGTTTTTCACCTTGTTTATATATCGTTAGATATGTAAAAAAATGTTTTTCATTGTATGTGCTACGACAACCAAAGTGGTTTATAAATTAAGGCGTTTGGTTATAAAACTCACGTTGAATTTTAATTATGCCACATGATATGTGTGTGTGTGTGTGTATATATATATACATATATATATATATATATATATATATATATATATATATATATATATATATATATATATATATATATATATATCGAGCTATTTAGGTTTTGTGACGTATATTGGAATGATAACTAGTCGAGTTGTTTAAAATATAAGGTTGTAATAATTGTGACGACCACTCGAACGATACGATCACAACTTGTGTATTCGGAACGGACCATTTCAAATTTGTTATTATATTAAGGTTTGTGACGAGTTGGGCTGTGGCCCATCAGTGGATTTAAACAAACTTAGTGGATTCACTTTCTATGAATTGTAATAGAGGCCAGTGAACTTGTATCTGTTACTACATGGTTTCGGCCCAAATTCTGCCATTTAAAACTTTAGAGGAGTTGTGGTCTGGTAACTTGTATGTTAGCCCAACCATGGGATTTGAGAACTTTCTCGGCCCACACAAACAAACATAACTCAACACAGCTTTTTGCAAAAACCTATACTAGTGCAAGGGGAAAAAAAAGGAAACGCAACATGGATTGAGAAAGTGGGTTTCTCGTTTACCGACAGCAACGACAATGAACAACAACTCGACCAAATCCAATTCAAGGTCCGATAATATATTAAGCCATAATAACTTAAGCCGAGTGGGCACACGCTCAGAACAGTTAAACACCCTTGTGTTACTTTTGTTGCACCAAGAACCAAAACATGACTCGACTACAAGTAGTAGTAATCAAAATTCACCAACTGATGACAATATAAACTAACGCCTTGCGGCTGGAGCGAGACCAAAAGCATATACTCAACACCCTAAGTGGGTGTGTTGAACCATGTCATACAAACAGAGCAACCACCAGGTCTTGTGGTTTGTTGCTTGGGAATCGGGAGAGAAACGCAAATAACGAGCACCCCCTTGGGTCTCGTTATAAACAACGCACCCTGTGTGGGTTCTAAATCCTGACCGAACGCAACAAACAACAACAACTTTAATACTACTTTAAATCCAAAATACCTCGAAAAGGTTCGGGTTAACTCAACCCGAGAACACTCCACAACAGGCTCAAGATTCTTACTTTCCCACGAACTAGCATCAAAACGTTTCCATTTGGTTTTAATTTCATGAGAAACACGACAATGATAAATGGGAGACTGAAAATGCAACGAGGTCAACTCAACTCGACTGAGTTGACTCATCTGAGTCGACTTCGACTCGTCCGAGTTGAGTTAACTAGGTCTATAGCAACAGACAAGCACCATTTTTAAACTAGGTTCTTACCACACAATGACAACCTTATTCAAAACGTTTTGATCCGAATCTTACCACACGAAACAATAATAAAACATGTTTTTATCCAGTTTTCATTCCACGAAACACTGATATGTAACCCAATCGGATTACACATAAGTACAAAAATTGAGATCTCAATCTATAATAACAATCAGTAATCCATTAATCAAGACAAGAATTTCGAATTAAAACCTTACAATGAAGAAGGATCGATCAGAGAGAACCAATAATACTCTGCGCAAATCTACCAAGCCCGAATCCAAGCAGGAACCACCAAGAGTATTCTTTTGATTGTGCTGAGTGTGGTATCTCTCCTGTGGATCGGTGGGGATTAAAAAGAACATAAATTAGGTTGCTTTGACTCTTCTTTTGCTATATGGATTGTGGTGCCGTCCTTTTTGAGGAAAAATCACCTATCACCTTCGATCTTCAAAATAAATTCGTGATTTCTTGTGGGAGGAAGTGCCAACAGGTGATGGCGATGGCTCATTGTTAATGGTGATATGCCATAGAAGAGTGAAAAGGTGGGAAAGAGATAAGAGAAAGGTCGACTGTTTTTAATCTCTTTTTGGGAAGAGGAGATAATAGAAGCATAAAAAGAAGGAGATGATGGTGATATATCATCTCTAAATATGAAAAAGAGATCAGGATATCAAAAAAATAAAGGATAACACAAAATGAATAGGTGGGGCGGCTGAGATTAAGGAAAAAGGGGGATTAGGTTTTGTTTTATTATTACCTCGTGTACCCCGTGTCCCGTTGAGCTAAAATATAGTCGTGGCAACCCGGTTTGGTGCTTTCGAGCAACAATGCGAAAAATGAATTTTTGTGAACGTTCTTATAAAAACAATACTATTGACTCCGAAAAATAATTATAGGACTAAATCCGTAAATGATATGGTGTCGGTACGCGTGTGATGTCGCATTTTTCGGAAAAGCAAGATGACTTATCGGTTTTGAAAATAAATTGCCAGTAGTGTCGGGAAGTGATAACTTCACTTTTCTTGATAAAATTAAATAGTTGGGAGGGTTTCTGTATGCTACGGTGTGCGGAATAACCTTCCGAATTAATCATGTAGGCTCCAAAAATGCTCAAATAGATTGTCAAATAATAATATGTTAATTTTTATTATTAAAATCATGTTTGGAAAAATTACGGGTGGTTACATGCCAGGGATCCTGTTTGGCAACTAGACAGTGGATGTTCAAGGAGCATGACTGGTGTTAAGGAGTGTCTGCACAAATATGTGGAAGAACCATGACCCAAAGTGATATTTGCTGATAATTCATCATGTCTCACTGAAGGTTATGGTTCAGTAAACTGCAATGGTATTGTCTTTACTATGATAGCTTATGTAAATGGTCTTAAGTATAATCTGATCTGTGTCAGTCAACTATGTGATGCAAAATACATAGTTCAGTTTGATGATACGCAAGGAACCATCTTCAATGAAAATAAGGAAATTGTCCTCATTGCACCAAGAAGACAAGATGTTTATGTATTAGACATGTCCAGTCTAACTCAGTATGGAACTTGTCTCTTTGCTAAGGCCACTGATACACTCAACTGGCTTTGGCATAAGAGACTCACCCACCTGAACTTTAAAAGCATAAACAATCTTGTAAAAACAAAACAGGGTCCTTGGCTTACCATCACTAGTGTTTTCAAAGGATAAACCATGCTCAGCTTGTGAAAAAGGTAAACATCACAGAGCATCCTTTAAAACCAAAACCAACTTTTCCATCAGGAACTGCCTACATCTTCTCCATATGGATCTATTTGGACCTGTCAGTCCAAGGTCTATTAACCATGAGAAGTATACTCTGGTCATAGTGGATGAATACTCTAGATACACTTGGGTATTCTTCCTGATCAAAAAGAGTCAGGCAGCTGAAACAATCATGTCCTTTGTCAGGAACATTGAAAATCAAAATGACATTAAGGTCAAACAGATTAGAACTGACAATGGGACTGAGTTCAAAAATTATGAACTTGAATGTTTCTGTGATAAGAAAGGTATCTCCCAAAACTTTTCCTCTCCATACACACCTGAACAAAATGGTGTTGCTGAAAGGAAAAATAGAACACTCATTGAAGCTGCTAGGACAATGCTAAGTGGATCAGTCCTTTCCAAACATTTTTGGACTGATGCAGTCAAAACTGCCTGTTATACACAAAACAGATCCATCATTGTCAAGAGACATGGGAAAACCCCATATGAGTTATTCAAAGGAAGAATCCCTGACATCAGCTACTTTCATGTCTTTGGGTGTCCTGTGTTTATTCATAATCACATGGATCACTTAGGGAAATTTGATGCAAAAGCTAATGATGGACACTTCCTGGGATACTCACTTGTCTCAAAAGCCTTCAGAGTGTTCAACACAAGGAGACAGCAGACTGAGGAAACATTTCATGTTACCTTTGATGAGAGCACTGATGCAATCAGGTTCTCAGCTGCCTCAGTAGAAGAGATAGGAATTGATAACTCTTCAAGATATCCTCCTGATGAATATCTTCCTGAAAACAATCCTTCCACTCAGTATCAAGATGATGCTAACATCTCCTATTACATAATCCCTCATAACCTACCTAACCCAACCATCACTGAGTTTGTTAAGGCACATGCAAACACTGATGAAATTAATCAGTCTATTCAAAATGCTCAAGAACCAAACAATCTCAATGATCAGGTAGACACTCAAGATCCAATCAATGATCATGTGTCTACTCCAGAACCAACCCCTCCACCCAATCAGGCCTCCATAAGTTTAAATCAGTATCCAGGACCTCAGGAATGTTGGACTAGGTCTCAGGACATTGAACTTGTCAATATTATTGGAGAGCCTACTGAAGGCATGCTCACCAGAAGCATGGCTGCTAGTCTAAAAGCAGCCTCAGCCAATGAATGCCTATTTGTGGACTTCATTTCCACAATTGAACCCAAAAGTGTTAAAGAAGCACTTACACATCCAAGTTGGGTTCAGGCCATGCATGATGAACTGGAACAATTTGACAGAAACAAGGTAATGACCTTGGTCAAATGTCCTGAGAATGTCTCAGTCATTGGCATGAAATGGGTATTCAAAAACAAAACTGATGAAAATGGCATAGTCATTAAAAACAAAGCCAGACTTGTAGCCAAAGGCTATAATCAACAAGAAGGCATTGACTTTGAAGAAACATTTGCACCAGTAGCAAGGATGGAAGCCTTCAGGATCTTCCTTGCTTTTGCTACATACATGAACTTCAAGGTGTACCAAATGGATGTTAAAAGTGCATTCTTAAATGGTTCACTGAAAGAAGAAGTTTATGTTCAGCAACCTCCTGGATATGAAAGCCATGAGTTTCCTGATCATGTCTGTAAGCTTAATAAAGCCCTTTATGGACTGAAACAAGCTCCCAGGGCATGGTATGAAACTCTTTCAGCCTTTCTGATTCAAAACAAATTTGTCAGAGGCAAGATAGACAACACATTGTTTATCTATAAGACAAATACTGATGTCATACTAGTACAAGTGTATGTTGATGACATCATCTTTGGCTCAACAAGTTACAAGCTTTGCAAACAATTTGAAAAACTAATGGCTAAGCAATTTGAAATGAGCATGATGGGAGAATTAACCTACTTCCTTGGTCTTCAGATCAAGCAGACTGATAAAGGAACCACTATCAGTCAAGAGAAGTATGTTAAGAACCTACTGAAAAAGTATGAACTCAGTGACTGTGCCTCAGTCAAGACTCCCATGGTTCCCCCAAACAACCTTGGTCTTGATCTCACTGGTAAACCAGTAAATCAAACTCTCTTTAGAGGAATGATAGGATCACTGATGTATCTACTTGCATCAAGGCCTGATATCCAATTCTCAGTATGTCTATGTGCCAGGTATCAATCTGACTCAAGAGAATCACACATCACAGCTGTGAAAAGGATATTAAGGTACTTGAAAGGTACTCCAAACCTTGGATTATATTATCCAAAATGCTCAGGCCTTGATCTTAAAGGATACTCAAACTCTGACTATGCTGGATGCAACATGGACAGAAAAGCACCTCAGGCTCTTGCCAAATTCTTGGTGGGAAACTAGTCCGTTGGAGTGCTAAGAAGCAACAATCAGTTGCATTGTCCTCAGCTGAGGCTGAATATGTTGCAGCAGCTAGTTGTTGTGCAAATGTACTCTGGATGAAAAGTCAACTCAGTGACTATGGAATTCAGTACAAGATGGTACCCATATTTTGTGATAACACAAGTGCAATTGCAATCTCAAACAACCCTGTTCTTCATCAGAGAACAAAACACATTGATATTAGATATCATTTTATCAGGGACCATGTCATGAATGGTGACATTGAATTACACTTCATCCCTACTGAATATCAGTTAGCTGATATCTTCACCAAACCTTTGGATGAACCAACTTTCACAAGACTGAAAGCTGAATTAGGAATGTTGGATATCGAGAATCAGTCCACTGAATTAATCCTTCCAACTGAAATGTAAATTCTTAAAACCTCAGGTCCCTGACTCAATGTGTACATCAGTGAAAAAAAAATCACTGAATCCTCAACCTCAGGAACTAAACCCAAGTTCCTGAAATCTTTAGGGTTCAGGAACTAAACCCAAGTTCCTGAATCCTCGTAGCTCAGGAATCATTCCATATTCCTGAAATCATCAGTGACTAATCCCAAGTCCCTGAAAAACCATCACTGAATGAAAAGTCATTCAGGGCCCTGAAAAGGACATTCAATACTAACTTAAATGCTCTAAGTATCTAGTTAGTAAATGTCCGAGGTTGATAACTGGATTCTTATTAAATATAAGAATATTTGTTCTTTTGCCTTTCTGGCATACACCTCATGGAACCCCACTTCCCAACTTGGCATTCAATGCCCTCTCTCACACAATACACTGTGTGATGATGGAAACTCTGCAACTTCTCCTTTTGCAGAAACTGCTCAACTGTTCACCCTGCCAGTTGCGAAAAAAGAGGAAAAGTGGAGTGGTGGCATTTAATGCGGATCTCAAACATTTTATTCAAAATAATTTCCAAAAATTATATTTTGATTAAATAAAACCGCTCAAATACCAAAAATAACCCCATCTCCACTATCCTATAAATACCCCAACCAAAACAAACACACACACGCGTTTTAAAAATCTAAGCTAAACTCTGCCCATTTTATCTCCCAAAAATCTGTGTGTGTTCATAGCAATTAGAAACCCAGTCCATTTGTCCAACCAAACACAAAAATGGCATCTTCTAATGCTATCACCCTCGCCCCAAATGTGAATTTCCCAATGGAGGGCGTGGACATGACCAAAAATAATGTGGTTGGAAATTTCCACTACCCCCAACAATATGAGGGGTACAAGGATGTAGTTAAGTATTTACATAACTGCTTCCTTGCTACGGCTTTTACCAAAACCCCATCAGTCATTTATCATGACTATCTCAGGGAGTTCTGGTGTACCGCAACGGCTACTAGCCCTAAGGACACCAGAGAATCAATCATCACATTCACTGTGATGAATGGGAAGAAACCCCTCTCCCTAGACTACAAGACCTTTCTCAAGGCCACTGGTCTTGATTTCGCCCAGACCTTTGAGGCAAACCCTACTGACCAGGAAATTAAAGCAGAAATGCTATTCCTTGGGCCTCATGACGCTAAGCGTCCTACTTTGTCTCCTGAAGCCTTGTTAGAAAAGGCTCCCATAGTGAAGACATGGTTTCACCCCATCTGGAGACTCATGATGACATTTGTCATTCAAGTCCTAGGAGGGAATAAATCCTCCACTAAGCAAGTGAACTCATCACAGCAAATGATGATGTTCAGTCTCTTAGAGGGTAGAAAAATTGATATCGGAGGTATAATCTTCCGAGACCTCGTTGCCAAGCTCTTAGGGAAACATAGGCAAATACACATGTCTTATCCTAGGTTCATTTCCTGTGCGCTTCAGGACCTTCTTGGTTCTGACTACTTAAGGTCTGACGATCAAGGTACAAAACCTGACGTCTTGTATAAAACCAATTTTAGTAGTGACATCACTGAGGCACAACCCACCGCCCTGACCAACTACATGTTAGTAGTCATTCAGGGTGAGAATGCTTGCTCCCCAGTACCTTCACCAACCAAGAAGGTGAAGAAGAAGAAAGGGGACAGTCCAGTAAGGTGGTTAGACCTAAACCACTCGTCACTGAGACTGTTGCCTCAGGCACCCTTAACATTGTGGCCCAGACCTCTGAGACACCCACTGCAGAGACCCTTCTGACCACAAAACAACCGTCACCGGAGGTCACTGGGAAATCATCCTCAGTGTCCTCGGACAAACCCTTTCCGCATGTTTCCTTTGACATAAACAAGTCAGAGGGATCAGGAACATCCTCCTATTCACATCCCAATGAAGGCACTGATAAATCATAATCAGAGCCTGAGGGATTACAGGGTTCTATATCCTCAGTGGGGCAGCACTACTCCACTGAGAAGGGGACCCATACCCACTCACATCCTGCTAACATCCCTGAGCAATCACACTCAGGGTCTCAGGGAGTTCAGGACCCTAAATCCCCAATAGGACAGACCAATCCTGATGGGAAGGGGGTCCATACATCTTCACATGGAGTGCCTCATGATTCCACTGGAAAACACCCATCAGTGGATGAAGGCGCTCAGGGGGACAAAGACTCGGAGGGATATAAACCACCCGCCGATACGGAACCCAAACCCATCTCAGGCACTTTTGTTCTCTCGGGAACTGACCCTAAAAGTCAGGCTGGGCAAACCCCCCCAGTTATTATGACTAGTCAGGCTGGTCAAACCCCACCAGTTATTATGACAAAAGAGTCAGAACCTGGCCACAACGACGGTGAGCCCTCTTCTGAGGGGGAGCCGGATATCCTGAAGGCTCCTTCTCTGGCTGACTATGAAAATTTGTTAGCTGATGAGTCAAAGGAGGAGATTGATTTTGGTGATGATGATATCCCTGATGCTGAGGAGGAAATGGAGAGTCAATTAAACCCTCCTCAGCCCTCTGAGCAACAACATTCTTTTCCTCCTCCTGAGGATCAACCACCCAGTTCCCCAACAACCTCATCATCATCATCAGGTGCTTCAGCCACTCCTGAGTGGTTGCAAAAGTATGACGATGCTCGTCCAGCCTTTGAAAGGAAAGTGGCCAAATTCCTTCGCAAAGCCAACGAAGGTCTTTACAATATACTCACGGATGAGCAATGAGATAAGCACACTGAAGTGGCAGCCTCCTATGCCGACTTCAGGGCTTCTGTAGAAGAATCTCAGGCAAAGATTCTTCAGGCCGCCAATCTCACTGATAAACAACTTGGCGACCTGAACAAATCTGTAGATGAAATAGCCACTGGACAGCATCAGGAACTCTCCAACATCCTCAAGGCTATTGAATCAGTCCAAGAAAATCTTACAGATGATCCCACCTTCGTCAAAAGTCTGGATGCATACTTGGCCTCTCAGGCGTCCACCTCTACCAACATTACTGAGCTTCTAAAGCTCCTTTAGGGGGTAGATCTTCAAGGTCTAAGGACACAGCAAGAGTCCATTCATCAGGCTATTATTGCATCCAAGGAGCACCTGATCAGAATCTCTTCAGCCTTTGAGCAGCTCTCAACAACACATAATGAGCTGGTCACCCACTACACCACCCATGTCACTGAACTCACCACCCACCAAAAGGAAATGGCTGCCGAATTAAGTGCCGTGAAGAATGAGACTTCTGAGACAAAGTCTATGGTCTCCAACATCCTATCTATTCTTCAGGCCTCTCATGCTCCTCCAACTTCTCAGTCAGCAGGTGTCTCCACTGAAGTTCCACCATCTGCTGAGGTGGGAAAAAATGATGATCCAATCCCTGATCCTACTTCCGCTTTGGTGCCTGTCCCTGAAACATCCACCAGTCAACC
This sequence comes from Artemisia tridentata subsp. tridentata, assembly GCA_021014915.2. Taxonomy (NCBI): domain Eukaryota; kingdom Viridiplantae; phylum Streptophyta; class Magnoliopsida; order Asterales; family Asteraceae; genus Artemisia; species Artemisia tridentata. The sequence continues at coordinate 299,862,043 of CP139508.1, forward strand.
CCCTCCCATAGACAAAGGGAAGAAAATCATGGTGACTGAAACAAACCCTCCTCCTGAAGCACGCTTAGTCAAGGCTTTAACTGAAAGACGTGCAGATCCTGATGCACCATTCTATGTTGATTTAGAGGATGGGAGAAGGGTCTATGGGACTCAGGAAGAACTTGCTGAAATCTTACACCAAGAAGATCTCAGGAAGGACCAAGAGAAAGAGCAGGAACTCAACAGGTCTGTAATTTCTAAGGTTGCCAAAGAAGTGATCAAGGAGTCTGAGAAAAAGGACATCAAAGGGGATGAGTTTCTCAGGCTTCAGGCTGAACTCCTTAAGGAACACAACAAACAAGCCAAACTTAAGGAAGAAAAGGAGGCAGAAAACATACGAGAGGTATGTATGGCACATGACCAAAACCAAGGATGAAGGCACTATCACTGACATCACCATTCACAACACCAAACCCCTGAGCATAACGATACATAGAGGTCCAAGAAAGTCTGAACATCTTCCAACAATCAAATTTTCAGACTATGGGTTAAGAGAATGGGATATGATGATGCCCATCCTGAGGAAGAAAACCTCAAGCAAGAATGCCCCAACCCTCATCAAGTCTCTATGTGCTAAGTATGAGGAACTCTCAAACGTGGCCAGAAGTCTTGGTATTGACCACGAGAGGGCACTTGCTTCTCAGGGACTGGCTATCCCTGAACTTACTCAGAAGACTGGGAAGAAAAGAAAAGCTGTGGCTCTTGAACCTGAACAATATATAGATGCACTTCACTGCAACAGGATTACTCCTCAGGGAGTCAAGTTCCGTCCCAACCTGGTCATCAAGGAACCTGAGTATGGTATCTTCTTTGTGGATGAATTTGGTCAGGAAGCCTTTCAAAGAGTCTCTGACATTGATAAAGTGGAAACGACAACACTCCTTGCCTACAAACTGATGGCGCTTAATATCAGGAGTCCTGATAATGAGGAGTTTGTCAGGCTGATGGATCAAATGATGAAGGAATGACCTGATAAAGAGGTGTTGATGTCAAAGAAGGCTAAACTTGAACTCATGGGTCTCGTTCAGGAACCTTGAGTATTTTGTACTTAGAATGATAGGACTTGTAATGATATGAATAAATTGATGAATGTTTTGTTATATCAATATCCTTATTTATTTTCTAGTACATTCAGTATGAGCAGAAGACTTTAGCTCACTCATACTGATCAAAACACTTAGGCATAATTTATATCCAAATAGGGGGAGATTGTTGGGTTCGTAAAACACCAAATTATCTTAAACAGGATTTGAACACAAATTAAGCCAAGTGTTTGCTAAACCGAGAACAATTCAAGTCACTGATTGTAAAACCCTAAAATTTTCACAATCTGAAATGACCAAAATACCCCCTAATTTTAAAATTTTAAGAATACATATATAATCCTGCAAATGAATATTATTTGAACCTAAAGTAATAAAAACCCTAAGTTCCTAATAAATCTAGCTAATAAAAACTTTACGTTAAATTTAAAATCACAAAGCAAATATTCTCCAAATTCTAGTTTATAATAAATGACATCTTATTGTGACCAAGAAAAACCAAACTTTCGGCTAGTTCAAAAGAGATAAACATGCATTAAAATTTGATTGATATCAATCCCATAAAAATAGATCCATTCCTTGTTTAACCTCATCAAAATACACGGTCTGTCCCATGTTATTATATTACCGATCATCATTTTTTTTCATCTCATTAAAAACCCTAAAAATACTCTCCTCAAAACTTCGACTGCTGCTACTTTCTTTTTCTGCTGTTCGATTCAACAAGGCAGCAAAAGGAACTCTTGTGTACTCTACTTGGTGGTCTTGGTAGTAGTGTTTCAGCAGGTTCGATCGTGGGTTTCTTTGGCTATCCTTCGAAGGGAGTTTGACTAGAGTTTCGGCTGGAACTTTGGTTGGTATTCGATCTTGTTCTTTTGTTCTCATTGCCTTGTTATTCAGCCCATAGGTACTCCTATAACCTTTTTCTTGTCGAGTATCTCATCACCATACATCGTGTACATGTATATATAAGGAAGTTCAAACATGCTAACTAGATAATCAACCATGAAATCGTTATAGTAGTAGGCTCGTTAAAACATTTATACACATGATAAAACATTATGCGCCATATACATGATTGATCTTGTGTCGAGTGTACGTGGGTGTGGTCTTTTGATGCCAACCTGCCATATTCATGTCGACCAAATAACACTCATGCCAACCCTAGTTATCATCTTTATTACACATTAAATGAAGCATAAAAAGAGGATTAGAAACCCTAGGTTGTGCTGTGTTACGTGGGTTGAGTAGTCATGGGTGTGGGTTAAGATTACTTATGTGTTCATGTGTGTGTCGAGATGGGTTTAAGCGTGTTACAATTCTGTTTAAACATAGGACCAGGGCTGGCTGTGGTTAACAAGGGTTTTGGACTGGTTAAATGTTTGAGTCGCGTTGCTTGTCGTGGGTTAACGACTATGTTCGTGCTTGTGTGGGTCGAGTCATGTCTAACAACAGGTCACAATCTAAAAGGGCTACACTTATGTCATTCGAACCTGCTTGTGTATACGGTTTGTGCCTCGCCTTTTGGTCACATTAAACGTTTACGTCTATACGTAAATGCAATGTTCCGAGTCGTGTTTATTCAGTCTCGCCAAGTATGTCGCGGTATGAGTCAACCATGGTGGCTTTAAATGAGTGTGATTCGTATACGTTTGTGTAAGTCGAGTTCGATATCGGGTCTTGGCGTCACCATATGATCGAAGTAACCTAGAAGATGGAGTACGCAAATTCAATAATAAGAATATTAACTAATAGAAGTTCACGTGTACTGTGACATTGTATGTTGGAAAGTAAGTCATGTGCCATATGAGCCAAGAAAGATTAAGTTGGCAAACCTAACCCTACACAATGATAAACTCACGCGTTAGACCCTAAATTTCGCCATATTAACACCTTGGACCCTAAACTATTATGAGTTATTATATTAAGTCCTAAATCACTATACTAAACATATTAAATCTTAAAGTTATTCAAATTGTCGTTGCGAATCGAATTTAGAAAACTTATTAAATTGGTAAAATTACTAAATATAGAAACCTCCTAGATATGGTAGGTTACTAAAAATAGAAAATTTCTAAAAATAGAAAGAAACCTAAGTTATGAAATCTGATTTAAAATGAACTTATAAATAACATATGATTATTAAATTGCTAGGTTCGGTGAAGAAGGAGTGACCCTCCGTTTTGTGTGATCCGGTTTTCATCAGTTTGTCTATTTAAATAAGGTACAGATATTCTGCCCTTCTTTAGTAAGGTGCCTTCGTCTCATTTCTGATTTCTGATTCACTGCCATGTTCTTTGATTCTGTGAACTTTTCTTGTTTCTTTCATGATATTATGAACCTTTGACATGACCTTTATAGTACTGAATCTTTTTGATACTGAACCTTTCTGATACATGACCTTTCTGTTATGAACCTTTCTGATATTAAGCATTTCTGATATATGACCTTTCTGATATGGAACCTTTATGATATGAACCTCTGATTATGAACTCTGATATTCTGAAATGGAAATTGACTTATGAAACTAAATTAAATACTGGATACATGATACTTGACCTTGACCCACAGTTTGATACTACGAGCCATAACTAGTCATGAGGGTTTCATGACCATGTCATTGATGCACCGATGGCATGACTCTAGGGCAGGAGAGTGATGACCTGTTCCGTCCCTTTTCTGTATTTTATTTGGTGTGTTGGGAGGTTTATGGCCACCAGGGGCGTATGGATGCATCCTAGAACTGTTCTGATTTCTGATTACTGATTACTGATTTCTGGTGACTGATGGTGTGTGCGATACACGTCTTTCACACTCTCGGAGCTAGCTACTCCATTATCTGATTTCTGGGATTAGTGAGAGGACTTCTCTCTGCATGGTGTTATGATACTGATACTGATTACTGATTACTGTTTCTGGGCTCGTAGAGGATTTCTGTTACCCTGCACCTTGTGACCTTATAACTTTATAACCTTTACTCACCATCATTATTACTGTTACCCTGTAACCTGATACATGACTTAACATTTGACTTGATATGATCTGATCTGGGCATGTGGTGGGATTATGGATTACACCTTTACACCTGTCTACTGTAACTAAGTATAATCCTGTTATATCTGTATAACCTGTATGTTCCTATTCCTGACTCTTGTTACACCTGGTATTCATTCATTTTACTTCATTACTTTACCTTTACTGCTTGTTACCGTTATATCTGTTCACTGAGCTCTCGTAGCTCAGCCGCGTTTCTTTTCCCGCGGCAGGTTTTAGTTTGGAAGCTGGGTATGAGTGGAGAGTACCTTGGACTTAGAAGACCTTACTAGCTAATTGGATTAGAGATGATCAGAAGAGTTATATTCATACCTAGTAATTATCGCATATCTCTTTTGTAACCTTGTAGTTTCAGATTTTCCATTGTAACCATTGAAACTCATTTGTATTATTCAAGTAGTATGTTTATACTTGCTTTGATATGTCACCATTAATGTGACACTTCTACCCTTGTCGGGTTGGGGTGTTACAATTTATGGTATCAGAGACAGGTTGCGACTTGTAATACATTTACCCTTGACCTGTGAAGTTTGGACCATTAGGCTTCCACTGTAGGCGCTCATAAGATAACCTGTAGGAAATGCTTTAGGATTTCCCTATAGGAACCTTAGTTCTGACCGGTGAGGAATGGGTAGATTATAAGCCTTTTGTTTAAGTATCATTGCTTCCGCATCACTCTGATTCGTGCCTTGCTTTTGGTTAAAGCTTCTTGAGATCCCTCTTGGAAAGTGAAAGCTTATGCCTTGCACCACCTAAGTTTTGAAACCTAAATAAATCTTGAATCCATTGAAAATTTCATAGTAATTGCCTGACACTATTTGATCCTTACATTCAGATTCCGACTCTGACCTCTGATCTTTTGTTAATCATTTCGATGCCTCTGGGGCATTTTGAGAATCTCCATGGCGAGTAGTTTGGCTTTCCCTCTTGATTATGACATTTGATTTTGTTGACCTCCGAGACTATAGAAGTACTAGGTGGATTAAGATAGGTTGTTTTGCTTACGACTCGAGATAAAGTATGATCATCATGAAGGCATAGTTATGTGGTGCTAGTATTATGACGCCTGATCAACGTGATAATACTTACACCATATACGTGCACTCATTGTGGCCATAGGATATCTTGGGGAGTACCTAGAAGTTTAGAATTTGATCTCCGTTGGATTATCCGTTATTGGTGAGACTTTAGGTTCATTCTGCCTATACGTATACTTTGCCTTCGTTCTTTAGATATCTGAATGAGTTTGGGCTCTCGTTTTCATTCTGTTGACCTCAGTTATAAATCTTGAACTCTTGTAGAGCTCTCTACTGTTGATACAGTTAATTTGATCTAAAATCTTGTCCGTATTTCCATATGAGCTTCCCTTTTTGGAAGAACCTCCTCAGGCGTGAGAATGTTTGTGATGATCTTTTGCGACTTGCTACGACCTCGTTTAATTTTGAGACTTCAATTTTCGAGGACGAAAATTTCTTTTTAAGAGGGGAAGAATTGTAAAACCCTAAAATTTTCACAATCTGAAATGACCAAAATACCCCCCTAATTTTAAAATTTTAAGAATACATATATAATCCTGCAAATGAATATTATTTGAACCTAAAGTAATAAAAACCCTAAGTTCCTAATAAATCTAGCTAATAAAAACTTTACGTTAAATTTAAAATCACAAAGCAAATATTCTCCAAATTCTAGTCTATAATAAATGACATCTTATTGTGACCAAGAAAACCAAACTTTCGGCTAGTTCAAAAGAGATAAACATGCATTAAAATTTGATTGATATCAATTCCATAAAAATAGATCCATTCCTTGTTTAACCTCATCAAAATACACGGTTTGTCCCATGTTATTATATTACCGATCATCATTTTTTTTCATCTCATTAAAAACCCTAAAAATACTCTCCTCAAAACTTCGACTGCTGCTACTTTCTTTTTCTGCTGTTCGATTCAACAAGGCAGCAAAAGGAACTCTTGTGTACTCTACTTGGTGGTCTTGGTAGTAGTGTTTCAGCAGGTTTGATCGTGGGTTTCTTTGGCTGTCCTTCGAAGGGAGTTTGACTAGAGTTTCGGCTGGAACTTTGGTTGGTATTCGATCTTGTTCTTTTGTTCTCATTGCCTTGTTATTCAGCCCATAGGTACTCCTATAACCTTTTTCTTGTCGAGTATCTCATCACCATACATCGTGTACATGTATATATAAGGAAGTTCAAACATGCTAACTGGATAATCAACCATGAAATCGTTATAGTAGTAGGCTCGTTAAAACATTTATACACATGATAAAACATTATGCGCCATATACATGATTGATCTTGTGTCGAGTGTACGTGGGTGTGGTCTTTTGATGCCAACCTGCCATATTCATGTCGACCAAATAACACTCATGCCAACCCTAGTTATCATCTTTATTACACATTAAATGAAGCGTAAAAAGAGGAGTAGAAACCCTAGGTTGCGCTGTGTTACGTGGGTTGAGTAGTCATGGGTGTGGGTTAAGATTACTTATGTGTTCATGTGTGTGTCGAGTTGGGTTTAAGCGTGTTACAAGTCTGTTTAAACATAGGACCAGGGCTGGCTGTGGTTAACGAGGGTTTTGGACTGGTTAAATGTTTGAGTCGCGTTGCTTGTCGTGGGTTAACGACTATGTTCGTGCTTGTGTGGGTCGAGTCATGTCTAACAACAGGTCACAATCTAAAAGGGCTACACTTATGTCATTCGAACCTGCTTGTGTATACAGTTTGTGCCTCGCCTTTTGGTCACATTAAACGTTTACGTCTATACGTAAATGCAATGTTCCGAGTCGTGTTTATTCAGTCTCGCCAAGTATGTCGCAGTATGAGTCAACCATGGTGGCTTTAAATGAGTGTGATTCGTATACGTTTGTGTAAGTCGAGTTCGATATCGGGTCTTGGCGTCACCATATGATCGAAGTAACCTAGAAGATGGAGTACGCAAATTCAATAATAAGAATATTAACTAATAGAAGTTCACGTGTACTGTGACATTGTATGTTGGAAAGTAAGTCATGTGCCATATGAGCCAAGAAAGATTAAGTTGGCAAACCTAACCCTACACAATGATAGACTCACGCGTTAGACCCTAAATTTCGCCATATTAACACCTTGGACCCTAAACTATTATGAGTTATTATATTAAGTCCTAAATCACTATACTAAACATATTAAATCTTAAAGTTATTCAAATTGTCGTTGCGAATCGAATTTAGAAAACTTATTAAATTGGTAAAATTACTAAATATAGAAACCTCCTAGATATGGTAGGTTACTAAAAATAGAAAATTTCTAAAAATAGAAAGAAACCTAAGTTATGAAATCTGATTTAAAATGAACTTATAAATAACATATGATTATTAAATTGCTAGGTTCGGTGAAGAAGGAGTGACCCTCCGTTTTGTGTGATCCGGTTTTCATCAGTTTGTCTATTTAAATAAGGTATAGATATTCTGCCCTTCTTTAGTAAGGTGCCTTCGTCTCATTTATGATTTCTGATTCACTGCCATGTTCTTTGATTCTGTGAACTTTTCTTGTTTCTTTCATGATATTATGAACCTTTGACATGACCTTTATAGTACTGAATCTTTTTGATACTGAACCTTTCTGATACATGACCTTTCTGTTATGAACCTTTATGATATTAAACATTTCTGATATATGACCTTTCTGATATGGAACCTTTATGATATGAACCTCTGATTATGAACTCTGATATTCTGAAATGGAAATTGACTTATGAAACTAAATTAAATACTGGATACATGATACTTGACCTTGACCCACAGTTTGATACTACGAGCCATAACTAGTCATGAGGGTTTCATGACCATGTCATTGATGCACCGATGACATGACTCTAGGGCAGGAGAGTGATGACCTGTTCCGTCCCTTTTCTGTATTTTATTTGGTGTGTTGGGAGGTTTATGGCCACCAGGGGCGTATGGATGCATCCTAGAACTGTTCTGATTTCTGATTACTGATTACTGATTTCTGGTGACTGATGGTGTGTGTGATACACGTCTTTCACACTCTGGGAGCTAGCTACTCCATTATCTGATTTCTGGGATTAGTGAGAGGACTTCTCTCTGCATGGTGTTATGATACTGATTACTGATTACTGTTTCTGGGCTCGTAGAGGATTTCTGTTACCCTGCACCTTGTGACCTTATAACTTTATAACCTTTACTCACCATCATTATTACTGTTACCCTGTAACCTGATACATGACTTAACATTTGACTTGATATGATCTGATCTGGGCATGTGGTGGGATTATGGATTACACCTTTATACCTGTCTGCTGTAACTAAGTATAATCCTGTTATATCTGTATAACCTGTATGTTCCTATTCCTGACTCTTGTTACACCTGGTATTCATTCATTTTACTTCATTACTTTACCTTTACTGCTTGTTACCGTTATATCTGTTCACTGAGCTCTCGTAGCTCAGCCGCGTTTCTTTTCCCGCGGCAGGTTTTAGTTTAGAAGCTGGGTATGAGTGGAGAGTACCTTGGACTTAGAAGACCTTACTAGCTAATTGGATTAGAGATGATCAAAAGAGTTATATTCAGACCTAGTAATTATCGCATATCTCGTTTGTAACATTGTAGTTTCAGATTTTCCATTGTAACCATTGAAACTCATTTGTATTATTCAAGTCGTATGTTTATACTTGCTTTGATATGTCACCATTAATGTGACACTTCTACCCTTGTCGGGTTGGGGTGTTACACTGATAGAACAGCCTCTCAGTGAGTCATCTTCAGGATGCTTAAGGTGAGTTCAATAAAGGACTCACTCTCAGGAAGGCGGTACTCCCTGAGTAGGACTTAAGCCAAAGAAGAAGATGATGGTTCAGTGAGTGTTGGACAAGAACTCACTGAACCTCAGTCTCCTCAACAACATTAAAATGATTGAAGACTGAGGAACCAATGCCTGAAGAATAGGCGAGAACAAAAAGGAAAGATCTGAGAAGATAAGAGTGTCAGACCAAACACTCTTATCTTGTCAGATACCAACCTTCCTTATTGCGGCTAAAAGTCATGGAGTGTCAGCCAACAACTCCCAAAGTCTTATTAACCCATTCCTATTGGTTCTTGAAAATGACAATTACTGTTTGTAATTGTCAGACACGCTACCTCAACAACTTGTAATATTTTAATCACTTATACTTAGATTACTTGTGTATAAATAGATCAGATGGAGAGGAGTTATGTGTGCTTTGTATATTAAAAGCTTAGAACTTTTACAAAGTAACTTCTCTCCTACAAAGAGTATACAACTCACTGAGATAGCTCAGTGGGTATATTGTTACCACTCAAGCAAAACTTGAGTTTCGATAGGAGACACCATAAACCCTTGTCTATTCAATCTCAAGTGTTTGTTCCGCAAAACACTTGGGTAATAGATTATTGGAATTATTTCTAATAAGAATTTAAACGTTGAAAAATATTGTGTTTTTTATATTCACGTATTATAACTGTTAGAAATATTCTTTGCATTGATCTCAGTCATAAGCTCACTTAGTTTAACTTAATTGTTATTACTCGGTGTGCTAAGGGAACAACATGTAGATCTCACAAAATTCCTCACTAAAAATACTCATTCACTCAAAAAAAAAAATAAATAAATAAAATAAAAAAAATGGCATCAGTTGGTGCAATGGCTAAAAGCCGAACGGCGGGAGGCACGGTGCAGCACAACGTGCCATTCGTGCTTTATTGGGTCAAATGGCGGACCAACAATCTTCCTCACCGAGAACTCTAAGTAAGCTAACGACTAACCTCGTATACCAATGTAGTTTTTTAGCGGCAAATAGTTAAAATTTCGATAATGTGGCTTCGTGTTTCACATAATATTTATACATATATCGTAAAATAACAAAAAAATTAACTGAAGAAAAACATTTTTTTCTATCTTCTTGGCTTAAAGCTTGTTAAGAACGTTATGAGTCTTATTAATCTTATTGTATAACTTTTTTCTATCTTCTTTTACAAACGGTGAATGATGAAATGATTGTGTTAAATATAGTAGAATATGTGCACTATATATGGAGTTCAATCAAATGAGACCGAATGATTAAAGGAGAAATCATGGGACACTTAGAAACCAAAATAAATCGTGTCAATTAAAACAAAAAGTTCGAATTTAAAAATCAGATGAGAATCTTTATTTGGTGGCAAATGAAAAAAATATTTACCAGTAATTGAAACATAAGGTTGATGGTATTTTTTTCTAAGTTTATAAGTTTTATGAAATATAGTAAAGATAGAGATTTGATTAAAAAAATGGTTATATATGTATCAGCTATATACAAAAAAAGGATTTTGCTAACTGTACCTCTAAGAGTCCCAGGTCATCGAGCCATTGGCGTACATTATAGTAGGGTGATCACGGTCTAAAAACCGGACCGGACCGAAACCGACCAAGACCAAAACCATGGACCGAGGACCGGACCGAATGTGTTCGGTCGGGTCCGGTCTCGGTCGGTCCAGTCTGAGAAGACATTATTGGTCAGTTTGTACCCGGACCGGACCGAGACCGAATTCGCGTAAAAACCTAGATCGAGACCGGACCGCATGTCCTTCGGTTCGGTCGATCTTGGTCGGTCCTTCGGTCGGTCCGGTCCGTTCGGTTGGTTTGCTCAGCCCTACATTATAGGCGTCGCCACTTCAACTATTACCTTATAACATTTCTATAACACAAATCTTGAAAAATACCCTTTCCAACTAAAAAATAGGTGCCAATGAGACCTAATTTTTATTTTTTTACTGCATTTTCCATAAAACAAACACATTTCATTAAATTAAAAATACAATTATATAAAAAAATTACATAAATGAAACTAACCAAAAAAATTTACAATTCGTAAACTAACACATTAAAAAGAAAACAATTCAAACACAAGGACTAAACATGTATAAAGATAAAAGAAAAAAAAAAAAAAAAAATAAAAAAAAAAATTGTTCAAAACTTAAAAAATAAAAAAGAAATAATAAAAAAAGGAAGACTCCATCTTCTTCCTTACTGTCATATGCATTCCAAAAAAACCCACACACACTAAAAAGACACACTTTGCACAAACACAAATGCATACACTATATAAACACACACGCACATATTTAATATTAAAACCTTAAAAGAAACGAATAGAAATAAATAACAAAACGAGCACCATGGCAATGGCGGTGTCGCCTATGGCGCAAACGTCGATGCAGATGGCGGCGTTATAGGTGCCCATTTTGCACTATAACGGGCTCGGTAACGAGCTACATCTTGCCCTCTAAGTGTTATGTTTCATAAATTAAAACTTGCAATAAGGGTAGGTACAAATAGTTAGTTGTGAGTAGTTAAATTCAAGGGTGAACGATTCTACTGAAAGTATAAACAATTTATGCACGTTATAATTTCTTAAAAATAGCATTAATCGCAATGTTTAACATTATACCATATAACATTCATTGAAGTGGAACTTGGAGCCGGCACTGTTCCGAAGCCGACGGGTGGGAGGTCAGCTCAAGGGAGTGGGATGGCTTGAGTGCATTGTGGTGTGACAAATGGTAATTTTTACATTTTAAGTTAATAATAAATATTTATTTATTATTTTTAAGCCGAGCATTTCTATGCGCAATTGCATGTTTCTAAGCATTTCTGAGCATTTTTTAGAGCTGTCCCGCATACTATAGCTTACAGTCACTGCTGAAAAAGTTTACTTTTGTCAGTAAGCGTAAATTATTCTATTTCTGCTAGTTACTGACAAGTTTCGTAATTAACTGAGAGCTTTCTCGTATTTACCGAAAAGCAACCCCACACGCGAACCGGCAGCACAGTATATATGGTAGCAGTCAAATAAATGCATTTTTGAGCAAATGATGATATTTTATTATTATTCTGACGAAAACATCAGTAAAAACTTTATTTTGCGTATACGTGTCCAAAAACGTCAAACCGGGACTTTACGGTAACATTTAAGCTTAAACCGACACACGATACAACAACGAGGAACCAAAAATATTTCCCCCCTTGATGTTTGTCATTTGCCGCCCACTCCCCACACTAATACAAGATGATTTTTATACTAATATACAATTAGTGGATAAGGACTTAGCATGGATTTGTTTTTATACCCCATTAGTAACACACATTTTATCACACACACATATTTATCCATCTAACTTACCTAGATCATTTTTCCCTTCCAAGAACATCAAAACTCACGGCCAAACATTACAAATCAAGATCTACAAAAATCTAGTGAAGTTTGAACTAATCGGGGTGTACTTTCAAGTGTTTTTGGTTAATCGGAACGTGTTTTGGGTAAATTTGGTGCAATTTGGAGTGTTCTTGAGTCTTTCTACCTCTCGACTTTTTCTCAAACTTTGTAAGGATCTTCAAAACTTGTTCAATCTTGTTCTTTACATGTTCTTGTGATGTTTAAAAGTGTTACCAAGTGCTAAATGTTTATGTTTTGCTAAAATGAAAAAGTTAGGGTTTGATGTATAGTTTATGTTGCTCGACTTTTTAGTGATTTTTGTACAAGTTATGATATTCTTGCTTGTGTGGTAAATCTTGTTGCTTGTGGTACTAGTTTGATGATACAAATGTGATTAGTGCTAATTACGCGAGTTTAAAACAAAATATACACTTGTATATAAATATATATAAATCGGTACACTTTTGAAATAAATAATTATTGGGGTTTTGAAAAACATAAAGTTTTGGCTCTAATGGTGAAATGGTGAAGTTAGTGCTTAATAGCTTATTGAATAAGCTATAGCTTATTGTGTTTTGGCTTATTTGGGTTAAAGAGGCTCGTACAACACATATTGGGCCGAGCCCAATATGTTTTGGCCTTGGTTGACCATTTGACTTAATGGCTTATTTATAAGTGCTTATTTGGCTTATTTAAAAATTGTTACGAAAACTATTCGGACTAAAAGGACTTAAAGGTTTAAAACTACTTTTGGGCTTATGAAAGTCTCGACACAAAATGGGCCGAGCCCATGTGTTTTTCAACATAGGGTTGACTTTTTGACCTAACGGCTTATTTGATATACTAAATTGATTTTTAGAAACTTAACGATATATATATCGTAACTTAAAAAGGTTAAATGACTTTTGGGCTAAACTTGGACTTTTGGGCCCAATATGGACTTTTTGGCCAAATAAATATTTCGGGAGACAAAAATGAGTTCTGGAACATTTTTCGACTCACTATAATTATTTTTGTGAAATAGAACGTTATATATCGATTAAAACCATTTTGGACTCGTTTTAACACTTTAAGCCCAATAAGACAAATAAAAGGATTTTCGGCCCAATTTTATGAATGTTGACTTTTTGTTGACTTTTGAAAGTACTATGACTAAACGTTGACTTTTGTATCGAAAACTATAATTAAGAAGTAATCGTAACGATAAATATAGTTATAACGATAAATATACATTTTGGACTAGTTTTACAAAATATAGTTAACGAAAGAGATTATTTGAGGAAATTGCAACACTTGGGAAAATAATGGAAAAGTTTGAATAAACGAATGGTTATACCCGATTTTTCTAAAATTTCGACACTTAGAATATTTTCGGATGAAAAGCGACTAAAAGACGAAACGGATTATTTTTATTATTAAAAATATTAATTCTTCTAAATTAATATTTTTAGACCTTATAAGATTTGTGAATACACTTTTGGTATTTATACATTTACATTTATTTAATTTCTCAAAATTAAATACTTATAAAATTTCTTTATAATTATCATTATATTATAAATAATCATAATATTTATAATATAATAATACCTCACTATCACCATTATCATATTAATTATTCAATACATATTTAATTAATTATAAGTCTTAATTAATTAAATATTTAATTATATATATATATATATATATATATATATATATATATATATATATATATATATATATATATATATATATATATATATACACGATAAAATATATATTACTTACGCATTTTACAAAATATAGTTAACGAAAGAGATTATTTGAGGAAATTGCAACACTTGGGAAAATAATGGAAAAGTTTGAATAAACGAATGGGTTATACCCGATTTTTCTAAAATTTCGACACTTAGAATATTTTCGGATGAAAACCGACTAAAAGACGAAACGGATTATTTTTATTATTAAAAATATTAATTCTTCTAAATTAATATTTTTAGACCTTATAAGATTTGTGAATACACTTTTGGTATTTATACATTTACATTTATTTAATTTCTCAAAATTAAATACTTATAAAATTTCTTTATAATTATCATTATATTATAAATAATCATAATATTTATAATATAATAATACCCCACTATCACCATTATCATATTAATTATTCAATACCTATTTAATTAATTATAAGTCTTAATTAATTAAATATTTAATTATTAAATATATATATACGATAAAATATATATTACTTACGCATTTTGCGACGATAAGCACTAAGCACGGAAGTTCCGTCGCACGTATTTTCACCATACACTTTCACCATGAGCCATCACCAAAGAGTCTTAAACGATGAACTATTTTGAAATGTACCTTACCACACAGCAAGCAAGAAATACACGAGCACTTGACACACGTAAACTTTTCAATTGAGTTACAACACTTAAAACATGAATATTTCGCTAACACTTACCATACTGATCTAGGTCGCGTGTCGGAGCGGTTGCACTGTGTTGTTGTTGATTAGCAGATTGCTATTGTTTTTAAGGTGAGTTTATAGCCCCATTTTTATACGTATTGTTTTTATAAACCTTGGGGTGAGAAACATGCAAAACTGTTTTCATAGACCAAAATGAACTTTGTTTTTTTTATTCACACTTGTATGCCGATAACCTAAGTTTGCTGAATCCCATTGCGACCACTATCATCAACCGTCAATTCCTGCTGGGAAGCGCATATGATATAAATAGATCTATTGGGGGTGACTCCCCCGTTCGGTTGGCCCGGCATGGTCAACGCGAACGTATACCATGTCGAAATTTGCCGAGTGTCTTGGGATTAACACTCGCGGGCACCCTTTATTTGCTATGCCAACTTGGCATATTGTTTGTCTAGTTTCGGTTGGATGAGCTTAGTGTTTGCATACCGAATTAGTGTGATTATATTGTTGAATTAATTGCTATGGTCCATATGTGCTTATTTACTTTAAACCTATGAACTCACCAGCGTTAGCTGACTTTTAGCATGTTTTTCTCAAGTATTTGAGAATGTGTTTACTGAAGGTAGGGCATGGCAATGGTCATAAGTTTGTTGGAAATGTTTTTGCTTATGCGTTAAACTCTGAATTTGGAACCGCTTTGTTAAATGGGCTTCATTTTATTTGAATTAAACTTGATGTATGAAAATTTAACTTTGAAATTGTAAACTATTTTAAAACGGATTTTAATCCGTTCTCTATATCTTTGTGTTGGGATTATCGATTTAGTAGCACCCAAATATGTATGCTTCCGCAAATCCTGATTTTGGGGGTGTTACATGTGGAGCCACGACTCGAGCTGGGACTGTTCACACGTCGAGCCGAGCCGAGTCGTCGACTTAAAGTGATTAAAATAAGAGTAGTGGTTTTCCATTTAATTGCTACTTAAATTTTATGGTTCATTGTATGTTGTACACCTGTTTTCCAGTTCCAGATTTCTTACACTGGATCCCACTATGTGTTATTGACATGCAAAGATATTTATTTTCAAATTGGCTAATGAGCTCAAAAATAATCCACACTATGAGCCAAACTTCTCTAATACGATTCTGGAGTATCTTTATCAGCAACGACGATCAACAAAATCAAGAATATATATGATTTTTGGAGCTGTTTCTGACTAATAGGGTTTGGTTGCTGTGTTTGTGCTTAATTTAGCCTACTTTTGTGCTTAATTTAATCATTATGCTTTCGTCAATGGCAATTAGCTGCATGCAATGGGAGTCACAGTCGTAAGTTTGCACCCGAACTATTATTAGGTAATGTGTATGCTTGTTTAGCATTTTTTTGTTGTTGTTCTTATTCATTATTTAAGGTATTTGCTTAGTTGGAACTAAAAAAGATTAGATTTTTTAGATATAATTTAGTGGGTTTATGGCATTGGTTTGTACTTAATTTAGCTTAAGTTTGTGCTGAGTTTAATTGTTATGCTTTCATCACTGGTAGGCTATCTACATGCAATGGTAGTCCCAGTCGTGAATTTGCACCCAAACTATCGTCAGGTAATGTGAATGCTTGATCGTTTTTCTTTTGTTCTTATTTATCATTTAAGATGTTTGCTTAATTAGGGTTAAAAATATTGGATTTTTTAGATATAATTGGGTGGGTTTATGACATTGGTTTGTGCTTAATTTAGCTTAATTTTGTGTTTAGTTTAATCGTTGTGCTTTCTTCATTGGTAGGATAGCTACATGCAAAGGAAGTCACATTTGTAAGTTTGTACACAAACTATCAACATGTAATGTGAATGCTTGATCGTTTTTTTTTTTTTTTTTTTTTTTTTTTTAATTTATTTATTATTTTTTTAAGGTGTTTGCAGAGTTGGGGTTAAAAAAGATTGGCTTTTTAGATATAATTAAGTGGGTTTATGACATTGGTTTGTGCTTGGTTTAGCTTAATTTTAATAGGCTAAAAAAATGCTTTCTGATGTGTTTTTCTTGGTGTTTTTTCCACTTAACTGGTATTCATTTTTTGGCCCGCTTGCATGTTTTACAATATGTTTTAAAAACATTATCTGAGGTAATACTGTTGCCAGTAGGCGTTGTTAGGTAATTAGATGACAGGACACATTGTTTTAAGTATATCTTTTTTCTCTTTCGGTATCATACATCGTTTTTGAAATGTATTAAGTAGGCAATATATATGTGTTTTTGTTTGTTTAAGGTTTTTGTAGAATCGTAGAGGGGGTGAATATGGTCTTTTCGACTAACTTGAAATTTAACAACTTCTAGTCTCAAAGAATAACAAGTGGTTATACAACAATAACAATCACAGCTACAATATATAAAGCGAGTAAAGAGACACCATGATATATATATTGGTTCGGATGGGGGGTTTATACCATCTGTATGTCCAGTTGCGTATCCACCCACTACAAAAAAACAGCCTTTCAGAGACTGAAAAATCAGTCTCCGATACACCATGATCAGTTACGAATGGTCTATCAAGGACTGATTTTGCTAGTCTCTAATCAGTTACAACAGCTTAGTTACAGAAAGTGACGTTATCAACTGAAATTCAGTCCTTGTTGTATCGAACCAACGAGGACCAGAGATCAGTCTCCAAAATAAAAAAGTCAGTCCTTATTTCTATGGGTTGGTATCATGTTATTTCAGTCCCCAATGTATATTATTGGCGACTGAAAAGTCAGTCGCCAATACTATGTTAGATCAGTTACTAACACATGGATTTAGGGACTGAAAATTAGTCCATAAACATAGTTTATAGTCCCTAATACGTTTCATTGTTTTGTAGATTACCATGCCAAACCAGTTTCTAATAATAGGATTTAAAAACTGATTAGCCTCCGATAAAAGGCTTTAAAGACTGATTGTTAGTCACAGAATACAAATGATTTCAGTCTATGATTTGCTACTTTTGGTGACTGAAAATTAGTTTCAAATCATAACCAAATCATTCTCTGTTAAAAGGTTTTGGTAACTGATAATTAGTCCCAAAAACTAGGCAATTTTAGTCCTTAATTTTTGTTGATGCAAATAATGTTCTAAAAACGTTATTTATATCTTTCGATTACTTCACGTTTTGAGGATGACAAAATGTGAACTCACGTTACGTTAAAATCAACGTTAACAAGTTTTTAATCCGAAGATCCCGTTTCTACGCCAATCACTCTTGAACAAAGTTACAACTTGAACTAGTGATCAAAGAAGTGAATTTATGTTTTGAAAATTCACATTTTAAATGGGACAAAACATTTTTTCAAAAATACGCATGACAAATTATTTTTGAAATATTAAGAAATGTTTTAATGGAAAAATTAGTTTGAAAATCACAACAGCTATTTCCCCCCCCCCCCCCAAAATCAGCTCCAACCTTCCCCAAATAAGTTTTCACCAGAAAAGACAAAATTTGGAGCGTCCTAGTCTACCACGGCTCCACGGTTCCACTAAATTTAGTGGAGCCGTATGGTATTTAACGGAGCCGTCCGTACAGAATTTCTTTGTAACGTTCAGATTTTCTTTGCCTATAAATACCCACCTCTTTCACAGTTTTAGGCACCCTTCACACACAGAAAAATCCCTTAGCTAAATCCTCTCACACCTTTCACTTCTTAGGGTCATTTAGATTAGTTTTTCTTTGTTTCAAGAGTGATCCAATCATCCTTCAAGTGATCCTCTTCATACCTCTTCACTAGCAAGAGAAGAACACAAGTATCCAAGTTGATACAAGGTGTTGTCATCCCTCTTCATTAGCAAGAGAAGAACTCAAGTAATCAAGAAGATACTAGAGTTATAGTTGATAGGTTTTAGTAACACTTGTTACAACCTTGTTGTGTCTTAGCATACATCAAGTTTATTTTCTTTTTGTGAGTGAGAGTGAAGATCAAGTGTGATCTATAGAGATAGTGAACATCTCTTGAAGCCACTGGGCTTGTGTGATTGATCAAGAAGATCAAGGGTCATTAGGTTAGTGTTAGTTGAGTAGAGTGAAGTGAGTGTTGATCATTGTGATCGTGTTGAGATCTTGGTGATCTCTTGAAGCCATTGGGCTTGTGTGTTTGGTCACGTGGACCTTGGTAGATTGGTGCTAGCTAAGATTAGCACTCGACATCTAGCTTAGTGTCGGTAAAAGGATAAGCGACGTGTACGGTTTTCTCCGCCTTAAGGGAGGTTGTTGACATAGTGCTTGAAACTCTCGAGTGTGGTACTCGGGGAGTGGAGTAGGGCGAAGAAAAGCTTCATAGCCGAACCACTATAAATCCTCTGTCTCGGTTTGATCTTTCCAAATCTACTCTTTACTTTTATTATTTATCATTAGTTAGAATAGTGTCTAGTTCATATTGGTGTTGATTGATTACATATAAGAGTTCGAATCAAAGTTTCCAATATCATACTTTTAAAATAAGATTTTTAAAAGGAGTTTTTTTTTAAACCGGTAAACTATTCAACCCCCCATTCTAGTTTCCCACAATTGGTATCAAGAGCCACGTCAGTCTAGATTTTAAAGTATATTGTATTTTAAAACTTGAATCGATCAATGGATTCCGACAAATATCTAGAAGGGCAATCTATGCAAAGACCACCACTTTTCGAAACCGATTGTTTTATTTATTGGAAAACAAGATTCGAAACGTATGTGAAATCAAAAGACATTGATCTTTGGCATGTTATTACCGAGGGTGACTTCCAACCTATTCAAATGAATCCGGAAACTATAAAGGATGAAATTGTTTCTTATGATAAACAAAGTGATGAACTAAAAAGAAAATTAGCCAAAAATAATGAGGCTAAAATGATGATTTATAATGCTTTGCCTAAAAAGGAATTCGAAAGAATTTTCATGTGTAATACGGCAAAAGATATTTGGAAAACTTTGTTAGTCACTCACCAAGGTAATAACCAAGTCAAAGAGAACAAGATAGATCTTCTTGTTCAACAATATGAACAATTCTCCATTTCGGAGGATGAGTCAATAGATAATGCTTATGCTAGATTTAATACTATTATCACTAGTCTTAAAGCTCTTGATGAAGGTTATTCTAGTAAGAACTATGTTAGGAAGTTTCTTAGAGCTCTACATCCTAAATGGAGAGCAAAGGTCACCGCCATTGAAGAGTCAAAGGACTTGGCGGCATTGTCACTCGATAAACTTATAGGAAACTTGAAAGTTCACGAGATGATCATCAAGAAAGACTCCGCCATTGTCAAAGTCAAAAGTGAGAGAGTTAGATCTCTAGCATTAAAAGCCAGGAAGGAGTCTAGTGATGAGGAATGTTCGAGTTCCGATAGTGAAGATGAGGAATATGCATTAGCGGTTAGGGACTTTAAAAAGTTCTTTAGGAGAAGAGGTAGGTTCGTTAGGCAACCTCGTGATGAGAAGAAGACATCACAAAAGAACCATGTTGAAAAGAAAGGGACAAGTGATAGGAAATGCTTTAGATGCGGAGATCCTAATCATCTCATAGGAGAGTGTCCCAAGCCACCGAAAGTCAACAACCAACGAGCTCTCATAGGAGGCTCGTGGAGTGATAGCGGTGATGATGAAGAAAAGAAGCCCAAGGACGAAACATGTCTAATGGCTCACGCTTCAAATGAGATATGCTTGGGAATCGACTTGGAGCCTGATGAATGGGTCAAGGATAGTGGATGCACTAACCACATGACGGGCAACCGAAGTCTATTCTCATCATACAAGGCATACAACGGAGGTAATGTCATTTTCGGTAGCAAACTTAAGGGCAACATTATTGGCAAAGGTACGATCACTCAAAACTCCCTCACTATTAGAAATGTTGAGCATGTAGATAACTTAGGATTTAATTTGCTTAGCATTAGTCAAATGGTAGATAATAAGTGTAGAGTTATATTCTCTGAAGAGGGTAGTGAGATCATTAAGGATGGTAAAACCATAGGCAAAGGAGTTAGGAGAAATGGCCTATTTGTTATGAAAATAGGAAATAAGCCTCAGGATAGGATATGCATAGCAACCATAGATGATAACTCCACTCTATGGCATAGGAGATTAGGTCATGCCAATATGCGATTGATTCAATCATTGGCATCTAAGGAACTAGTTAGAGATCTACCTAAGATTAAGTTTGATCAACACTTTTGTGACGCTTGTAAAGTTGGAAAACAAGCTCATTCTAGTCACAAAGCTAAGAATATAGTCTCGACCTCTAGATGCCTAGAACTCCTTCATATGGACTTATTCGGTCCATCCGCCGTACGGAGCTACGGAGGAAACTACTACACCTTAGTAATAGTTGATGACTACTCTAGGTACACTTGGACTAGATTTCTTAAGAATAAGACTCAAGCCTTTGAGGAATTCGAGGTTTTTAGTAAGAAAGTCCAAAATCAACTAGGATGTACAATAGTTTCCATTAGGACGGATCATGGTCGGGAATTTGATAATGAAGTGCAATTTGGAGTATATTGTGATGCTAATGGTATTACTCACAATTTCTCAGCTCCACGCACTCCACAATCAAATGGGGTAGTAGAGCGGAAAAATCATACTCTACAGGAAATGAGTAGAATGATGTTGAATGAACAATCAATTCCGCAAAAGTTTTGGTGTAATGTGGTGGACACCTCAATTTACATACTTAATAGGATTTTAATTAGGCCTATCTTAGGAAAAACCCCATATGAAATCATGAAAGGTAGAAAACCTACTCTTGATTACTTTAGAGTGTTTGGAAGCAAGTGCTTCATACTAAACACTAAAGATTACCTCACCAAGTTTGACCCAAAGTATTACGAAGGTGTCTTCCTAGGATACTCCCAAAATAGTAAAGCTTACATTGTCCTAAATAAGGAAACAATGAAAGTCGAAGAGTCACTCAACGTGACATTCGATGAAAGCCCTCCACCAACTAAGACATCACCCTTGGTGGATGATGACTTAGATGAGGAAGAAGCCGTTAAGGATAATGGCAAGAAAACCTTAGATGATGACATTGAGGATGAAATAGTTGAAGTTGACGAAATTGTCAACATTAAGGAATCCAAGAACCATCCTATTGAAAATGTCATAGGAAACCTAAACCAAAGAACCCTTAGGTCACAAGCCCAAAACAAAAGTAATTTCTTTTGTTTTATATCAACCGTAGAACCTAAGAATGTTAGTGAAGCGATTAAGGATGAAAGTTGGATACTTGCCATGCAAGAGGAACTTAATCAATTCACTGCAAACCAAGTTTGGGAGTTGGTATCTCCTCCTAGGAATCAAACCATCATAGGAACTAAGTGGGTGTTTAGGAATAAACTCGACGAAAATGGCGTCGTGACTAGGAATAAGGCAAGGTTGGTAGCACAAGGCTATAACCAACAAGAAGGAATAGATTATGATGAAACCTATGCACCCGTAGCTAGATTAGAATCTATTAGAATACTCCTTGCCTATGCGTGTGCCTTAGATTATGGTATTTATACATTTACATTTATTTAATTTCTCAAAATTAAATACTTATAAAATTTCTTTATAATTATCATTATATTATAAATAATCATAATATTTATAATATAATAATACCCCACTATCACCATTATCATATTAATTATTCAATACATATTTAGTTAATAATAAGTCTTAATTAATTAAATATTTAATTATTAAATATATATAAACGATAAAATATATATTACTTACACATTTTACAAAATATAGTTAACGAAAGAGATTATTTGAGGAAATTGCAACACTTGGGAAAATATGGAAAAGTTTGAATAAACGAATGAGTTATACCCGATTTTTCTAAAATTTCGACACTTAGAATATTTTCGGATGAAAACCGACTAAAAGACGAAACGGATTATTTTAATTATTAAAAATATTAATTCTTCTAAATTAATATTTTTAGACCTTATAAGATTTGTGAATACACTTTTGGTATTTATACATTTACATTTATTTAATTTCTCAAAATTAAATACTTATAAAATTTCTTTATAATTATCATTATATTATAAATAATCATAATATTTATAATATAATAATACCCTACTACCACCATTATCATATTAATTATTCAATACCTATTTAATTAATTATAAGCCTTAATTAATTAAATATTTAATTATTAAATATATATATATACGATAATATATATATTACTTACGCATTTTGCGACGATAAGCACTAAGCACGGAAGTTCCGTCGCACGTATTTTCACCATACACTTTCACCATGAGCCATCACCAAAGAGTCTTAAACGATGAACTATTTTGAAATGTACCTTACCACACAGCAAGCAAGAAATACACGAGCACTTGACACACGTAAACTTTTCAATTGAGTTACAACACTTAAAACATGAATATTTCGCTAACACTTACCATACTGATCTAGGTCGCGTGTCGGAGCGGTTGCACTGTGTTGTTGTTGATTAGCAGATTGCTATTGTTTTTAAGGTGAGTTTATAGCCCCATTTTTATACGTATTGTTTTTATAAACCTTGGGGTGAGAAACATGCAAAACTGTTTTCATAGACCAAAATGAACTTTGTTTTTTTTATTCACACTTGTATGCCGATAACCTAAGTTTGCTGAATCCCATTGCGACCACTATCATCAACCGTCAATTCCTGCTGGGAAGCGCATATGATATAAATAGATCTATTGGGGGTGACTCCCCCGTTCGGTTGGCCCGACATGGTCAACGCGAACGTATACCATGTCAAAATTTGCCGAGTGTCTTGGGATTAACACTCGCGGGCACCCTTTATTTGCTATGCCAACTTGGCATATTGTTTGTCTAGTTTCGGTTGGATGAGCTTAGTGTTTGCATACCGAATTAGTGTGATTGTTGAATTAATTGCTATGGTCCATATGTGCTTATTTACTTTAAACCTATGAACTCACCAGCGTTAGCTGACTTTTAGCATGTTTTTCTCAGGTATTTGAGAATGTGTTTACTGAAGGTAGGGCATGGCAATGGTCATAAGTTTGCTGGAAATGTTTTTGCTTATGCGTTAAACTCTGAATTTGGGACCGCTTTGTTAAATTGGCTTCATTTTATTTGAATTGAACTTGATGTATGACAATTTAACTTTGAAATTGTAAACTATTTTAAAACGGATTTTTAATCCGTTCTCTATATCTTTGTGTTGGGATTATTGATTTAGTAGCGCCCATATATGTATGCTTCCGCAAATCCTGATTTTGGGGGTGTTACATGTGGAGCCACGACTCGACTGGCATTGTTCACACGTCGAGCCGAGCCGAGTCGTCAACTTAAAGTGATTAAAATAAGAGTAGTGGTTTTCCATTTAATTGCTACTTAAATTTTATGGTTCATTGTATGTTGTACACCTGTTTTCCAGTTCCAGATTTCTTACACTGGATCCCACTATGTGTTATTGACATGCAAAGATATTTATTTTCAAATTGGCTAATGAGCTCAAAAATAATCCACACTATGAGCCAAACTTCTCTAATACGATTCTGGAGTATCTTTATCAGCAACGACGATCAACAAAATCAAGAATATATATGATTTTTGGAGCTGTTTCTGACTAATAGGGTTTGGTTGCTGTGTTTGTGCTTAATTTAGCCTACTTTTGTGCTTAATTTAATCATTATGCTTTCGTCAATGGCAATTAGCTGCATGCAATGGGAGTCGCAGTCGTAAGTTTGCACCCGAACTATTATTAGGTAATTTGTATGCTTGTTTAGCATTTTTTTGTTGTTGTTCTTATTCATTATTTAAGGTATTTGCTTAGTTGGAACTAAAAAAAGATTAGATTTTTTAGATATAATTTAGTGGGTTTATGGCATTGGTTTGTACTTAATTTAGCTTAAGTTTGTGCTGAGTTTAATTGTTATGCTTTCATCACTGGTAGGCTATCTACATGCAATGGTAGTCCCAGTCGTGAATTTGCACCCAAACTATCGTCAGGTAATGTGAATGCTTGATCGTTTTTCTTTTGTTCTTATTTATCATTTAAGATGTTTGCTTAATTAGGGTTAAAAATATTGGATTTTTTAGATATAATTGGGTGGGTTTATGACATTGGTTTGTGCTTAATTTAGCTTAATTTTGTGTTTAGTTTAATCGTTGTGCTTTCGTCATTGGTAGGATAGCTACATGCAAAGGAAGTCACATTTGTAAGTTTGTACACAAACTATCAACATGTAATGTGAATGCTTGATCCTTTTTTTTAATTATTTTTTAAGGTGTTTGCAGAGTTGGGGTTAAAAAAGATTGGCTTTTTAGATATAATTAAGTGGGTTTATGACATTGGTTTGTGCTTGGTTTAGCTTAATTTTAATAGGATTAAAAAAATGCTTTCTGTTGTGTTTTTCTTGGTGTTTTTTCCACTTAACTGGTATTCATTTTTTGGCCCGCTTGCATGTTTTACATATGTTTTAAAAGCATTATCTGAGGTAATACTGTTGCCAGTAGGCGTTGTTAGGTAATTAGATGACAGGACACATTGTTTTAAGTATATCTTTTTTCTCTTTCGGTATCATACATCGTTTTTGAAATGTATTAAGTAGGCAATATATATGTGTTTTTGTTTGTTTAAGGTTTTTGTAGAACCGTAGAGGGGGTGAATATGGTCTTTTCGACTAACTTGAAATTTAACAACTTCTAGTCTCAAAGAATAACAAGTGGTTATACAACAATAACAATCACAGCTACAATATATAAAGCGAGTAAAGAGACACCATGATATATATATTGGTTCGGATGGGGGGTTTATACCATCTGTATGTCCAGTTGCGTATCCACCACTACAAAAAAACAGCCTTTCAGTGACTGAAAAATCAGTCTCCGATACACCATGATCAGTTACGAATGGTCTATCAAGGACTGATTTTGCTAGTCACTAATCAGTTACAACAGCTTAGTTACAGAAAGTGACGTTATCAACTGAAATTCAGTCCTTGTTGTATCAAACCAACGAGGACCAGAGATCAGTCTCCAAAATTAAAAAGTCAGTCCTTATTTCTATGAGTTGGTATCATGTTATTTCAGTCCCCAATGTATATTATTGGCGACTGAAAAGTCAGTCGCCAATACTATGTTAGATCAGTTACTAACACATGGATTTAGGGACTGAAAATTAGTCCATAAACATTGTTTATAGTCCCTAATACGTTTCATTGTTTTGTAGATTACCATACCAAACCAGTTTCTAATAATAGGATTTAAAAACTGATTAGCCTCCGATAAAAGGCTTTAAAGACTGATTGTTAGTCACAGAATACAAACAATTTCAGTCTATGATTTGCTACTTTTGGTGACTGAAAATTAGTTTCAAATCATAACCAAATCATTCTCTGTTAAAAGGTTTTGGTAACTGATAATTAGTCCCAAAAACTAGGCAATTTTAGTCCTTAATTTTTGTTGATGCAAATAATGTTCTAAAAACGTTATTTATATCTTTCGATTACTTCACGTTTTGAGGATGACAAAATGTGAACTCACGTTACGTTAAAATTAACGTTAACAAGTTTTTAATCGGAAGATCCCGTTTCTACGCCAATCACTCTTGAACAAAGTTACAACTTGAACTAGTGATCAAAGAAGTGAATTTATGTTTTGAAAATTCACATTTTAAATGGGACAAAACATTTTTTCAAAAATACGCATGACAAATTATTTTTGAAATATTAAGAAATGTTTTAATGGAAAAATTAGTTTGAAAATCACAACAGCTATTTCCCCCCCCCCCCCCAAAATCAGCTCCAACCTTCCCCAAATAAGTTTTCACCTGAAAAGACAAAATTTGGAGCGTCCTAGTCTACCACGGCTCCACGGTTCCACTAAATTTAGTGGAGCCGTATGGTATTTAACGGAGCCGTCCGTACAGAATTTCTTTGTAACGTTCAGATTTTCTTTGCCTATAAATACCCACCTCTTTCACAGTTTTAGGCACCCTTCACACACAGAAAAATCCCTTAGCTAAATCCTCTCACACCTTTCACTTCTTAGGGTCATTTAGATTAGTTTTTCTTTGTTTCAAGAGTGATCCAATCATCCTTCAAGTGATCCTCTTCATACCTCTTCACTAGCAAGAGAAGAACACAAGTATCCAAGTTGATACAAGGTGTTGTCATCCCTCTTCATTAGCAAGAGAAGAACTCAAGTAATCAAGAAGATACTAGAGTTATAGTTGATAGGTTTTTGTAACACTTGTTACAACCTTGTTGTGTCTTAGCATACATCAAGTTTATTTTCTTTTTGTGAGTGAGAGTGAAGATCAAGTGTGATCTATAGAGATAGTGAACATCTCTTGAAGTCACTGGGCTTGTGTGATTGATCAAGAAGATCAAGGGTCGTTAGGTTAGTGTTAGTTGAGTAGAGTGAAGTGAGTGTTGATCATTGTGATCGTGTTGAGATCTTGGTGATCTCTTGAAGCCATTGGGCTTGTGTGTTTGGTCACGTGGACCTTGGTAGATTGGTGCTAGCTAAGATTAGCACTCGACATCTAGCTTAGTGTCGGTAAAAGGATAAGCGACGTATACGGTTTTCTCCGCCTTAAGGGAGGTTGTTGACATAGTGCTTGAAACTCTCGAGTGTGGTACTCGGGGAGTGGAGTAGGGCGAAGAAGAGCTTCGTAGCCGAACCACTATAAATCCTCTGTCTCGGTTTGATCTTTCCAACTCTACTCTTTACTTTTATTATTTATCATTAGTTAGAATAGTGTCTAGTTCATATTGGTGTTGATTGATTACATATAAGAGTTCGAATCAAAGTTTCCAATATCATACTTTTAAAACAAGATTTTTAAAAGAAGTTTTTTTTTTTTTTTTTTTTTTTTTTTTTTTTTTTTTTTTTAACCGGTAAACTATTCAACCCCCCCTTCTAGTTTCCCACAATTGGTATCAAGAGCCACGTCAGTCAAGATTTTAAAGTATATTGTATTTTAAAACTTGAATCGATCAATGGATTCCGACAAATATCTAGAAGGGCAATCTAAGCAAAGACCACCACTTTTCGAAACCGATTGTTTTATTTATTGGAAAACAAGATTCGAAACGTATGTGAAATCAAAAGACATTGATCTTTGGCATGTTATTACCGAGGGTGACTTCCAACCTATTCAAATGAATCCGGAAACTATAAAGGATGAAATTGTTTCTTATGATAAACAAAGTGATGAACTAAAAAGAAAATTAGCCAAAAATAATGAGGCTAAAATGATGATTTATAATGCTTTGCCTAAAAAGGAATTCGAAAGAATTTTCATGTGTAATACGGCAAAAGATATTTGGAAAACTTTGTTAGTCACTCACCAAGGTAATAACCAAGTCAAAGAGAACAAGATAGATCTTCTTGTTCAACAATATGAACAATTCTCCATTTCGGAGGATGAGTCAATAGATAATGCTTTTGCTAGATTTAATACTATTATCACAAGTCTTAAAGCTCTTGATGAAGGTTATTCTAGTAAGAACTATGTTAGGAAGTTTCTTAGAGCTCTACATCCTAAATGGAGAGCAAAGGTCACTGCTGATGAAGCGAAAAGTGTACCGCTTTTAGGGGGTCATTTAAGCCCTAAATCGTATTTATTTGATCAAATATTGCCCTAAATCGTTCCTTTTGTCATTTTAGGTACTTTGGAGAAGAAATCTGGAAAAGGAAGCATTTTGGACGTTTTTGGAGCATAAAACTGAAGAAAACGACAAAGTCTCAAAATCGGCTGGAAAAGTACCTTTGACGGCGTCAGGGATTGTTCCAGACGGCGTCACGGCTTGGAAAAAAGAGGTGGATATGAAAAATACACATGATAAGCCAGGGAGTTTTGCAATGTAAAGTCTGACGGCGTCACCCTTTAAGGTGATCAAGGCCATCACGGTTTAAGTTAAAGATGGACGACGTCAAGCCCATTTCTGACGGCGTCAAGCCTTGATAGGCCAGAGCGGATTTTGGAGAACTAAAGAGGGACGGCGTCAAGAAGGCTATCCGGGAACCCTAGACACGGCGAGGTGACGGCGTCAAGTCCTATAACGTGACGCCGTCAGCCCTTAAACTCTATATATAGTTTTGCAATTTTTTGTCATTGGTGTGCAACTTTGTGAGGAGAAACCCTAAGACGAATTTCTGCCATTTTTAAGGGTTTTCATACCCTTGGATCTCCCATGTTTAATTGAAGGTAAGTAATCACTTAATCAATCAATATGTCTATGTGTTGTTTGATTATATCTTGTTCTTGTCTTTTGATTAACATGCTAGGCTAGATTTATCTTGTGTTTGCTTAGATCTAATGAAACCTAGCTATTGATTATCGGTTATTAGTGTGTTATTAATTGTATTGAATGATTGTTTATCGATGTTAGGCTTAAGAAAACTGGCTAACCTCCTATACGGTAATTTGCTTGAACGTCTTAAGAAACATGAACCAATGCGTACTAGGTTTATATGGTTGTATTTAATGCTTGAGCGAATTCTAGTGATCCCATGTTAGGAGCTTCCTAGCCGGCTCGACATAGGAGTGAAGTAGGAGCTTGTAGAGTTGGGGAAGTACGTACACCACCCCACGATTGGTATTAAGGAATACACCCGTCATCCACACAATTAATACACACTAATCAACCGGTAAAAGATAGTTAGGGAGTAAGGAAATCTAAGTAAACACATTTCTCTCCACATAAGTTTCACAACCTTTTCATTTTCAGTTATTTTATTTTATTTGCAATTGTAGTTATTTGGGTTAGTTGACTAGCAACTAATTCCGCCCACTCATTTAAACCCGAGATTTTACTTGCTTTCATAAAAAATATAAAAATACAAAAAAGAATCTTCCCTCACCCTTAGACCTATTAGAGTAGTTTTTCAATCCTAACGACACTATTCCCTGTGGAGAACGATCAATCCCCCGTACTTACCACTACACTATACTACATCGGTCAGGTACACTGCCTGGTGGGGTTGTAAGCCTCTTGAGATCCCTCGAGAGGTAAAACCTGTTGTAAGGTCGCAAAACCACGCATCAAGTTTTTGGCGCCGCTGCCGGGGAATAGTTATTGTTTAGGTTGAATTTTTATTTTATTAGGTCTACTCACTAGATTCCTTTCTAGTGAGATTTTTATTTTATCTTTCTAGGTCTTCTTTAGTCTATCTTTTTCTGCTCTATCCACTGCTCAAATCTTCCTTGGCCATCATGGTAAACGAAGATCTCTCCAATCTTAGAGTCACCAGGAGTCGTAGTTCACTAAGAGACCTTATTCCACCCTACGCAGAACCTGATAGGGAAATGCGAAGATTAAGGCGACTCTTTGCAACACCCGAACCATCTGGCATTGCCATCAACTTTGATGATGCCCTCTCCGAGGAAGAATCCAATCATCATTCTACACCTCCTAGCCCTCAACCCAATCACGATATGGAGGTTCCCGAAAACCCAATCCCTAAATGCCTCAAGGACTACTCTTCTCCCACCCCTCGTGGTTTTTCCAATGCTATCGTCTTTCCAAATGAACACACGAATGGGGTCTTGCGTGCAACCGATATTTGGCTTGTCCAAAGTGTATGCAAGTTCCACGGATTGAAAACTGAAGATCCAATCCAACAAATCAAGGACTTCTTGAAAATAGTGGATACCCTCCATATGGACGGGGCCACTAGAGATACCTCCCGGCTGCGATTCTTTCCCTTCACCCTTTATGAAAAAGCCGAAGACTGGTATAACCAACTTCCCTCCGAATCCATTTTCACATGGGAACAGCTTATCTCAAAATTCTATGAGAAATTCTTTCCAATAGGAAGAACTTCAACGTTAAGAGACGAAATCTTCCGCTTCCATGTTAGACCAGCTGAACCCATTCACGAATCCTGGATCAGATTCAAAGATCTGATTAGACAGGTCCCTCATCATGGCATTGAACTCTGGCTTCTTGTCCAAGTCTTTTATGACAGTGTCCCTAAAAGCGACCAATTTGGCATTAATAATTCGGTAAAAGGAAATATAGCCAACCTAAGCGCTGAGGAAGGATGGAATAGAATTGAGGAATACGCAAATGATCAAGACGATACCTGGGATGAACCCGATTCGATCATGAGCATTTCCAAGATCATGAAAGAGCCTCCTTTTGCTAGCCGGTTGAGTAGAATGAATGACCAAGTCTCTTATGTAGACAAGTCACAACCAACTAAACGGTTGTCAAACCCATACTTGATCTGCGACCAATGTGGTGGCCCGCATGAAGTGGAGGAATGCGAGGATGATACCACCACCAAACAAGCATGCTTGTCAAGCCACGACATCTTCGATGATCCTTCGCTCTTAACTTTCTACCAAAACAATGATTTCACCCCTTGGGGAAATCTTGTGAGAGAAGAGGGAGGAGGAGAATATCCTGACTACAAAGTTAGGAGCACTTTTGAGGATGATCTTGGGCATTTCACGCTTGAAAAGAATATGCAACTAAATGGTCTTGACAACCTCATCAATAGCCAACAAAATGACCTAAGGGCCAAATTCGCAGAACTCAACGCCACTCTCGACGGTCTTGACGAACCTCAAACAAATCAAAGAGATCCCTTACTCGCCATCACCACTCGTGCTGGAACAACTACTAAGGATCCACCTTACCCAGCTCAACAATATGACGTCATGGAACCCGACACCCTTCATGAGGAGGAGGGTAATGTGAACGATGGAAATCCCTAGCAGACCCCTCCGGCAACTCCCTCTCCACCAACTCCAACCAAACAGCCCATTAAAGTCCCATACCCGTCCCGCCTCAAGAATCAAAAGGTCAAAAATGATAATAAAAGATTATTGTCATATTTGAAGAATTCGGTCGTCACCATACCCCTTCTTGATGCATGTTACCATATGCCCAAATATAGTACATACTTCAAGAAGCTGCTAACCAACAGAAAAGGGCTCGAGGGTCTTGTGACCTTAGGAGAAGAATGTTCTGTGGTAACTCAACGAGGGCTGCCAAAGAAGGTGGATGATCCAGGTAGTTTCACCTTGCCCTGTTCAATAGGATCTCTTTCAGTCAAGAATGCTTTAGCCGACTTAGGAGCAAGTATCAATCTTATGCTGCATTCCATGTTCCTCAAGTTAGGGTATTCTGGATTGAAACCAACCCGTATGAACATCCAACTAGCCGATAGATCAGTCAAATACCCCTTAGGAATATGTAAGAATGTGCTGGTTAAGGTAGGGAAGTTCAAATTTCCAGTTGACTTCGTCATCTTAGAGATGGAAGAAGATGACCTAGTGCCCATCATTCTGGGGAGGCCATTCCTTGCAACTGTTCGCGCTGTTATTGATGTTCATGACGGCAAACTAACCTTACGAGTGGGGACCGATAGCTTAACCTTCGACATCAAGGACACAATGAATCTTTCTCTTGAAGCAGCTAATCGGCTATATTTCATCGGAGAAATCAATGAACTATCCGACGAGATTGACAATTGTATAGATGAACAGGTGGAAGCTGGTTGGTTGCGAGATGAAGCTTTCTTACCCATCTTAGAGGAGGAGAAGACTATGGATGTGAATGCAGTCTCATTCTATCCCAGACAAGAAATCGAACAGCTAGAGCTTCATAAACCCGAGAACAAACTTAAACCTTCCATCATCGAACCACCCACGTTAGAACTCAAGGAACTCCCAAACAACCTTGAATATGCCTTCCTCCAAGGAGAAGATCAACTTCCGGTAATCATAAGCTCTTCTTTGAAAAGTGAACAAAAGGATAAACTCTTAGGAGTTTTAAAAAAATATAAAGGAGTTATAGCATGGAGTGTAGCCGACATCAAGGGGATTGACTCTACCTTTTGCACGCATAAAATCCTCATGGAGGAGGATTATAAACCCACCGTGCAACCTCAAAGGCGAGTAAACACCAACATAAAGGAAGTCGTAAAAAAGGAAGTCATTAAGCTCCTAGATGCAGGGCTAATTTACCCAATTTCGGACAGTCCATGGGTAAGTCCTGTACAGGTTGTACCAAAAAAGGGAGGAATGACGGTGGTGAAGAACGATAAGGATGAGTTAGTGCCTCAACGAACAGTAACTGGATGGCGTGTGTGCATCGATTATAGGAAGTTGAATGATGCAACCTGAAAGGATCATTTCCCTCTCCCATTTATCGACCAAATGTTGGAAAGGTTAGCAGGGCATGAGTACTACTGCTTCCTAGATGGGTTCTCAGGGTATTTCCAAATCCCTATCGCTCCTGAGGACCAAGAAAAGACTACGTTTACATGCCCTTATGGCACCTTCGCCTACAAGCGAATGCCCTTTGGACTATGTAACGCTCCCGCCACTTTCCAGCGCTGCATGACAGCAATCTTCCATGAGTTAATGGAAGACAGCATGGAGGCCTTCATGGATGATTTTTCGGTCTTTGGAAACTCTTTTGATCGCTGTCTTGCTAACCTTGAGAAAATGCTCAAACGTTATGAGGAGACTAACTTGGTACTAAACTGGGAAAAGTGCCACTTTATGGTAAAAGATGGAATTGTGCTAGGGCACAAAATTTCAGGAAGTGGAATTGAAGTAGACCGGGCAAAAATTGAAGCTATATCCAAACTTCCCTACCCAACAACTGTCAAGGCAATCCGTAGCTTTTTGGGTCATGCTGGCTTATATAGGAGATTCATTAAAGATTTCTCAAAGGTAGCTAAACCAATGACTCAGTTGCTCATGAAGGATGCCCCGTTCGACTTCTCTCAAGAGTGCATGGATGCATTCGATCGATTGAAGCAGGAGCTTACCCAAGCTCCAATTATGGTCACCCCTAACTGGGAGTTACCCTTTGAAATCATGTGCGATGCTAGCGATTATGCTGTTGGAGCAGTATTAGGCCAAAGGCTTAACAAACACTTTCAGCCAATATACTACGCTAGCAAAACCATGAATCCTGCTCAAGAAAACTACACTACCACTGAAAAGGAATTACTAGCCGTGGTATTTGCTTTTGATAAGTTTCGCCAGTATCTTGTCCTTTCTAAAACGGTTGTTTTTACGGACCATTCAGCTATTCGATACCTTTTTACTAAACAGGATGCTAAACCACGGTTACTTCGTTAGATCTTACTATTGCAAGAGTTCGATGTTGAGATTCGTGATAAGAAAGGAGCAGAGAATCTTGCGGCTGATCATCTCTCTCGTCTCGAAAACCCCAGCCTCGCTGAATCTGACAAGAGTGAGATTCGGGAGTCATTTCCTGAAGAGCAGCTCATGTCAATAAATGATTCTGAACCATGGTATGCGGATTATGCTAACTACCTGGCAAGTAGAGTCATTCCTGAGCATATGAGCAGGCATGAAAAAAAGAGGTTCTTCAATCAATTAAAGTACTACTTTTGGGATGAACCTTTCTTGTTCCGAAGATGTCCGGATCAAGTAATAAGACGTTGTGTTTCAGAAAAGGAGGCTATCAGAATTATGAAAGAGTGTCATGCAGGTCCATCTGGAGGACATCACGGAATGAACACTACTGCACGAAAGATCTTCGACGCAGGATTCTATTGGCCTACAATATTTCGTGATGTGAAGGGAATGATACAGACTTGTGACGCGTGTCAAAGAGCGGGGAATATCTCTAGGAGGGATGAAGCCCCGCAGAATTATATACAAGTTTGCGAGGTTTTCGATGTTTGGGGAATTGATTTCATGGGACCCTTCCCATCTTCAGGAGGGAATGAATACATCTTAGTGGCCATTGATTATGTTTCGAAATGGGTAGAGGCACAAGCCCTTAGGACTAACGACGCTAGGGTAGTAATTCATTTCCTAAAAAAATTGTTCGCTAGGTTCGGAATTCTGAAAGCTCTTATTAGTGACAGGGGAACCCATTTTTGCAATTCGCAAATGGAGAAAGTTATGAAAAGATATGGAGTCTCTCACCGATTCTCCACCGCTTACCATCCTCAAACCAACGGTCAAGTCGAAAACACTAATAGAGCCATAAAGAGAATATTAGAGAAAACGGTCAATCAAAACAGAAAAGATTAGTCTTTTAAGCTCGATGAAGCTTTGTGGGCATTTCGAACCGCTTATAAGACACCAATCGGGACAACCCCGTTCCGTATGGTATATGGCAAGGCATGCCACCTTCCAGTAGAACTGGAACACAAGGCATATTGGGCACTTAAGGCTTGTAATTTGGATTATACTGTTGCGGGAACAAATAGATTTTTACAGCTCCAAGAGCTCGATGAATTGAGATTAGAAGCTTATGAATCTTCCATTTCATACAAAGAAAGGGCAAAAAGATGGCATGACCAACGGATCAAGAGACCCAAGGAGTTTTCAGAAGGAGACAAGGTCTTATTATATAATTCTCGCTTAAGACTATTTCCTGGAAAACTTAAATCTAGATGGTATGGACCTTTTACCGTAAGGAGCTCCTCTAAAACCGGAGCCGTTGTGTTGATTGACGACGAAGATAGAGAATTCACTGTGAATATACAACGAGTCAAGCATTATCAAGAGAATGGTAATGAAATGATCAATGAGGAAGACATAACTTTTGATGAAGAAGTCACGTAATGTACGTGACTTTGAGTCTAGCTACAAGACTCGTTAATAAAGAAAAGCGCTTCTTGGGAGGCAACCCAAGCTTTATTTGCTTTGTGTGTTTATTTATTTGTTTGTTTGATTTTATTTGTTTCCGTATGTGTGTTTAATTTTTATTATTATTGATTCATGTTCAAAACTAAATTGTGAAAATGCTTTATCTTGTTTTTAACTTCGTCTTAACTACATATAAAGGTATTTTGCAAAAGTTAAGTGTAAGGGAAATCCAAATCGGTTTATTAGAACAAATGAACATGAATCATAATAATAATAAATTAACATACATATTAGTATTTGTTTGAGTCAAATGCTTGTATTGAGTCATAATGATGTTTTGCAGGATTTCCAGGAAGTAAGGTATAGGTTTTTCCAGAAATTTTCCGGAAACTTAACATGAGAATTCTGTCAGATCATTTCTGACGGCGTCAGGCATTACAACCTGACGGCGTCAGGTTTTAATTTTCTGAAATTTTTGAAAGTTTTGTTTTCATAAAAAGTTTTTATTAAATCTCTAACTTATAAACTCCAGGAATCTGCAAAATTATCATTCCACAAGCATTATATCCTTATATATAGATTTATCCCGCCGATGTTATGCAGGTTCTCGTGTTGTTTTCTCAGGTTTAACAGGTTATTTTGGACAAGGAGATGTATGTGGAATCAAGCTTATGGCGATGCATTAGTCTTGGAGCTTCTATTTTCTCTTGGAAGAAGATCTAACCATGTTACCTCTTTATCCACCAAACGAATCAGGGGAGTATTTGATTTCATTCTTTTACCTTATTACTTTTACATCTTGTTATTTGAACATTGGGGACAATGTTCATCTTAAGTGTAAGGGGGGGGTAAAATACGATACTTTAGAGAATACAATTGCACTTGATTTTTGTTTGTTTGATGGTAGATGTGTAATAAAACTGAGATAAATACCAGTTAGGGCAATTTTAGTGCCAAATTTAAATTTTTTTACGACATATAGGAGTGAAACTTTGATCTTAATGAGCGTCTCATGGATAGGAGTTATATGACTAGCACAAAAACCGTACCACTAAAAAATTTTCCACCCCCAAATATGTGAGGTTCGCCCCTAGAATTGGTAGGAATAGCATTTATGCTATGATGTGTGTACCGGTAGCACTTAGATTCTAGAACTTGCGTTAGGAGCATTCCGAGGCCACAAGTGAGACTACATTCGTGTAGTTAGATTTACTACATGATAAGAGGCATTAGGATTAACCCATTGTTTTACACCTGTGTTTTTGTTATAATTACTTTGGCTACATTGGTCAAGTAATTCTCCCACACCCTTTGCATTGTACTCATTTTTAGTACACGATACCCCTAGTACACCCCTCAGAGC
This sequence comes from Artemisia tridentata subsp. tridentata, assembly GCA_021014915.2. Classification (NCBI taxonomy): domain Eukaryota; kingdom Viridiplantae; phylum Streptophyta; class Magnoliopsida; order Asterales; family Asteraceae; genus Artemisia; species Artemisia tridentata. The sequence goes on from CP139508.1 coordinate 299,898,747, forward strand.
CTATCTTTTCGTTTCGACCTTTAAGCATTTTACTTAAAAGAAGAATTTGTTACACCCCACTTAAATGTACACCCAAATCGCCTTAGCCTACCTTGTATGCACTCATTTTAAGTGCATTATTGTTACAACATTTGTTTAAACCCCAAGTTAATTATCTAATTGATTACATGGTTGCTAAGTCGAGTCATATCCTTGTACATATTGTTTTGGGACGATTGGGACTCAAGGGTAAAGTACTAGTGTAATGGAGTAATGGGGAAGAACAACATTATTACCCCCCATATGTGCTAAATATTTTAAAAGTACTCCAAGTGTTTCGATTATCTTAATTCGAGTCATTAGAATAGTAATTTGTAAAGTTATGTAAAAGTTCAAGTGTAAGGGGAATGCAACGCCCCTATGATGTATTATTTTGGATGGTAGGGCAAGAGTGTATGTAAAAAAAAAAAAAAAAAAAAAAAAAAAAAAAAAAAAAACAAGAAAAATACAAAAAAAATGAAAAAAAGAAAAGTAGAAAAAACATACGGACTACCATCCCGTTTCATTTTATGTTTATTTTATCTTTTTATTATTTCTTTCATTAGCTTAAGTCGAGTCTAGTCTTGGCTTAGCAACGCCATATTTTACATGTAATTAATCAAGATCTTTAACTCGCCACCAGTAAAATATCCCTTATCCAACAAAACCGTGTTTATCATATCCCTACACCTCACATTGTAACCCATGTAAAAGCCCTCTTTGATAGTTTATCTTAGGTGCTTACGCCTGGTGGAGGAGGTTTTTGATCCTTTCCCAAGCCTATGGTAATCTATTTGCTATGACAGGTAGTGAGAGATATTATCCATTTTCATTTATGAGATTTATTTTGATGACACCCGAGAGATGTGAGTATCTAAACACTACTTGTGAGGTGCTAGTGTGTAATCTCCGTGCTTATTATGATTAAAGGGGAACGACTATTTGTTGTAATTACTTTTATATTAGCATTAAATGACCCCTAACTTGTATTTTGATTAGAATAAAAGCGCATTTGCTTGAGGACAAGCAAATCTCAAGTGTAAGGGTATTTGATGAATCGAAAAGTGTACCGCTTTTAGGGGGTCATTTAAGCCCTAAATCGTATTTATTTGATCAAATATTGCCCTAAATCGTTCCTTTTGTCATTTTAGGTACTTTGGAGAAGAAATCTGGAAAAGGAAGCATTTTGGACGTTTTTGGAGCATAAAACTGAAGAAAACGACAAAGTCTCAAAATCGGCTGGAAAAGTACCTTTGACGGCGTCAGGGATTGTTCCAGACGGCGTCACGGCTTGGCAAAAAGAGGTGGATATGAAAAATACACATGATAAGCCAGGGAGTTTTGCAATGTAAAGTCTGACGGCGTCACCCTTTAAGGTGATCAAGGCCATCACGGTTTAAGTTAAAGAGGGACAGCGTCAAGCCCATTTCTGACGGCGTCAAGCCTTGATAGGCCAGAGCGGATTTTGGAGCACTAAAGAGGGACGGCGTCAAGAAGGCCATCCGGGAACCCTAGACACGGCGAGGTGACGGCGTCAAGTCCTATAACGTGACGCCGTCAGCCCTTAAACTCTATATATAGTTTTGCAATTTTTTGTCATTGGTGTGCAACTTTGTGAGGAGAAACCCTAAGCCGAATTTCTGCCATTTTTAAGGGTTTTCATACCCTTGGATCTCCCATATTTAATTGAAGATAAGTAATCACTTAATCAATCAATATGTCTATGTGTTGTTTGATTATATCTTGTTCTTGTCTTTTGATTAACATGCTAGGCTAGATTTATCTTGTGTTTGCTTAGATCTAATGAAACCTAGCTATTGATTATCGGTTATTAGTGTGTTATTAATTGTATTGAATGATTGTTTATCGATGTTAGGCTTAAGAAAACTGGCTAACCTCCTATACGGTAATTTGCTTGAACGTCTTAAGAAACATGAACCAATGCGTACTAGGTTTATATGGTTGTATTTAATGCATGAGCGAATTCTAGTGATCCCATGTTAGGAGCTTCCTAGCCGGCTCGACATAGGAGTGAAGTAGGAGCTTGTAGAGTTGGGGAAGTACATACGCCACCCCACGATTGGTATTAAGGAATACACCCGTCATCCACACAATTAATACACACTAATCAACCGGTAAAAGATAGTTAGGGAGTAAGGAAATCTAAGTAAACACATTTCTCTCCACATAAGTTTCACAACCTTTTCATTTTCAGTTATTTTATTTTATTTGCATTTGTAGTTATTTGGGTTAGTTGACTAGCAACTAATTCCGCCCACTCCTTCAAACCCGAGATTTTACTTGCTTTCATAAAAAATATAAAAATACAAAAAATAATCTTCCTTCACCCTTAGACCTAATTAGAGTAGTTTTTCAATCCTAACGAACACTATTCCCTGTGGAGAACGATCAATCCCCCGTACTTACCACTACACTATACTACATCGGTCAGGTACACTGCCTGGTGGGGTTGTAAGCCTCTTGAGATCCCTCGAGAGGTAAAACCTGTTGTAAGGTTGCAAAACCACGCATCAACCGCCATAGAAGAGTCAATGGACTTGGCGGCATTGTCACTCGATGAACTTATAGGAAACTTGAAAGTTCACGAGATGATCATCAAGAAAGACTCCGACATTGTCAAAGGCAAAAGTGAGAGAGTTAGATCTCTAGCATTAAAAGCCAGGAAGGAGTCTAGTGATGAGGAATGTTCGAGTTCCGATAGTGAAGATGAGGAATATGCATTAGCGGTTAGGGACTTTAAAAAGTTCTTTAGGAGAATAGGTAGGTTCGTTAGGCAATCTCGTGATGAGAAGAAGACATCACAAAAGAACCATGTTGAAAAGAAAGGGACAAGTGATAGGAAATGCTTTAGATGCGGAGATCCTAATCATCTCATAGGAGAGTGTCCCAAGCCACCGAAAGTCAACAACCAACGAGCTCTCATAGGAGGCTCATGGAGTGATAGCGGTGATGATGAAGAAAAGAAGCCCAAGGACGAAACATGTCTAATGGCTCACGCTTCAAATGAGATATGCTTGGGAATCGACTTGGAGCCTGATGAATGGGTCAAGGATAGTGGATGAACTAACCACATGACGGGCAACCAAAGTCTATTCTCATCATACAAGGCATACAACGAAGGTAATGTCACTTTCGGTAGCAAACTTAAGGGCAACATTATTGGCAAAGGTACGATCACTCAAAACTCCCTCACTATTAGAAATGTTGAGCATGTAGATAACTTAGGATTTAATTTGCTTAGCATTAGTCAAATGGTAGATAATAAGTGTAGAGTTATATTCTCTGAAGAGGGTAGTGAGATCATTAAGGATGGTAAAACCATAGGCAAAGGAGTTAGGAGAAATGGCCTATTTGTTATGAAAATAGGAAATAAGCCTCAGGATAGGATATGCATAGCAACCATAGATGATAACTCCACTCTATGGCATAGGAGATTAGGTCATGCCAATATGCGCTTGATTCAATCATTGGCATCTAAGGAACTAGTTAGAGATCTACCTAAGATTAAGTTTGATCAACACTTTTGTGACGCTTGTAAAGTTGGAAAACAAGCTCATTCTAGTCACAAAGCTAAGAATATAGTCTCGACCTCTAGATGCCTAGAACTCCTTCATATGGACTTATTCGGTCCATCCGCCGTACGAAGCTACGGAGGAAACTACTACACCTTAGTAATAGTTGATGACTACTCTAGGTACACTTTGACTAGATTTCTTAAGAATAAGACTCAAGCCTTTGAGGAATTCGAGGTTTTTAGTAAGAAAGTCCAAAATCAACTAGGATGTACAATAGTTTCCATTAGGACGGATCATGGTCGGGAATTTGATAATGAAGTGCAATTTGGAGTATATTGTGATGCTAATGGTATTACTCATAATTTCTCAGCTCCACGCACTCCACAATCAAATGGGGTAGTAGAGCGGAAAAATCGTACTCTACAAGAAATGAGTAGAACGATGTTGAATGAACAATCAATTCCGCAAAAGTTTTGGTGTAATGCGGTGGACACCTCAACTTACATACTTAATAGGATTTTAATTAGGCCTATCATAGGAAAAACCCCATATGAAATCATGAAAGGTAGAAAACCTACTCTTGATTACTTTAGAGTGTTTGGAAGCAAGTGCTTCATACTAAACACTAAAGATTACCTCACCAAGTTTGACCCAAAGTATTACGAAGTTGTCTTCCTTGGATACTCCCAAAATAGTAAGGCTTACATTGTCCTAAATAAGGAAACAATGAAAGTCGAAGAGTCACTCAACGTGACATTCGATGAAAGCCCTCCACCAACTAAGACATCACCCTTGGTGGATGATGACTTAGATGAGGAAGAAGCCGTTAAGGATAATGGCAAGAAAACCTTAGATGATGACATTGAGGATGAAATAGTTGAAATTGACGAAACTATCAACATTAAGGAATCCAAGAACCATCCTATTGAAAATGTCATAGGAAACCTAAACCAAAGAACCCTTAGGTCACAAGCCCAAAACAAAAGTAATTTCTTTTGTTTTATATCAACCGTAGAACCTAAGAATGTCAGTGAAGCGATTAAGGATGAAAGTTGGATACTTGCCATGCAAGAGGAACTTAATCAATTCACTGCAAACCAAGTTTGGGAGTTGGTATCTCCTCCTAGGAATCAAACCATCATAGGAACTAAGTGGGTGTTTAGGAATAAACTCGACGAAAATGGCGTCGTGACTAGGAATAAGGCAAGGTTGGTAGCACAAGGCTATAACCAACAAGAAGGAATAGATTATGATGAAACCTATGCACCCGTAGCTAGATTAGAATCTATTAAAATACTCCTTGCCTATGCGTGTGCCTTAGATTTTGGTATTTATACATTTACATTTATTTAATTTCTCAAAATTAAATACTTATAAAATTTCTTTATAATTATCATTATATTATAAATAATCATGATATTTATAATATAATAATACCCCACTATCACCATTATCATATTAATTATTCAATACATATTAAATTAATTATAAGTCTTAATTAATTAGATATTTAATTATTAAATATATATATACGATAAAATATATATTACTTACGCATTTTACAAAATATAGTTAACGAAAGAGATTATTTGAGGAAATTGCAACACTTGGGAAAATAATGGAAAAGTTTGAATAAACGAATGGGTTATACCCGATTTTCTAAAATTTCGACACTTAGAATATTTTCGGATGAAAACCGACTAAAAGAAGAAACGATTATTTTAATTATTAAAAATATTAATTCTTCTAAATTAATATTTTTAGACCTTATAAGATTTGTGAATACACTTTTGGTATTTATACATTCACATTTATTTAATTTCTCAAAATTAAATACTTATAAAATTTCTTTATAATTATCATTATATTATAAATAATCATAATATTTATAATATAATAATACCCTACTATCACCATTATCATATTAATTATTCAATACCTGTTTAATTAATTATAAGCCTTAATTAATTAAATATTTAATTATTAAATATATATATACGATAATATATATATTACTTACGCATTTTGCGACGATAAGCACTAAGCACGGAAGTTCCGTCGCACGTATTTTCACCATACACTTTCACCATGAGCCATCACCAAAGAGTCTTAAACGATGAACTATTTTGAAATGTACCTTACCACACAGCAAGCAAGAAATACACGAGCACTTGACACACGTAAACTTTTCAATTGAGTTACAACACTTAAAACACGAATATTTCGCTAACACTTACCATACTGATCTAGGTCGCGTGTCGGAGCGGTTGCACTGTGTTGTTGTTGATTAGCAGATTGCTATTGTTTTTAAGGTGAGTTTATAGCCCCATTTTTATACGTATTGTTTTTATAAACCTTGGGGTGAGAAACATGCAAAACTGTTTTCATAGACCAAAATGAACTTTGTTTTTTTTATTCACACTTGTATGCCGATAACCTAAGTTTGCTGAATCCCATTGCGACCACTATGATATAAATAGATCTATTGGGGGTGACTCCCCCGTTCGGTTGGCCCGGCATGGTCAACGCGAACGTATACCATGTCGAAATTTGCCGAGTGTCTTGGGATTAACACTCGCGGGCACCCTTTATTTGCTATGCCAACTTGGCATATTGTTTGTCTAGTTTCGGTTGGATGAGCTTAGTGTTTGCATACCGAATTAGTGTGATTGCTGAATTAATTGCTATGGTCCATATGTGCTTATTTACTTTAAACCTATGAACTCACCAGCGTTAGCTGACTTTTAGCATGTTTTTCTCAGGTATTTGAGAATGTGTTTACTGAAGGTAGGGCATGGCAATGGTCATAGGTTTGTTGGAAATGTTTTTGCTTATGTGTTAAACTCTGAATTAGGGACCGCTTTGTTAAATGGGCTTCATTTTATTTGAATTGAACTTGATGTATGACAATTTAACTTTGAAATTGTAAACTATTTTAAAACGGATTTTAATCCGTTCTCTATATCTTTGTGTTGGGATTATTGATTTAGTAGCGCCCATATATGTATGCTTCCGCAAATCCTGATTTTGGGGGTGTTACATGTGGAGCCACGACTCGACTGGCATTGTTCACACGTCGAGCCGAGCCGAGTCGTCGACTTAAAGTGATTAAAATAAGAGTAGTGGTTTTCCATTTAATTGCTACTTAAATTTTATGGTTCATTGTATGTTGTACACCTGTTTTCCAGTTCCAGATTTCTTACACTGGATCCCACTATGTGTTATTGACATGCAAAGATATTTATTTTCAAATTGGCTAATGAGCTCAAAAATAATCCACACTATGAGCCAAACTTCTCTAATACGATTCTGGAGTATCTTTATCAGCAACGACGATCAACAAAATCAAGAATATATATGATTTTTGGAGCTGTTTCTGACTAATAGGGTTTGGTTGCTGTGTTTGTGCTTAATTTAGCCTACTTTTGTGCTTAATTTAATCATTATGCTTTCGTCAATGGCAATTAGCTGCATGCAATGGGAGTCACAGTCGTAAGTTTGCACCCGAACTATTATTAGGTAATGTGTATGCTTGTTTAGCATTTTTTTTTTGTTCTTATTCATTATTTAAGGTATTTGCTTAGTTGGAACTAAAAAAAGATTAGATTTTTTAGATATAATTTAGTGGGTTTATGGCATTGGCTTATACTTAATTTAGCTTAAGTTTGTGCTGAGTTTAATTGTTATGCTTTCATCACTGGTAGGCTATCTACATGCAATGGTAGTCCCAGTCGTGAATTTGCACCCAAACTATCGTCAGGTAATGTGAATGCTTGATCGGTTTTCTTTTGTTCTTATTTATCATTTAAGATGTTTGCTTAATTAGGGTTAAAAATATTGGATTTTTAGATAAAATTGGGTGGGTTTATGACATTGGTTTGTGCTTAATTTAGCTTAATTTTGTGTTTAGTTTAATCGTTGTGCTTTCGTCATTGGTAGGATAGCTACATGCAAAGGAAGTCACATTTGTAAGTTTGTACACAAACTATCAACATGGAATGTGAATGCTTGATCGGTTTTTTTTTTTTTTTTTTTTTTTTTTTTTTTTTTTTATTATTATTATTTATTATTTTTTAAGGTGTTTGCAGAGTTGGGGTTAAAAAAGATTGGCTTTTTAGATATAATTAAGTGGGTTTATGACATTGGTTTATGCTTGGTTTAGCTTAATTTTAATAGGCTAAAAAAATGCTTTCTGATGTGTTTTTCTTGGTGTTTTTTCCACTTAACTGGTATTCATTTTTTGGCCCGCTTGCATGTTTTACATATGTTTTAAAAACATTATCTGAGGTAATACTGTTGCCAGTAGGCGTTGTTAGGTAATTAGATGACAGGACACATTGTATTAAGTATATCTTTTTTCTCTTTCGGTATCATACATCGTTTTTGAAATGTATTAAGTAGGCAATATATATGTGTTTTTGTTTGTTTAAGGTTTTTGTAGAATCGTAGAGGGGGTGAATATGGTCTTTTCGACTAACTTGAAATTTAACAACTTCTAGTCTCAAAGAATAACAAGTGGTTATACAACAATAACAATCACAGCTACAATATATAAAGCGAGTAAAGAGACACCATGATATATATATTGGTTCGGATGGGGGGTTTATACCATCTGTATGTCCAGTTGCGTATCCACCCACTACAAAAAAACAGCCTTTCAGAGACTGAAAAATCAGTCTCCGATACACCATGATCAGTTACGAATGGTCTATCAAGGACTGATTTTGCTAGTCACTAATCAGTTACAACAGCTTAGTTACGGAAAATGACGTTATCAACTGAAATTCAGTCCTTGTTGTATCGAACCAACGAGGACCAGAGATCAGTCTCCAAAATTAAAAAGTCAGTCCTTATTTCTATGGGTTGGTATCATGTTATTTCAGTCCCCAATGTATATTATTGGCAACTGAAAAGTCAGTCGCCAATACTATGTTAGATCAGTTACTAACACATGGATTTAGGGACTGAAAATTAGTCCATAAACATTGTTTATAGTCCCTAATACGTTTCATTGTTTTGTAGATTACCATACCAAACCAGTTTCTAATAATAGGATTTAAAAACTGAATAGCCTCCGATAAAAGGCTTTAAAGACTGATTGTTAGTCACAGAATACAAACGATTTCAGTCTATGATTTGCTACTTTTGGTGACTGAAAATTAGTTTCAAATCATAACCAAATCATTCTCTGTTAAAAGGTTTTGGTAACTGATAATTAGTCCCAAAAACTAGGCAATTTTAGTCCTTAATTTTTGTTGATGCAAATAATGTTCTAAAAACGTTATTTATATCTTTCGATTACTTCACGTTTTGAGGATGACAAAATGTGAACTCACATTACGTTAAAATTAACGTTAACAAGTTTTTAATCGGAAGATCCCGTTTCTACGCCAATCACTCTTGAACAAAGTTACAACTTGAACTAGTGATCAAAGAAGTGAATTTATGATTTGAAAATTCACATTTTAAATGGGACAAAATATTTTTTCAAAAATACACATGAAAAATTATTTTTGAAATATTAAGAAATGTTTTTAATGGAAAAATTAGTTTGAAAATCACAACAGCTATTTTCCCCCCCAAAATCAGCTCCAACCTTCCCCAAATAAGTTTTCACCAGAAAAGACAAAATTTGGAGCGTCCTAGTCTACCACGGCTCCACGGTTCCACTAAATTTAGTGGAGCCGTATGGTATTTAACGGAGCCGTCCGTACAGAATTTCTTTGTAACGTTCAGATTTTCTTTGCCTATAAATACCCACCTCTTTCACAGTTTTAGGCACCCTTCACACACAGAAAAATCCCTTAGCTAAATCCTCTCACACCTTTCACTTCGTAGGGTCATTTAGATTAGTTTTTCTTTGTTTCAAGAGTGATCCAATCATCCTTCAAGTGATCCTCTTCATACCTCTTCACTAGCAAGAGAAGAACACAAGTATCCAAGTTGATACAAGGTGTTGTCATCCCTCTTCATTAGCAAGAGAAGAAATCAAGTAATCAAGAAGATACTAGAGTTATAGTTGATATTTTTTTGTAACACTTGTTACAACCTTGTTGTGTCTTAGCATACATCAAGTTTATTTTCTTTTTGTGAGTGAGAGTGAAGATCAAGTGTGATCTATAGAGATAGTGAACATCTCTTGAAGCCATTGGGCTTGTGTGATTGATCAAGAAGATCAAGGGTCATTAGGTTAGTGTTAGTTGAGTAGAGTGAAGTGAGTGTTGATCATTGTGATCGTGTTGAGATCTTGGTGATCTCTTGAAGCCATTGGGCTTGTGTGTTTAGTCACGTAGACCTTGGTAGATTGGTGCTAGCTAAGATTAGCACTCGACATCTAGCTTAGTGTCGGTAAAAGGATAAGCGACGTGTACGGTTTTCTCCGCCTTAAGGGAGGTTGTTGACATAGTGCTTGAAACTCTCGAGTGTGGTACTCGGGGAGTGGAGTAGGGCGAAGAAGAGCTTCGTAGCCGAACCACTATAAATCCTCTGTCTCGGTTTGATATTTCCAACTCTACTCTTTACTTTTATTATTTATCATTAGTTAGAATAGTGTCTAGTTCACTCAAAACTCCCTCACTATTAGAAATGTTGAGCATGTAGATAACTTAGGATTTAATTTGCTTAGCATTAGTCAAATGGTAGATAATAAGTGTAGAGTTATATTCTCTGAAGAGGGTAGTGAGATCATTAAGGATGGTAAAACCATAGGCAAAGGAGTTAGGAGAAATGGCCTATTTGTTATGAAAATAGGAAATAAGCCTCAGGATAGGATATGCTTAGCAACCATAGATGATAACTCCACTCTATGGCATAGGAGATTAGGTCATGCCAATATGCGCTTGATTCAATCATTGACATCTAAGGAACTAGTTAGAGATCTACCTAAGATTAAGTTTGATCAACACTTTTGTGACGCTTGTAAAGTTGGAAAACAAGCTCATTCTAGTCACAAAGCTAAGAATATAGTCTCGACCTCTAGATGCCTAGAACTCCTTCATATGGACTTATTCGGTCCATCCACCGTACGGAGCTACGGAGGAAACTACTACACCTTAGTAATAGTTGATGACTACTCTAGGTACACTTGGACTAGATTTCTTAAGAATAAGACTCAAGCCTTTGAGGAATTCGAGGTTTTTAGTAAGAAAGTCCAAAATCAACTAGGATGTACAATAGTTTCCATTAGGACGGATCATGGTCGGGAATTTGATAATGAAGTGCAATTTGGAGTATATTGTGATGCTAATGGTATTACTCATAATTTCTCAGCTCCACGCACTCTACAATCAAATGGGGTAGTAGAGCGAAAAAATCGTACTCTACAAGAAATGAGTAGAACGATGTTGAATGAACAATCAATTCCGCAAAAGTTTTGGTGTAATGCGGTGGACACCTCAACTTACATACTTAATAGGATTTTAATTAGGCCTATCTTAGGAAAAACCCCATATGAAATCATGAAAGGTAGAAAACCTACTCTTGATTACTTTAGAGTGTTTGGAAGGAAGTGCTTCATACTAAAAACTAAAGATTACCTCACCAAGTTTGACCCAAAGTATTACGAAGGTGTCTTCCTAGGATACTCCCAAAATAGTAAGGCTTACATTGTCCTAAATAAGGAAACAATGAAAGTCGAAGAGTCACTCAACGTGACATTCGATGAAAGCCCTCCACCAACTAAGACATCACCCTTGGTGGATGATGACTTAGATGAGGAAGAAGCCGTTATGGATAATGGCAAGAAAACCTTAGATGATGACATTGAGGATGAAATAGTTGAAATTGACGAAACTGTCAACATTAAGGAATCCAAGAACCATCCTATTGAAAATGTCATAGGAAACCTAAACCAAAGAACCCTTAGGTCACAAGCCCAAAACAAAAGTAATTTCTTTTGTTTTATATCAACCGTAGAACCTAAGAATGTCAGTGAAGCGATTAAGGATGAAAGTTGGATACTTGCCATGCAAGAGGAACTTAATCAATTCACTGCAAACCAAGTTTGGGAGTTGGTATCTCCTCCTAGGAAACAAACCATCATAGGAACTAAGTGGGTGTTTAGGAATAAACTCGACGAAAATGGCGTCGTGACTAGGAATAAGGCAAGGTTGGTAGCACAAGGCTATAACCAACAAGAAGGAATAGATTATGATGAAACCTATGCACCCGTAGCTAGATTAGAATCTATTAGAATACTCCTTGCCTATGCGTGTGCCTTAGACTTTAAATTGTACCAAATGGACGTGAAAAGTGCATTCCTAAATGGTTATATCAACGAGGAGGTATATGTTGCACAACCTCCGGGATTCGTTGATTTCGAACATCCGAATCATGTTTATAAACTGAAGAAAGCACTCTATGGTCTTAAGCAAGCTCCCAAAGCTTGGTACGATAGACTGAAAGCATTCTTGATTGAACATGAATATACCATGGGAGTTGTTGATAACACACTTTTCACAAAGAAAAGAGATTCACATCTCATCATTGTTCAAATATATGTCGACGACATCATATTTGGCTCAACTTGTCCAGAACTGTGCAATGATTTTTCTAAGATCATGCATGACGAGTTTGAGATGAGCATGATGGGCAAATTAAATTTCTTCCTTGGTTTACAAATTAAGCAAATGGAAGATGGTATCTTCTTTAATCAATCTTAGTATATTAAGGAAATGCTTAAGAAGTTTAGTTTAGAAGAGTCTAAGCCCATGAAAACTCCCATGTCCATGGAAATAAAACTCACGAGAGATGAAGAAGGTGAGTCCGTGGATAGCACTAAGTATAGAGGTATGATAGGTAGTTTACTATACCTCACGGCAAGTAGGCCCGACATCATGTTTAGTGTCTGCCTTTGTACTCGCTTCCAAGAGGATCCCAAAACCTCTCACCTTGAAGCGGTTAAGCGTATCTTCTGATACATTAAAGGCACTATACACTTGGGATTATTTTATCCCAAGGGGACCGGTATAGAAACTGTTGTCTATGCCGACTCTGATCATGCGGGAGATTACGTGGATCGAAAAAGCACGAGTGGCGTTTGTACCTTCATGGGTTGTTGTCTAACTTCTTGGTTCTCCAAGAAACAAACGGCTCTTGCCATCTCCACTACCGAAGCCGAGTACGTAAGCGCCGGAAAGGCATGTCAGCAAGCACTATGGATGAAACAAGCCCTTAACGACTATAGCATACACTTAGATGATGTTCCTATTATGTGTGACAATAAAGGTGCTATTGACTTGAGCAAAAACCCTGTCCAACACTCCCGTACTAAACACATTGAAATTCGCCACCACTTCCTTCGCGATAATGTTCAGAAAGGAAATATTTCCATTGAGAAAGTTCCTTCTCAGGACAACATCGCTGACATACTAACCAAACCTCTCAAACGAGAATCCTTTAACTACCTCCGTCTAGGTCTAGGAATGATGGAACATATTCCATAAATCTCATGACTCTTGAAGTCATCCCGTGTGTCTCGTCTAGTCAAGTTTAGGAACCCCTAGTCATAAGAATTTGTTAGGTACAAATTCTTTCCTCGGTCATAAGATGTAGGAAATACCCATCTTGATTGTGTGGATCTATTCGGGTGGTCTTGGATCTTGAAAGATCAAGAATCCCATGGTGAGTTAGTGAGATGTTAGAGAGAGAGAGAGGGAACCCTTTGAGAGAAAACTGGAATGTATTAGATTAAGGTGAAATGTGACAAGAGTTCCCCCCCTTCCCAAGTGTGGGAAGGGGTATTTATACTAACTAATATTGGTGCCCCTAGTGGGCTGTGGAGTGAGCTGACAGTGGGGAAAGCCCCGACCCACTCCACAAATATAGATACGACTAATACTATTAATACTAATACTAATAATACTAAGCTAATATAAATAAGCCTACGAGCTATATAAATGCTAATTAGATACTCGGGGTGACCGAACCTTCATATGAATATTTATATTCCTAACAATCTCCCCCTAAGGGAGGTCACCCCGGAAATAATAATTCGACTTCTAGCATTCTTTCTTCTGAACTTGTCTTTATAGCTCGTAGTCTTTGATTCTTCAAAGTCTTGAAACTTTGTGCATTCAGCAGTGATCTTTTGATGACTGATCTGTAGTCTTGGATGATCTTTGAGAATTCTTCGAGTTTATCATCCAACATTTGTCTTCAAGTCATCTTCCAGCAATATGTTTCAATGTGATGTGTTATTTTTTGAGCCGACATGCTCACACTATTTGGTGTCATGATCTTTAGCATCAGAGTTTGCAGAAGCCGTGTTAAAGGTCTTTTAGGTTGATCATGACATTCTTGAGTTACAATGATGATGTAGTGTGAACATGTGATAGAGGATTGGCATCTTTACTGCAACCAGCTACAACCGCATTCAGCTGCAACCTCAATCAGCTACAACCGCAAACAGCTGCAGCAGCAATCAGCATCAACCGCCAGATGTTCCTGCATACGACAGTTAGCAATAAAACGTCCGGTACTTACAAGTTCGGACTTCGAGATTGTTAACAGCATAGTGTGAAAACTCTCTCTAATCCTTACCAAGACCGTTCCTAATCGAAAACCCACAGAGGGCTTTTTAAGATCGAACCGTAGCACATCAACGATTAGGTGAGTCGCTGGAGATCACTCCACGACTGTAGACCGTTAGAAACCGCCGTGACCACTAAGCGTAATCCATAAAGAATTACCGAAGTGACCTGCTTTCAGGGCTGCTTGATGTTGACCCTGGCAGGAATTTCCATTCAATCATTGAGAATTACATTTGTAAATTCCCTCATGAAAGTTCTGGCAGATTGCTAAGATCTGCGTAGGACTCATAAGTTTACAACTGGTGTCCTTAATGTTGAACAACCAGTGTAGAAATAATTCGTGTCCCTATGAGATCTTATTATGCATCTCGTGGCTCTAGACTCGATAGTGCGTTTTGATTTAGTGAGCGGAGGCTGGAGAGGACTGCCACCTATTCAATATCATCTAACTCGGAGTGAGAGAGACGATAGGAATGTATTGAACTCCGTGACAATTGAAACAAGAATCCTTTGAGGGACCTTGAGTGGCTAGGGAGGGTTGTGCAGCGTATCACTGGGTCCATGATACTTTGTCTTCAATGCCAGCAATCAACTAAGTGATTCTGACAGCATATGTATTGACCCGGTTTCTGCCTAAGTTGTATGGAGGGCTATTTCTTTTCACCCTTTATCTTTACAATTCTTTTTCATTCTTCAACCCCTTCAGTGCTTACCGAGACTTCATAACTAGCACCTTGTTGGGTTTGTTCCAGTACTAGCTCCATCTCAGTCGGCACTTTTCCCTTATCCACTTTTCTCCTTTTTAATCATACCTAAGGACTTCTACACTAACTAGTGGATTGTCCCTGGGTAGATCCCTCCGGCTCTGGCGGGATCGTGGGAACTTGAGCCTAACCTAACCATCCTTATAGCTCCATGCATTAATTAAAATGGTCGGTCTTTGGTATTCATCCACGATTGCCAAACCAAATCTTTGAAAAATCTCTCCAAGTGTTCATGATTCTGAAACACATTTTTGCAAACACTTGAGAGTTTTATATATTTCAAATGCTCCCCCTCAACATGTGCTCGGTTGATTGTTTTATAAATTTGCACATGTTAGGTAGAGCTCGCACTTTTTGAATTGATCAACTTTCAGTGAACATGACCGATTCGAGACACGCTTACATCACTGGTTAGACCAGCTTGAAATTATTACCCGTCCTGGTCAAGTCCATAGAAAGTTTCTCGAAACGGTACACTCTACTCAGACACATCCTTTTCGAGACACGCTTACATAACTAGTTAGACTAGCTTGAAATTATTACCCGGTCAGGATATGTCCTTTCGATTCATGACAGTATATGTTTCGTCAATTCATTTGTTAAGTCTGAGTCACGATCTCATGTTATGCCAAATCCTTTTTGTTTCCACAAAACATTTGCTCCCCCTCAATATGTGCATTGATATACAAAAGAGTTTAGCACATATGGGAGAGCGTTCATTATACTTTCCAAAACATCACATTTTCATCAGGTTTCATATTTAAATCACATTCTCTCCCCCGATCAAAAATTTCAAACCTTTTGAGATTTGTGATCCCAATTGATTTAAATAAGTTAGAAAATGTGGGAGAAAATGTGTCCGATTTAATGTAGTCTGATGATGAAACATACTATGCTCCCCCTTAAACTAAGAGGGAGATTCACTGCTTATTTTGCACAAATTGATTATTATGACACAAGTGATATTGACCTTTTTGCGCAGATGATGTAATCACTCGCTTTACTGAGTGAGTCAATGGTCAACATCAATCATCCATCCACCAACAAATCTTCTCAAGTATTGTCGATCCCCTCTTGGCGAGATCCGAGTAAGTACTTCTTTGTTGAAATGATGGTGGTGGAGGTGAAGGTGTTGTTGTTGTTGTTGTTGCCAATGTTGTTGTCGTGGTGAATTCCGAGCCAATCAATAGAGTTTGAACGTCGGATCAAATGGTTAGAATGGGAACTGGTACATTCATTTTGGCTATGGAATCTGCATAAGAATATCAACACAGATATACATACATACAGATACACTATTCCTAGATAGCTACCCTTCAGCAGCTTGCCACATTATAATACCAAGTTCATCTTATAATCAAACCCCAATCAGGAACTACGTCAAACCACTATCTAGCATGAAGAGCAAATAGCAATCATGAACATGGCAATTCACACGAATTTCAATATTCAATTCAGGATCTTAGGAACATGATTCTAACATAATAGCAATCTACCTAAGCGAATCCTGAGAACATATGCACAATATCAACCACCATTAAGCAGCAGAGACAAACAACATTTGAAACTCATTCATTTAGATCATACAAATGCCAGTGGAGTATTCAAAAACATCAAACACAACTGGTTTTCTAACTTCTTTTAGGTTTTGAGTCTATAAGCATTTTGGGGATTATACGAGGATACCAAAGTAACACAAATGAACCTTCTAGATACATAAAGCTAGGAAACTATAAGCAAATTGCACATAATGTCCTAAACTTTCTAGCAACTAACACACTTGGTCATTTGATATATTTAAGCAAGATCCTCTTCAACTAATTCCCCATTAACTACAAAACCTTTTCTAACAAGTATGTTTCAACCAATAAATCCGTTTGATGATATAAAATTTGAATTCACTCTCCCCCTCAATCAATGACCCGTATTCTAGTTGAACCTCAACTAAAATCACGCTTAACCCCACAACTCATCAAACAAGAACTGTCGTGAGGTTTTGTAGTCGTTGATTGAGTGACAAATTTTATGCATAATCCAAGTTTAAACAAATTTCATACAACACATATTCACCAAGTGTCTCACAAATAATTTTCAGAAGAATCATAGAATGAAAACTATTTGTATGCAAAGAAGACTTCTCTTCTTTTTCAAGAAATGATGCACTGAAACGTACATCAGATCGAAGAAACATGGATATAAAGTAATCCATGCCCAGGTGAACATCACCCAGTTGGAGGAACAGCTGTCTTTTTGGCGACATGCTTTCCCCAGTGTATAGTGCGGGTTGCAGTATGAAGTAACTGCAAGCCATTAAGACATGTTTTAACTGATTAGTATAACTTCTGCTCGAGCTTCATTTAAGAATCCGTGCCATTGTTGAATGACATTTCTAGATACGTAAATGTTATCGATAAACAGAAGACATGCCTAGGTAGAACTATTTTTGGTATTTTCTGATTTTTCAATTTTTATGGTTTTTATAGGTTTTATATTTTTGTATTTTTCTTTTTGATTTAAGATATATACAACTATGTACAAGATGGTATAAAATATGAATAAGTATATATGTACAAGGATACGAACCAGAAACCATTACTCCTCAGCATTCTGAATCTTCACCGCATTCATCACTTGACTTGCTGAAGAGCAATGTGAGCACTTTCAATCAGGGAATGATTCTGGCTTTTCACTCTCCCCTAATTAGTGCTCTCCCCCAATCTGACAACCTCTGACGATCACCCATAATAGGAAGAAGACTTTGGATGAACGCCCGAAATATGAAGAAGTCTTATGATAACCAAATGCATGCCGTCTTTAATCTTCTAACACTCCCGTCCTAGAGTGACTTCGTCAAAAACCTTAGGCAACTTTTCGGTAGTTTAAGTTGAGCCTCAACTGAAATCTAGCTTAACCTCACAACTCATCAAACAAGAACTGTCATGAGGTTAAACTAAACCACAAATTTAAGCCCAGTAACAACTTGATTTCAGCATAACCTCACAACTCATCAAACAAGAACTGTCATGAGATTGGGTTAAAATCAAGTTGGACCTAACCTTAAACTACAGAACAACTTGAACTTAACTTAACTCCACAACGCATCAAACAAGAACTGTCATGGGATTAAGTTAAATATCAAGTTGTAAGAAAAGAGCTCAACATTCTTGAATGTAGAGAAGACTGAAGACTCGACCTTCTTCAAGATTGCCCAATGTGGAGGAATAGAATACCAATCATCTTCATCTCACCCAATGCCTTCCAGTAACCTTACATGTAACCCATCAGCCCGCAGCATACACATAAGATGATAACTCCCAACAGAGAACGTAGAATAGACTGACGACTCGACCTTCTTCAGTCATACGTATAGCACCAAAGTAACAAGTTGAACCACTGATCATCTATAGAATGTATCCATCCTTGGATATTAAGCCCTGATCACGTGAACCTGTTGTGCGTCCTTGATGTACACATTCTCTCTCCCCTGATGGTTACGATTAATCAGCCCATGACGTAACAGTGAAACGTAAATACCAAGGTAACAAGTTGAACCACTGATCATCTCTGCGGTTCTCAACACCGGAATATATGATTAAGCCCGATCACGTGAACCTGTTGTGCGTCCTTGGTGTACACATTTCTCTCCCCCATGATGGTTACGATTAATCGAAATCATCATCATGATGTGTACATGTAGCCTGATGACGTGTACTTGAAGCATTGACTAGAAACCCATTGTTGCTGATTATACCAAACCGTGAGACTCGATTAGCATTCCATGACCATGTTCTTCAACACCTTGATAGAGGAAGAAGATGTGTTGGAGAACCATGGTTTGCACGACTCCTGAACTGACGTATTCAGGAGTCGTATGACCATTTCACAATCATCAACTAACATGTAGATTAATATTCACCCTTTCCCCCCCTCAAAAATTGCATATGCCTGCCAACTGCAATTTTTGATGTTTGAACTAGTGAATATGAATACCATCAACGGTAAGTAGCTCCACTTGACGGTTCTTGAAGACTGACATGTTGTTTATTCACCCTTTCCCCCCTTCAAAAATTGCATATGCCTGTCAACTGCAATTTTTGGTTGAACAAGTGAATAAGAATATACTCCAATGTGCGCCGATCCACTTTAAGACTGAATGAGCACGGAAAGAGCATGAATCTTGTTGATGAGAATGGCCATTAATAAGAAGACTCCTCTTCTTTTAAAGATAAAGTGCACTCAAGCGTACACTTTTCTTTTCTTTGAAGAACGAGGCCTGAACTGAAGTATTCAGACGTCATTATGTTGAAGAGCGAGGCCTGCACTGACTTGTACAGACGTCATAATCGATGAAGAACGAGGCCTGCACTGAAGTGTACAGACGTCATTATCTCTCTCTTTACTACTTCTCTCATCTAACTCTTTACCAACCCCATTATCATTTTGTTGGCTTGATGTCGTGACCACTGATGGAGAAAACCCAATATGATGAACTTGAAACTGAAGTAACATAACCCGAACTTGTGACTTAAACTTGTGCTAATGCGAGACAAAGAGCGGTGCAGAGACTTCGTGCAACATCGAATCCCTAAGTACTCTATACTCTTCAACCAACCAACCATCAAGTATAAGACATACATCACCTCTTGGATATCCACAACTACGTGTGACACTGAGCACTACAACGTGACCCCTTAAAGTGATAGTTATTTTGTAATAGGGAGAAAGAAAAAATAACTAGATATCCAAGTCCTTGTCATTGTATTGAACGCTCGAACAAGGATCTCGAAGAATCTTCATCCAACCTCCCCGATATCTTCAGATGCTAAGTACACGCACCCATGAAATTTCACTTCAGCCTCAAGTAAATAATACTGAACTAACCCCGTAGTCACATCTTGTCAATTAAAAGCCTCGATTCAGCCATTTGTGATGTTATAACTGAGCTTCGATAATGGTTTTAACCCGATCCTGGTCAAGAGCGCATAGTCCATCATCACGGAATTTTACAAATCTATGGTTTAAACCGAGAAATAAGTTCTTTCGCGGGATTTTACAAAACCAAGAAGAAACCGTGAGACAGTAACCGATTGAATGTGGCGTGACTGATTTGGTTTTGGTGAACATCAGTTTGGGTTAAGAATATTTCGTGAGAATTACAGATCACATCACAACTTTTAAAACCTTTGGCCAACTAACCAAACCTTGAACATAGATTAGTGACCACTCGATGAAGAGAACCCGATATACCAATACTGAAAATTGAAGTAGAAGACCCCAAATTTGTTACTTAAGCTTGCACTAATGTTGGAAGAACGGTGTTGAGAATTAATGCTCCAAGCAAATCTCTAAGAGCTCCATACCCAACCAAAGTATGAGACATTAACACCTCTTGCGATTATCGACATCGTCAATGACGTGTGACACTGAGTACTCCCATGACTCTTAAGTGATAGTTACCCCGACTGCTGGTAACTAGATAACCCAAGTCTTCAACTTAAAATTTTAACGAGCAAGTTATCATTGAAGGTCATGCATCCAACCAACCCCGACTTCAAGATAAAATAAGTAGACGCCTTCGTGAAATTCGACTTCAATCACAAATAAAGAATACCTGATTAACTTCGTGATCATCTTGTACTGTTGACTAGCCAAAAAGAGAAGAAACATGCGCAAATTCTTAGAAGTGCCCATGACTCATAGTCAGTCCTATCAAACAAAGCTGTCTGATCCAGCTACTTGGATGTGAAATAGATGTCGTACTGTGTACAGGATTTTACAGTTCTTGAGATTTATCTGAGAAATAAATTCAAGAACTAACTGCACAACAGTAGGCTTCAAACTGCTGTAGACTGAACCACTGAATCCTGAATCGCTACGATCTGACCCGCTGTAACCGACACTGCTAAGAATCAAACCGATGGAGACTGAACCGATACGATCTGACCCGCTGCAACCGGAACCGCTAAAATTCACATCGCTGGAGACGGAACTTGATCTTCTAGGAAACTTGCGATAATTCTCCCCCTCAAAAAGGACATGAAATGACCTTTTTGCCAAAGCTGAGAGTCCGTGATGTTTGTGAATTTGTCAGGCACAAAACATGGAAAGAGACAAATGAAACTACTGCAACGAAGATGGTGATTAAGACTCTCTTGTAGTAACCCCTTGCTTTCCTCATCATCAATGGTTTAGTATATTAACAATTCATTGAAGCTCGTAGTATGCCAAAACCGCTTGATGAAATGCATATGACTTTAAAGTGAGTAAAAGGTTAAAACATGTCTCCAAACAAATCACCTCTTGTCTTTAAGCCTGACTACCTCTTGAGAAGATCTTGAACAACAATCCCATTAGAAGCTTGAGAAACAACAATCACTTGATGAAGCTTGATAAAGAACAAGTCCGTGACTTAAACTTGCACTAAATTATGAATTAGAACCTATATTGAGCACAACAACGTAACTCCTTTAAATATAGGTAGTGATATATACCCAACCTTCCATCCTTAATTGTATATATCCACTTCATGAACATCCAAGTCTAATCACCTTAAATTGCAAATTGTGATTTAGAACCTATATTGAGCACAACAACGTAACTCCTTTAAATATAGGTAGTGATATATACCCAACCTTCCATCCTTTATTGTATATATCCACTTCTTGAACATCCAGGTCTAATCACCTTAAATACGCTTGAGCAAGGGTCAACAAACATCATGCATCCATCCACCCCGAGATGCTTGTGACACTAAGTACACCAACCCGTGAATTAACAAACCAACCAAGTTACCATAATTACCCAATTCCTGCTGATCTTGAAGCACAAACTTATCCCAAAAAAAATAGTCAAACCCCGTAATTTTAATTATGTCTAAATCCAAGTCCAGCCTACTTGTCCAAAAATTAATTTCACGGGATTTTACAGCTCTTGAGATTTAAACCGAGAAATTGAATCTTTCGCGGGATTTTCTAAAATCTACAAGAGAAACCGTGAACTCAACCAGAATACCCAAGAGTGAGGTGCAATACCAATCTTCGAAATTCAAGTCACAGAAGTCAAATCACAACATGATCAAATTGCAACAGGCCACGTCACAGATTGTCAAATTGCACCAAGACAGATTGCAATCAACCAAATCACAATTAGTCGAATCGCAAGTATTGACTCGCAACGTCATATCGTAACTGGTCAAATAGCAATCCGTCAAGTCGCAATAAGACAAACATGCAACTTGACAAATCACAATTAATCACATTGCAATTTTTCAACTGTAACTCAACTCGTAAACATCAAATTGCAGACTCACTTAAATCGTAGGCACTACTAGGACAATGCATCCAAATCCACAATTCTGAAATCACGTTGACATTCATAAACCCAATTAAAAACCGTGAAGTGTGTATCCTCGTGGAATTTTGTAAGTCCAACAATACCACTCTTGTAGGCCTAATATTATTTCACAATAACAAACACAATGTTTAACCGAACAGTCCAACCAAAATACCATTTGTTTATGACTTTTCAGCCCATTCACGTTCCACTAACATCCCAATTCCATGTTGATCAACCCCACTCATCACTTCACAACATACGCACCATACAAATTCAAACACAGCCACAACTCTCTTAATAATCGAATAACAAATCACAAATAAGTGAGTAGCCTTTGATACATCATATGAAATAACAACAAACTGCACACTCTTTGATAGCCCATGTGCATCTGATCCAATTTAATATGATTAAAATCCGGATAGCCCAAATTAGCCCACTTAAATTGCAACCCTAATTATTCGGGTATTTAACTCTTACATCATTAACATCACTTAACCCTAACTACACTTTATATCCGCCCCCTTTCTCTTCTTCTCTCAATCAGCCACCAAACATCAAACAAACCCTAATCACTCTATAATAATCCCCCCCATATTTCATTTTATAATGATCTAATCACATCACAAATTTCATCATCATTCGAGGACAAACACGAGTGATTAATATAAAACAATGTCCACCGAACCAAATTCCTTTCAGTTTCAGCTTGAATCGAATCAAGAGTGCATCATTAGGGCTTCAAGATCTTTTGGAGGGTCACGGTAGGTTCAACATACTTGTTGTCTTTTGTTTATAGCCGAATACAGGAACGAATGAAGATGAGTTTGAGTGGGTTAGGTGTAAGGTTAGAATAGGTTTTGTTTGTTGTAATTTTTTGTGTTTGATATTGGATACTGCAGTTGTAAACAATTTAATCTTGGTCTCTTGGTTAGTGATAGATACGTTATGATGTATGTTGTCGTTATGATTGTTGTAAATGGGATGGTTTTGTTTTGGATTGGTTGTGACTGATGTTCAAAGAGTCTGTGATTAAGTTTGGTTTAGTGGTCATAGTTTGTTAATCTGCTTCATCTCCTTTCTTTTTCATTCTGATATTAAAAAGCAAACCCTTGAGTTGTAGTTGCTGTTAGTTGTTTTGGTTTGACTGTGATGTAGACAAACCGAGTAGATGAAATGGTAGACAACCACACAGACAAACCGCGTCGTCTTATATACACAAACCGAGTCCATGACAAACCGAGTTCGTGAAAAATAGACAAACAGCATCTACAAACACCCACAAACCGCATGCTTGCAAGAAACACAAACCGAGTTCATGACAAACAGACAAACTGAGTTAGTGATCAAATGGACAAACTGAGTCCAGGGTTACACAGACAAACCGAGTCTATAAGCCAATAGGCAAATCGCGTCTTTGACCAGTCAAACCTGTCACTTTCGTACTTTTTGTCCTCATTATCCAATTTTGGTAACAGTCCAAACTTTACTCCCAAGAAGACACAAACCGAGTTATAGAACACCACATTTGACACAAACCGCATCCAAGAAAACAACATCATCCTCAAATCGTTATATGAAGTGTGAAATCCCAACCCAGATTTATGCAAAACAAGCCAACACCTTAAACTGTTAAGGCCCAAGATAATTTGTAAACATACACGTTTACTTGAGATGATGTTCCAAAAGTAACAACCACGTTTTCTTGAAATAATGGTTCTAACCAATGTTTGGACCTAGATTCCTTAACTGGACTTGTAAACCAAAAAAAATATGTAACTATTAAAAAGAGCACACCAAATCCTTAAACAAGCAACCCAACATCTAAAAACGTGAACATTTAAAGTCCAAATCCTTAACCAGTTAATGCACCAACCACTAGTAGACAAGTAAACCAAAATGATGTTTGACCAAAAAAATAAACCCAGAAAAACGTGAATAGCAAAGATTCTTGTCAA
Source organism: Artemisia tridentata subsp. tridentata (assembly GCA_021014915.2). Classification (NCBI taxonomy): domain Eukaryota; kingdom Viridiplantae; phylum Streptophyta; class Magnoliopsida; order Asterales; family Asteraceae; genus Artemisia; species Artemisia tridentata. The sequence goes on from CP139508.1 coordinate 299,922,887, forward strand.
GTCAGTGAACTCGTATACCCAAATCCTTAAACTGATAGCCTAAAACACAAACCACAAGCTGAACTTGTAACAGAAAAGATGTACGAACCAACAAGAGTAATGAGTAACACAGTTTGTACACGAACCACAAAAAAACTAAAATCGACACACAATCAAACCGAATCAAACCATTGACCACAGATCTGACCAAGATGAAACCATGGCTCTTGATACCAATTGTAGGAAATAACCTTCTTGATTGTGTGGATCTATTCGGGTGGTCTTGGATCTTGAAAGATCAAGAATCCCATGGTGAGTTAGTGAGATGTTAGAGAGAGAGAGAGGGAGCCCTTTGAGAGAAAACTTGAATGTATTAGATTAAGGTGAAATGTGACAAGAGTTCCAACCCTTCCCAAGTGTGGGAAGGGGTATTTATACTAACTAATATTGGTGCCCCTAGTGGGCTGTGGAGTGAGCTGACAGTGGGGAAAGCCCCGACCCACTCCACAAATATAGATACGACTAATACTATTAATACTAATACTAATAATACTAAGCTAATATAAATAATCCTACGAGCTATATAAATGCTAATTAGATACTCGGGGTGACCGAACCTTCATATGAATATTTATATTCCTAACATAAGATCTCACTTAAACAGCGAGTCTTATTTGTCAAAAATCAAAATGGGACAGAAAACAGTCCCATCAGATCACAGCTCCACTAAATGTGGCACGGCACCGTTAAATTTAACGGTACCATGGAACCGTGCATCTGGAACATTCAGGATTAAAGTTCCCTATTTCCACATTACTCATCACAAACCCTCTCAATCTCAGCAACTGCTGTCATAACCTAACCTCACAACCCAAAACTCAATTACACCTCTTTAAGATCATATTCAAGACATTGATTTCAAGATCTTCAATCATTTTACCATTTTCTACATAAGTTGTAAGTTATTTTACTCTTATTTATTTCTAATTTTGAGTCTAGGGTTTGTTCATTAATGAAAATTGAATTGGGGATTTCCATTTTTTTTTCTAGGAATGTTTCAAAATTAGAAGTCATCAACACTAAAACACCCCAATTCCATCAATTTTAAAATCTCACAAAATTAGGATCATGAAATTATTCTTTTTCATGCATTGTTGATGCAAACTAAAAACACTTTATCATGCATTCATGATCTCACAAATATTATTCGAATTACATAATCAATATGTACTTTTCGACATATTTGTTTGAGCTAAAGTGAAATCAGGAGTGTTTGGGTAATCTCATTATTTTTCTTTTGAGTCGAGATTACCGCACCTCCACATAGTCTGCATATAGACACACACTAGGCACGTGTTGTATGCAACTGGTTTTTATTCTAAATTTTTCTTAAAATTTTCTTATAGGACACAAAAATGTCTCATGAATATGATTTTGATCATCTCCTAACTGATACCTATACACCCGAAATCTCACGTGAACCCACTACACCCGGTAACCACATTCGTGCCTATGTCAATCTTGAAAGCTGACGGTTTCATGAAGGCCGTGTCGTTGATCCATCCCTAGTTTACCACCGGGACATCAACACTTCCTTTAGAGCTATAAGATTCGATTGTCTACTCCACATTAACGAGTACATTTGTCCTCGCTTTGTGTTGGAGTTCTTCCGACAAGTTGAACTCGTACGTAACGAGGATCAATCCTTGTCACTTTGGTTTTGGGTCAAAAACTTCAAATACGTTCTAACTCTTGAGCAATTTGCTCAAATCCTTAGAATACCCAATCATGGGCAATGTGCCTATACTAAAGATTGGTGTCTTGAGTCTCTCTTTCACTATCGTGAGGAGAATAGTACGTACTGTTCGTACATACCCTCTCCAACCGAACTAACCAAAATCATCCGTACTCACCCTCACCCACATCCAACGAAAATTCGTTTGGAAGAAGTGCGTCATGAACTACTTTCTTGGGCAGTCATCCTGCGAGAAAATGTTCTAAGTCTCACAGGAAATCGTGAGCAACTCCCGGCGTGTTGTGCTCATATGATTTACTGTCTCTTAACCCAACAACCTTACAATCTTGCTTACTTCTTCGCTAAGCGAATTGTTCATCTCAAGGGTAACAAGAATAAATTGATACCCTATGGGATGTTCTTAACCCGTCTCTATCATCACTTCATGACCTTTCACCCTTACCTTCATGGTCCTCAATATTCCCTGTTCACACCTGTCATGAAACCCATAACCGAGTCATATGTCTCAACCATCCTCATTTCCGAATTCACCACCCACTATGCACCCTTTGATGATCCTAATCATGAGAATGAGACAAATACTCAAGACGAGTGTGTGACAAGAAGGGGGAATGCTCAAGTCATAAGTAGTTAGGAAGAGATTTATGTCTCTCACTAGGGTATTTACTAATAGATAATTTTAGGAATTAATGTTCAAATTATCTTACATGCTTACATGAATATTCTATGTGATATTTGAATGATATTTTATCTTGTCCTTTTATGCTTGCATGCTTATGATTATTTGAGAACATTGCATGATCATCCTTATGTGCTTGATGTAGCATTGTATGGATATATTAGGAAAATAAGTACCTAGTGAGTTGAGGCACTCTCATTTCCAGGAATTAGTTTCCCTAGAAAATTCCCCCTAGCTGCCCAAAACTAGCCTGCAAAGAAATTTTTGTGCCAACAGTGTCACGACACCACTAAATAGGGACAGCACCATTAAATTTAACGGTACCGTGGGGTATTTAACAGAGCCGTGACCCTGTATAACGGATTTTTCCTATTGCTCCTACTTCCCTATCATCCTAACCTCAAACCTGCAAACCTTGCACCCTCACATTCACCCTAGGATTCCCCTCCTACACCATAGGATCAACTTTAATTCAAATTTCACCCAACTTGCCTATTTAAGGCCTCACCCGTGAAAGCTTATCTAGCACTTCACCTTCAACCTCCCATCACACAAACACCATGTCCTCCACACTTGGTTCAACCTCTCAAATCTCCAAGAAACCTAGGATAACTGTAAAACCACCCTCAAAACCACTCTTTGTGGATCTCACAAGAGATGATGAAGCTATGACACCACCTTCCCAAGCCACTCCATACTCACCATCACCACCTTATGCACCATCTAAAACATCATCTACCTACACAACATCTTCATCATCCTATTACACTACATCATCAATGGAGTACACACCATCCCCCTTCACCCCATTGGACAATGCCATGCCAATTTCACCTCCAACAAACCTACCACAATCACCATCTCCTATCATGGCACAACCCAACCAACCACATCCCTTTGAGTTACATAGTGCTAATTGCCTATGTTGTCTCCATAACCGTAATCTCATCTACTTCTTAAGAGACGAGATTCATTTCATGTTCTACTTTATAGAACATCTCTTGACACCTCCACCACCTCAAATGGGGCCCCAATCTCCACCACCTCCTAACCAAAACAACTAAACACTTGCTTGTTTAGTCCTCCACAATAAACTCTTAGGACCCCTCTTGGAAATGAAGCTTGCCTCTAGTCATTAGGAATTTAGGCTTCTTGTTATCTTTCTTTGTGCTTTCTATGTAGTCATACATTACTATGACACTTGTTTGTTTTATGAATAAATGTTTTTATGTGGAGGTTTTCCTTTTAAAGGATTGGTTATTTGTCATAATGTGCTACTTGTTAGATATTGTATATTTTTCGTCTAACTTTGTTTTGTAGCACGATCCATTGCTCGATTCCTTGGTGTTCTCCAAATGAGGGGGAGTACACATCAAGGGGGAGCCTTAACCACCTTTTTGATTTGACAAAAAGGGGGAGAAATGGGAGTAAACTCATTAAAAACTTGTTAAAACTAATTTTAACCTAAAATGAGTTTATATTTTGTCATCATCAAAAAGGGGGAGATTGTTGATGCAAATAATGTTCTAAAAACGTTATTTATATCTTTCGATTACTTCACGTTTTGAGGATGACAAAATGTGAACTGACGTTACGTTAAAATTAACGTTAACAAGTTTTTAATCGGAAGATCCCGTTTCTACGCAAATCACTCTTGAACAAAGTTACAACTTGAACTAGTGATCAAAGAAGTGAATTTATGTTTTGAAAATTCACATTTTAAATGGGACAAAACATTTTTTCAAAAAAACACATGACAAATTATTTTTGAAATATTAAGAAATGTTTTAATGGAAAAATTAGTTTGAAAATCACAACAACTATTTCCCCCCCCCCCCAAAATCAGCTCCAACCTTCCCCAAATAAGTTTTCACCAGAAAAGACAAAATTTGGAGCGTCCTAGTCTACCACGGCTCCACGGTTCCACTAAATTTAGTGGAGCCGTATGGTATTTAACGGAGCCGTCCGTACAGAATTTCTTTGTAACGTTCAGATTTTCTTTGCCTATAAATACCCACCTCTTTCACAGTTTTAGGCACCCTTCACACACAGAAAAATCCCTCAGCTAAATCCTCTCACACCTTTCACTTCTTAGGGTCATTTAGATTAGTTTTTCTTTGTTTCAAGAGTGATCCAATCATCCTTCAAGTGATCCTCTTCATACCTCTTCACTAGCAAGAGAAGAACACAAGTATCCAAGTTGATACAAGGTGTTTTCATCCCTCTTCATTAGCAAGAGAAGAACTCAAGTAATCAAGAAGATACTAGAGTTATAGTTGATAGGTTTTTGTAACACTTGTTACAACCTTGTTGTATCTTAGCATACATCAAGTTTATTTTCTTTTTGTGAGTGAGAGTGAAGATCAAGTGTGATCTATAGAGATAGTGAACATCTCTTGAAGCAATTGGGCTTGTGTGATTGATCAAGAAGATCAAGGGTCATTAGGTTAGTGTTAGTTGAGTAGAGTGAAGTGAGTGTTGATCATTGTGATCGTGTTGAGATCTTGGTGATCTCTTGAAGCCATTGGGCTTGTGTGTTTGGTCACGTGGACCTTGGTAGATTGGTGCTAGCTAAGATTAGCACTCGACATCTAGCTTAGTGTCGGTAAAAGGATAAGCGACGTGTACGGTTTTCTCCGCCTTAAGGGAGGTTGTTGACATAGTGCTTGAAACTCTCGAGTGTGGTACTCGGGGAGTGGAGTAGGGCGAATAAGAGCTTCGTAGCCGAACCACTATAAATCCTCTGTCTCGGTTTGATCTTTCCAACTCTACTCTTTACTTTTATTATTTATCATTAGTTAGAATAGTGTCTAGTTCATATTGGTGTTGATTGATTACATATAAGTGTTCGAATCAAAGTTTCCAATATCATACTTTTAAAACAAGATTTTTAAAAGGAGTTTTTTTTTTAAACCGGTAAACTATTCAACCCCCCTTCTAGTTTCCCACAATTTTATCTTTTTAGAGACTGAAATTTAGTTTTAAATTAGTCTACAATAAAAGGATTTAAAGACTAATTAATAGTCCCAGAATTCGGACGATTTCAGTCCATAAATTGTTACTGTTTAAAATGAAGAAATTTGTATTTTGTTTGACTATTGATCATCCAATTGCCACATGAATTTTTTTTTTGTGGCCTTTTGTAATATTTAGTCACACAACGAATTAAGCAAACAGTGACCAAAAGTGTTAATAAGTGTGACTATATACATCTTTTAGTCACATTTAAAAACAAATTCAAATACAATAAAATTGGAATGTATATAACTGAACCACTAATACATATCATATAAGCATTACTAACTATATGAACTAACAATACTAACTTATAACTAACAGTTGTAACTAATACACTAGCAGTATTAACAGTTGTAACTAACACACTAGCAGTACTTCAAGAGGAGCATAAACTGGTAGGCCTGTGTCCACATCAATTGTTTGAACCCACCGACCTTCTGTAGCAATGACATACAAGTGCCGATATGCCAATACATGAAACTCTCTCACAATGTTATTATGAGGCAATAGACATGAAAGTACCCATAATATATATTGCTTAGTTGAGCAAGAAGTTTATTAGAACCTAAAGGGGACAGCGATTGTCATTTGGTCCAGTGGGTAAACGTGGATAAAGGGTTATCAACAAAGCAGCAATGGAGCTGTTGCTAGTTGAGAAGGTTCTCATTCCACCCCCGAGGAACAAGAAACCAATAGCCAAGCTCACCTGAAAGGAATACATGTATTTTTATTTGTCTCAAATACCCAAATTATGATATAGAAGGCAAAACAAGTTTAAGTAAATTATTTGAACTCATACAAGAATATATGCATGTAATAAAGTCAACACACTTTGTTTAAACTTTCATTACACATTACAACTATAATAATGAAATTCAGTTAAAATCTGACATATTTACAGTCCTAAGTCCAAAAATTAGTTTAGAACTAGATTAAATGTGATGAGTAATGACTTCTGTATGCATGGAAAATCAAGAATAGTTTGTGAACTTACTGCTGTTTGAGTACCATAATTGACGTGTCCATCAGCTGAATTTCTACAGTGGAGAAATTTTAACAATTTAAAAGTCTGAAGGTGCCTTGAACCAGCCATAACCTGAGGATACTCCAGCGATGTCAAATCATGGGTTCGTGTTTCAATATCATTTGAATAAATATAAGGTGCAAAGAGAAGAAAGATGATATAAAACCAACAATATAAGCAAGCAGACTGCACTTACTACAGACAGAGAAAGAGCAATAAGGTGTAGACATGTCTCTAATGTACCCCTATCAACATATTGGGATAATCCCCTTGGAAATCCAGGCAATTTCTTAACAGATAGAGGCTTTATCTGCAATATACATAAAAAGAAGCTGAAATTGACAGAAAAAGTAGAAATGGTAGTCGGTTTCATAGAAAGGCCATACCCTTCCCTTTCAAGTACATTATCACCTCCACTTCTATGCCTAATCTCACCCTGCAAAAGTTTATAAACCTTACTGATTGAGAACTAATTTGAGCTTGAAGATAAAAATTCTCCAAGTTAAGAAACCAATTTTTTTTCATAAAGACAAAAATAAAAAAGAAAGCAAAGACAGATTGTCGCTTTATTACAATGAGTCCAGTGACAAGTTCAGGCTTCCTATGTTAAAGATTCTTAGGTCTCATATATAACTCAAGCAGCGACGAATTGCATTAGATGCTTTACAAATAAGTGCTTAACTGAGAGTAGCTAAGGATTTGGTCAAATAGGTTATACCATCAACAAAAGAAAGGGTCAACTATGAACCAAAATTAAATTTCAAAGGGGTAGATGATTAATATTTCACTTCAAAGGGTAAAAGAGTATTGTATGAGTATAGGGTACAGACGGGATTTTATAACTTGGGTTATCCCAGAACAAGATGAAGCGACAATGAGAGAACATATTAACTTCTAAAAGAATGATGACGTACTTCAGAGATTATAAGAGATCTAATCCCATAAAGAAAAAAAATTTGCATTTTTTTGTTTATTTTTCATACGTATGAACTGCAGTCAACAATCCATGGAACTTTGGAGCTCGCAGAAAATTTTGAAGATTGCTACATATGACAATAAAAATTCACAGACATTACAACTTTACAAGTGACAACCGTGGAGACATGAAAATGTACCAGAAGAATTTGCATCTTCTGGGGGTGCGCAGATCCTTCATAAAGAAGCCCAACTGCGACAAGCGCTGCTGACTGAAAATTGGTGAAATAACAATTAGAAGGTAATGTCCATCCATATATAAATTAAATAATGATACTAGTATTTTTTTCTATCCTTAAAGCTGTATCAATATAGTTATATATTACCTGCACAAGGCTTGGTAATTCCAGTTCAGGAAAGGAAGATGGATGGCGAGCTGATATGTGTACATACAGTGCCTACGAAGAGAAGGAATGGTAGAATGAAAAATATTAGCATCAGCCCTATATGCAAAAACAAATGAATGAAGATGCCAATACAACGCTTGAGTTCTTTTAGTTTCTCCCACAAGTCATCAAGAATATGAGATTTTTTTTTTTTTTTTTTTTTAACAAAAAAAAAAAAAAAAAAAAAAAAAAATGAAGAAGGCAATGTTTAGCTACAACAAGGCTAAAACCTAACAATAGAAAGGTAGCATAAACGATGAAGAGAAGCAGATGATATAGCAACAAAGAAAATGATATTAAATAAAAGTCACATAACTAACCTTTGATATTGCCGGCTGCATAGTTCCTCTATAAGAAGCAGCAAGTCCAAGCATTAGTGCTGCTGTAGTGTGTTCATGTTCCTAGAAACATGGAAACATTACTTTTGCAGAGTATATCACTGATTTTTTTCTATACAACTTTATCATGCATTAACCAAAAGTACAACTTAATTACTTAAGTACGATATATGGTGTCATATGTTAAAGTCTTAAAGGATCACATACCCAGTGAAATACATGCACTAGCAACAATATTTACAATCCTTGCTGACTCGATAGAGAGCCTTGAAGCTCATCAAAGATAAATATCAGAATCTTAGGATAATAATGTTCAGATTTGACTTTTGTGAGTCAAATGAGTTGCTTTGACTTCATAGGTCGTGACACTCATAGTACAGGAATACCACTCGAGGATATGAATAGCTTTATAAGTATGTAAACAGAAACGACAGTATAAAAAGAGAATAGAAAGAGTCATTACTGAATTGAACATCACGCAACACAGGCTCCATGAGCTCTTTGGGGAACTGCTGAATTAAACATCTACAATACAATTAATCAGACTATGTTTGAATAGGACTAGCAAGAGTTGGAAAAATGGGCTAGCCGATGGGTTGGGTAGAATGTCACATGGGGTAAAATTGGTACGGGTCAGGTTTTGTGCTAGTCCTTTACTATACATCTAATGACCAAGTAAAAGTTATCATTTACAAGTGTATCTGTACAAACTAACATCAAACTATTCAAATAATTGATGGTAAACCTCATATCAGCACCGATAAACGACATGGAGTTCATATCTTAATACACAAAACTAACCTGGCAGTCGGGATGTATTTCCCTCATAAAATCAACAGTAGCAGGACCCATTGAAAGCTGCACCAAGACAAACTGAATATTATCAAACCGGTTAAAGCAGCAAACACAAGACCGGTTAATGCAGCAAACATTACCTTCTTTAAACAAAAGACCGGTTATTGCAACAAACAACAGACCAACAAACCAATCTGTACCAGGATTAACATACTGCACCAAACTCTCATCCACAGGTTGAGCCAAACATATTTTCGCTGCAACCAACCCAACAACACCAAACAGTCACAATGTTACTAGTCCAATTTGTAAATTGGTGAGCAACAAGTAAGAATAGGTTATTGGAAAAAAAACAAGTAAGTACCTTCAACAACATGATCAATTCACAAAAAACCTTTTCTGTTCCTTGTATCAATCACTTCTCATGTAAAAGACATATTATATGAAGTCGACGAAAAACCACATCCTTACAAATACACAGATTAAACAAATAAATAACTAAATAAACAAACTAAAACTAAAAAAGTAAAACATGAACAAACCTTTAATTTGTTTTGTGGTGGGGGTGGCTGTGGTGGTCGGCGGTAGCAGCGGTGGCGAGCCATGGTCCGACAGAGGCAGCAGTGGTGTCTTTTACACAATCATAAACAAACACAAATGTACCAAAATTATAATTATAATTGAACAAAAACTATAAAAACCAAAATTAAACAAAAAAAAAAAAAAAACAAAAAAAAAAACAAAAAAACAAAAAAACATACCTTTAATATAATCATACAAAAAAAGAAAAACAGTGGTGCATGTGTGTTGATTTGTGGCCGGTGAAGGATGAATCAAAAAAACAAACAGTGGTGTGTGTGGTGGTTTCGGATGGGAGGATGAAGATGATATGAGAATGAGATGAGTTTTGTGTGTGTGTGTTTGGGAGCAGGATGAAGATGAGTTAGATTCATCCAGTTTTTGTGAAAGTGTTTTAATTTTTGTTTTTTACCTTTGGCGGGGCAAACAAAATTTTCACCAAAAATATTTGGCGGAGTAAACGAGTAAACAATTTTTTTGCAAAATTATTTGTTTTTGTAATATTGTGCATCACAATTTTGTTTTAAGAAAAAAAAATATGTAACTTAATTATAAATAACTTAAAAATAGTTTAAATTATTTATAAATAATTTAAATTACTTATAAATTATTAAAAAATTATGTAGATTAATTATAAATGATTACAAAATTATTTAAATTAAATATAAATGATTTGAATATACATAAATGTTAAACAAATGAGTCGAGATGCTATGGATATATATGAGATATTAAACGGATGAGTCGATATTATATCGTTATACATGATTTGAATATAAATAAATGTAAAATTATTTTTAAAAAGGATAAACATTTGGTGACGACTTTGTTGAAGTCGTCACTACTAGTACAAACGGGGCCTTCCCCGACGATATTTTTTTTAACCATGCCGACGTCACGTCGACGGTATGTCATGCATCCCGACGACATTTCGAAGGCAAGTTATAGTCTTGAATGCCTCGTCGGGAGTTACTGTCCCATCGACTTTTCCTGACGACAATGTGGGACCCACAACCATTTTCAGTCAACACATTTCCTTGGATATACATAAGATGTTAAACGGATGAGTCGAGATGCTACAGATATGCATAACATGTTAAACGAATGAGTCGAGATGATATGGATATACATAAGATGTTGAACGGATGAGTCGAGATGCTATGGATATGCATAACATGTTAAACGAATGAGTCGAGATCGTATCGTTATACATGTGATGTTAAACGAATGAGTCGAGGTGATATCGCTATACATGAGATGTTAAACGAATGAGTCGAGATGATATCGTTATATATGAGATGTTAAACAAATGAGTCGAGATGATATGGTTATACATGAGATGTTAAACGAATGAGACGAGATGATATCGTTATACATGAGATGTTAAACGAACGAGTCGGGATGATATGGTTATAAATGAGATGTTAAACGAATGAGTCGAGATGATATCGTCAATGCAGCTACAAGCGATAAATTAACGGAACTGGATTGGGCCAAATGCATTGAAATTTGTGAATTAGTTACTCGTGATAATAGGTAAAAGTCAATAACCTTGCTAATGAACGGAGTTAAATATATACCAGTCACAATATAAGTCCACGTTTCCAATGAATAACTGAATTTTAGTCTTAAATATGTTGCCCATGTATAAGACGTTTATGTGAGACTGAAATTCAGTCACAAATAATTGTCTCTCCAAACCATTTTATTTTGCATACGTATTTGTAACTGAAATTTAGTCATAGCTATGATGTCCATGTATTAGGGACTGAGCCGTGATTGAAATTCAATCACTAACAAATTTCCCTCCAAACCTTTTTTATTGCGCAGACATATTTGTAACTGAATTTTAGTCTTAGGTATGATGTCCATGTAATAGGGACTCAGCTGTGACTGAAATTCAGTCACTACATATTTTCCCTACAAACCTTTTTATTGTGTAGACATATTTGTAACTGAATTTTAGTCTTAAATATGTTGCCCATGTATAAGAGGTTTATGTGGGACTAAAATTCAGTCATAAACAATTTTCTCTCAAAAGTTTTTTAATTTTGCATACGTATTTGTAACTGAACTTTAGTCTTAGCTATGATGTCCATGTATTAGGGACTGAGTTGTGATTCAAATTCAGTCACTAACAAATTTCCCTCCAAACTTTTTTTATTGGGCAAACATATTTGTAACTAAATTTTAGTCTTAGGTATGATGTCCATGTAATAGGGACGCAGCTGTGACTGAAATTCAGTCACTAAAAAATTTCCCTCCAAACCTTTTTATTGTGTAGACATATTTGTAACTGAAACTTAGTCTTAGCTATGATCTCCATGTATTAGAGACCGAACTGTGACTATAATTCAGTCACTAACAAATTTTCCGCCAAAATTTTTTATTGCGCAAATATATTTGTAACTGAAATTTAGTCTTAGATATGATGTACTTGTACTAGGGACTGAATTGTCACCCTTATTCAGTCACTAACAAATTTGCCTCCAAATTTTTTTCCCGTACAGGCATATTAGTAACTGAAATTTAGTCTCAGATATGGGGTCACTAAATTGAGGACTGATTTTTAGTCGCCGCAATCAGTCAATAAAAGGTCAGTCCTTAAAAGTATCAGTAACTGATGTTTCAGTTACCGATGCTATGTATCAGCGACTGATATATCAGTCCCTAGAAATTCAGTCTCTGAAAGCCTGTTTTTTGGTAGTGCACGACACCGATACTATTACTAAGTATAATCCTTATGGTGAATTACAAACCGTTACAACTCCACTTCACCGATATGCAAAAAGATCGGCGCTTACAAAGAAGAACTACTCCCAACGACATTCCGCCCTTGGAAACCACCCAAAAGAATCTCGCAATTCGACTTAACCACTAAGACCACAAAGACTTCCCCACCGGAAGTATCAAACCCCAACTAGATCTTCCCCAATCTAGGCTTGATCACCAAGATACAAGACTTTACGCAGTGAGAATACGCCTAAGAAACGATCAGGATGACAGTGACCGACGGTAACGGTAGCTGTTAACGCCATTTAGTGGTTGTTGTTGTTGTGGTTCCATTTGTTATTAGATGAAAATGAAATTTATAAAATTGTGAATTATGAATTGTGTTTATCTGTATTGACTATTGGAAGTGATTATATTTGTTGTTTGGTGAGGGGTGTGATTTGGTGCAGCGCGGGTGTTGGGGAGTTGTGGTGTGGGTGTTGATGGATGGTTGAGATTGAGGGGTGGTGGGGTAGGGTTGGGGATTATCTCAAAGGATTTGAGGGGTTGTGGGAATTGACATGGCGTACCGTGTGGTATTTAGTGGTACCGTGCCCTTGTTTGACGAATTTTCACTGTTTCCTCTAGAAACCTGCATCCCTAACTTCAAACCTGCAAAATTTTGCAAACTCGCATACACCCCAAGATTCCCTTACTACACCATAGGACACTACCAACAACTTTAATTCAAATTCCACCACTCTTGCCTATATAAGGCCTCACCATTGCAAGCTTATGTTGCATCTCATCTTCAACCTCACACCACTCAATCACCATGTCTTCTACACAAGGATCAACAAACCACATTTCCAAGAAACCTAGGATAACCGTAAGACCACCATCCAAACCTCTCTTTGTTGATCTCACAAAAGATGATGAAGTCACAACACCACCTTCCCAAGCCACTCCTCACTCACCATCTCCACCTAATGCTCCTTCCAAAACATCCTTCTCTAGAACCACATCTTCATCATCTCCCTCTCTCAACACCATGCCATCATCCATGGACTACACACTCTCACCCATCACTCTATTGGATTATGCCATGCCAACACCATCACCAACTAACTCACCAACACCTCCTTCCCCAATCATGGGCCAACCTATCCAACCTCACCCATTTGATCTACATAGTGCTAATTGCCTATGTTGCCTCCACAACCGTAACCTCATCTTCTCCTTGAGGGATGAGATACATTTCATGTTCTCCTATGTGGAGCATCTCTTGACACCACCACCACCCCCAATCATGTCACCATCTCCACCTCCTTCTAGCCCACATAACTAAACATGTTCATGTTTAGTTTCCAACAATAAACCTTTAGGACCCCTTTTAGAAATGAAGCTTGCCTCTAGTCATTAAGGATTTATGCTTCTTGTTGTTTGTCTTTGTGTTTGTGATGTAGTCATACCTAGGTATGATGTTTATTTTTATGAATGAATGGGCTTTTTATGTGGTTGTTTTAATTTTTGGTGCTTGGCTACTTAGTCATTTTTTTTGTGGTTGGATATTTGTCATGATTGCTACATGTTAGATATTGTATATTTGTCATCTAACTTTGTTTTGTAGCAAAAACATTGCTCGATTCCTTGGTGTTCTCCAAACGAGGGGGAGTATACATCAAGGGGGAGCCTTAGCAACCTTTTTGCTTTGACAAAAAGGGGGAGAAATGGGATATAAACTCATTAAAAACTTGTTAAAATTAATTTTAACTTAAAATGAGTTTATGTTTTATCATCATCAAAAAGGGGGAGATTGTTGATGCAAATAATGTTCTAAAAACGTTATTTATATCTTTCGATAACTTCACGTTTTGAGGATGACAAAATGTGAAAACACGTTACGTTAAAATTAACGTAAACAAGTTTTAAGTCGAAAGATCCCATTTCTACGCAAATCACTCTAGGTATGCACAAACAAATTTACAACTTGACAAATGATCAAAGAAGTGAATTTGTGTTTAAAACTTCACATTTTTAATGTGACAAAATATTTTTTCAAAAATATACTTTACAAGTTATTTTTGAATAATTAAGAAATGTTTTATTGGAAAAATATGTTCAAATAACATAACAACTATTTCCCCCCCCCCCCCCAAATTCAGATCCAAACTTCCCCAAATAAATTTTCACTACTAAAGACAAAAAGAGGAGCATTTTTATCTGGCACGGTAGCACTAAATTTAGTGGTACCGTGTACACATAACGGCTAGAATTTTTCTTCCTATAAATACCAGCCCTCTTCAGAGTTTTTGGGCATCCTTTTTCACACAGAATTTTCTGAGTTCAATACTCTCACCACATCTTCTCTTCTTGATCATTTAGTTTAGTTTTCTTTTGTTTAAAGAGTGATCCAATCATCCAATCTAGAGATCACCTTCATTCCTCTTCTAGTGCAAGAGAAGAACACAAGGTATCAAAGAAGATACAAAGTGTTGTAGTTGTAGTTTGAGCACTTGTAACACTTGTTACATACTTGTTGTATCTTTGTATACATCAAGTTCATTTTTCTTTTGAGAGTTTGTGAGAGAAGATCATTGTGATCTTATAGAGATATTGAATATCTCTTGTAGCTTGTGAGCTAGTGTGTTGATCAAGTTGATCAAGGGTAGATAGGGTAGATTGAGTCAAGTGAGGGTTGATCATTGTGATCTTGTCGAGATCTTGGAGATCTCTTGTAGCTTGTGGGCTAGTGTATTGATCAAGTGGATCAAGGGTAGATCGGGTAGATCGAGTTAAGGGTGTTGATTGTGTGAAGTAGAAAGGATCGAGTGGATCGTGGTAGATTGGTGCTAGCTAAGATTAGCACTCGACATTTAGCTTAGTGTCGGAAATTAGAATAAGCGACATTGTACGGTTTTCTCCGCCTGAAGGGAGGTTTGTTGACATAGTGCTTGAAACTCTCGAGTGTGGTACTCGGGGAGTGGAGTAGGGCGAAGAAGAGCTTCATGACCGAACCACTATAAATCTCTTTGTCCCGGTTTGATCTTTCCATCTCTTTCCACTATAAATGAGGTACATTCCGACTCTTCTTATTATAGTAATGATAATTCGTCAATAGATAATAATAGATTATATGACGAATATAATAAACTATGCGAAGTAAGTTCTAAAATTTTAGGTAGAAACAAAACACTAAAATTAAAATTGCATGAACTCAAAGTGCAAGTTTTAGAACTAAAGGATCAATTAAAAAGACTTGAGAAAAATAAAAAAATTGATGTAGGCTATAGGTCATGCATAAGTCTTCGAGTAGAAAATGAAAAACTCAAAGAAAATGCTTTAAGGATAATTAAGTTTGAAAAAGGGACAAAGTCACTTAATGATATGGTTGAAAATGTTAGGTATAGTGAACATACCGGAGCGGGCTTAGGATTTGACCCAAATAAAGCTTCGACAAGTAAAATGAAACAAATAAAATTTGTCAAAACCTCAAGTTCTGTCGAACAGGTGGACGGTACCATTAAAGGTTGTAGGGTATTCACAATGCAAGAAACACTTGTTTGAGGCCTTTAGATGGATCGAATAGACAAGAACTAGAGAGAGAAAGTGGGAACTTCTAGTGAGAGAAACACTATGTGTATTAGATTGAAATAATGAGAGTTCCAACCCTTCCCAAGTGTGGGAAGGGGTATTTATACTTACTAATATTATGCCCCTAGTGGGCTGTGGAGTGAGCTGACAGTGGGGAAAGCCCCGACCCACTCCACAAATATAAATACGACTAAACTAATAATACTAATACTAATATTGCTAAGCTAATATAAATAAGCCTACGAGCTATGTAGATGCTAAATAGATGCTCGGGGTGACCGAGCCTTCATCTGAATATTTATATTCCTAACAATCTCCCCCTAAGGGAGGTCACCCCGGAAATAATAAATTGAATTCTAGCATTCTTTCTTCTGAACTTGTCTTTATAGCTCGTAGTCTTTGATTCTTCATTGTCTTGAAACATTGTGCATTCAGCAGCGAACTTTTGATGAATGATCTTTTGTCTTGGATGATCTCTGAGTATTCTTCGACTTTATCATCCAACATTTGTTTCCAAGTCATCTTTCAGCAGTATGTTTCCTTGTGATGTGATAATCTTCAAGCCGACATGCTCACACTATTTGGTGTCATGATCTTTAGCATCAGAGTTTGCAGAAGCCGTGTTGAAGGTCTTTTTGGTTGATCATGACTTTGTTGAATAACAATGATGATGTAGTGTGAACATGTGGTAGAGGATTGGCATCTTTTCTGCAACCAGCTACAACAGCAACCAGCTACAGCATTCCACAGCTACAATCGCCAAAAGTTCCTGCATACGACAGTTAGCAACAAATCGACCGGTACTTACAGGTTCGGACTTCGAGATTGTTAACAGCATAGTGTGAAAACTCTCTCTAATCCTTACCAAGACCGTTCCTAATCGAAAACCCACAGAGGGCTTTTTAAGATCGAACCGTAGCACATCAACGATTAGGTGAGTCGCTGGAGATCACTCCACGACTGTAGACCGTTAGAAACCACCGTGACCACTAAGCGTAATCCATAAAGAATTACCGAAGTGACCTGCTTTCAGGGCTGCTTGATGTTGACCCTGGCAGGAATTTCCATTCAATCATTGAGAATTACATTCATAAATTCTCTCATAAATGTTCTGGCAGATTGCTAAGATCTGCGAAGGACTCATAAGTTTACAACTGGTGTCCTTAATGTTGAACACCCAGTGTAGAAATAATACGTGTTCCTATGAGATCTTATTATGCATCTCGTGGCCCTAGACTCTATTGTGCATTTTGATTTGGTGATAGGAGTCTGGAGAGGACTGCCACCTTTTCAATATCATCTGACTCGGAGTGAGAGAGACGATAGGAATGTATTGAACTCCGTGACAATTGAAACAAGAATCCTTTGAGGGACCTTGAGTGGCTAAAGAGGGTTGTGCAGCGTATCACTGGGTCCATGATACTTTATCTTCAATGTCAGCAATCAACTAAGTGATTCTGACAGCATATGAATTGACCCAGTTTCTGCTTAAGTTGTAAGGAGGGCTTCTTTCTTTTCACCCTTTATCTTTACAATTCTTTTTCATTCTTCAACCCCTTCAGTGCTTACCGAGACTTCATTACTAGTACCTTGTTGGGTTTGTTCCAGTACTAGCTCCATCTCAGTCGGCACTTTTCCCTTATCCACTTTTCTCCTTTTTTAATCATACCTAAGGACTTCTACACTAACTAGTGGATTGTCCCTGGGTAGATCCCTCCGGCTCTGGCGGGATCGTGGGAACTTGAGCCTAACCTAACCATCCTTATAACTCCATACATTAATTAAAATGGTCGGTCTTTGGTATTCATCCACGATTGCCAAACCAAATCTTTGAAAAATCTCTCAAAGTGTTCATAATTCTGAAAAACACATTTTTGCTAACACTTGAGAGTTTTATATTTTTCAAATGCTCCCCCTCAACATGTGCTCAAATGATTGTTTTATAAATTTGCACATGTCAGGTGAAGCTCGCACTTTTGAATTGATTGATTTTCCAAAAACATGATCATCGCGAGACACGCTTACATCACTAGTAAACTAGCTTGAAATTATTACCCGTCCAGATCACATTCAAGGAAAATCGCTCGAAATTGGTACATTCTACTCAGACACGTCCTTTGCGAGACACGCTTACATCCCCAGATAAACTGGCTTGAAATTATTACCCGTCCAGGACATGTCCTTTCGACTACTGACTTTAGCTATCGTCAATTCATTGGTGAAGTCTGAGCCTTGCTCACATAAGATGCATGCCAAATCCTTTGCTCCCCCTCAATAAGTGCATTGGTATACAAAAGAGTTTAGCACTTACTGGAGAGCTTACTTTCACATCCAAAACATTTTGCTCCCCCTCAATATGTGCATTGATATATAAAATGGTTTAACACATACGGGAGAGCTTGCATATATGTTCAAATCATCACATTTTATCAGATTTCATATTTAAATCACATTCTCTCCCCCGATCAAAAATTTCAAACCATTTGAGATTTGTGATCCCAATTGATTTAAATAAGTTATAAAATGTGGGAGAAAATGTGTCCGATTTAACGTAGTCTGATGATGAAACATACTATGCTCCCCCTTAAACTAAGAAGGAGATTCACTGCTTATTGTGCACAATTCGACAATAATGACACAAATGATATTGACCTTTTTGCGCAGATGATGTGATCATCCGCTTTTCTGAGTGAGTCAGTGGTCAACATCGATTTTCCATCCACCAACAAAACTTTCCCGCACGTTGAAGATCTCCACTTGGCGAGATCAGAATACGAACTGCTTTGTTGAAGTGAAGGTGGTGGTGGTGGTGGTGATGACAGTGTTGTTGTTGTTGTTGCTGCCGACGTTGTTGTTGGGGTGAATTCCGAGCCAATCAATAGAGTTTGAACGTCTGATCAAATGGTTAGAGCGGGAACTGGTACATTCATTTTGGCTCTGGAATCTGCATAAGAATATCAATACAGATATACATACATACAGATACACTATCCCTTAATAGCTACCCTTCAGCAGCTTGCCACATTATAATACCATATTCATTTAATCAAACCACAGTCAGGAAATACGTCAAACTACTATCTAGCATGAAGAGCAATCAGCAATCATGAACATGGCAATTCACTCATATTTCATCATTCAATTCAGGATCTTAGGAACAAGATTCTAACACGATAGATATATACCTAAGGATAACCTAAGAACATATGCACTATTTCAACCACAATTATGCAGCAATCGACTAACCGAAGTCAGACAACATTTGAAACTCATTCACTTAGATCATACAAATGTCAATGGAGTATTCAAGAACATCAAACACATCGGGTTTTCTAACTTCTTTCAGATTTTGAGTTTTAATGCATCTAGGGGATTAAACGAGGATTCCAAAGTAATACAAATGAACCGTCTAGTTATATGAAGCTAGGATACTATAAGCAAATTGCACATAATGCCCTAAACTTTCTAGCAACTAACACATTTGGCCATTTGATATAAAGTTTACCAATTTCCTCTTTAACTAATACCTCATTAACTACAAAACCTTTTCAAAGAGTTATGAATTAATCCAGAAACCCGTTTGATGATATAAAATTTGAATTCACTCTCCCCCTCAATCAATGACCCATATTTTAGTAAAGACTTGTAGTCGCTGATTGAGTGAAAAATTTTCATGCACAAACCAAGTCAAAAGAATTTCAAGCAACACATAATCAACAAGTGTCTTACAAATAATTTTCAGAAGAATCTTAGAATGAAAACTATTTGCATACATAGAAGATTTCTCTTCTTTTTCTAGAAATGATGCACTAAAACGTACATCAGATCGAAGAAACATGGATATAAAGTAATCCATGCCCAGGTGAACATCACCCAGTTAGAGGAACAACCATCTTTTTGGCGACGTGCTTTCCCCAGAATGAAGCGCGGGTTGCTATATAAAGTAATAGCAAGCCATTTAGACATGTTTTAACAATCTATTTAAACTTCTGATCGAGCTTCATTTAAAGACCCGTGCCATTATTGAATGACATTTCTAAGTCCGTAAATGTTATCGATAAACAGAAGACATGCCTAGGTGAAACTATTTTTGGTATTTTCTATTTTTCAATTTTTATGGTTTTTCTGGTTTTACGTTTCTCTATTTACAATTAGCATGATTTTTTATATTTTTTCTATATACAGTATGGTATAAGATATGTACAAAATATGTTACTCAGTTTAAGACGATGATGACATGAATACCGAAATGAGGATACGTTCAGCATGTGGTAGAAATCTGAAGTCAACATCTCTTAAACTTTCACCACCAAAGCTTTCAAGGCTCCAAAATAATCGTCTGAGCTTGAGCCTTCTCAATGTGAAGCTTTGATAGCTTCCCCCCAGACCAACAAACTTCCTTTTGAGCAGTTTCAAAGCTCTCTTTCAAGCTTACGAAAGGTAAGTGTACAGAGAAAACCGTAGCAAACCCCATTAAATATTGCTGCTCCTTTTAAGAATAACCGTCGAGATTCTTCGATCGGGGGATCCTCAAATAAATCAGCCACGAATCATCTCACGCTTGAATGATACTTCTCACATTTCTTCCCGCTGAAGTCTGAAGCAACGCATACCAACAGTATCCAGAGACCACTTCCCCCAAGTGATTGAAGAGATGCAGACAGTCTCGATATATGAAGCCCAAAAACCTGAAGTACACACTCAATCCCATTAATGAAGTCGACAAAGCATCATCAAGATCAATTAAGACCCGAAAATCCCCTTATCTCCTTTCAGGACATTGCAGATGAGAATTGTTAGACCAAAGTCAACTAAGTCCCGAGTGTAAGCAATTTATCCCGTGTGTAGTCGAAGTGATAACACCAAGACAGTACCGTGAAAACCAAGTAAGTCCCGGATGAACACATTTCCTTCTGTAGGATACCGACTAACCAGAAGTCATTATACAATTGTGAACCTCTTTAATTATCAGAAACTGTTTCATACATATCTTCCCCCACGTAGTTGGAATAATACATCAAGACTCACGAGTTAACACACTGATTTTCTCTGCGGTTATGACATTTGTCTTCCCGGAATAATCTTCAATTGAGAAGAAGTATAAAGCCCATCATGTGTACTCATTGTGCATTCAGATGTATGTCTCCTTCCCCCTTGCTGGTTTTGATACCTCAGAATCAGCAACACATTTTACGAACATATTCTTGAAATCTTGTGAGAAGAACAACTTAGGCTCAAGTAGATCAAGTGAGAATTAACCGCTGCCGAAACCGTCTCTGACTATCTTTATCAACCCTTAAGTAGGCTTTTTGAAGAGATAACTGATGGAGCAAACCCGATATACCAAATTTGAACCTAAAGATAGAATTCCCCATTCTTGTGACTTACGCTTGCACTAATGTTGGAAGAACAGTGTAATCTCTAAGTACTCAATACCCAACCAAGGTATGAGACATTAACACCTCTTACGATTATCCACAACGTCATCGGCGTGTGACACTGAGTACTACAACGTAACTCCTTTAAGTGATAGTTACCCCGACTGCTGGTAACTAGATAACCTAAGTCTTCAACTTAAATCTTAAGCACGAGCAAGTTATCATAGAAAGTCATGCATCCAACCAACCCCGACTTCAAGATAGGATAAGATCACGCCTTTGAGGAAGTCAACTTCAATCTCGAATAAGTGATACCTGATCAACTCCATGGTCACAATTAGATGCCCAGCTCAAGTGAGTGAACCAACAACCAAATGTACATCGAATCACTTGTTCACACTTCTCCCCCTCAAAGATTGCATACGAGGGTGCCATCTTTGATAGAACAAGTGCATATGAGGTTGATCCACTGTTCACACTTCTCCCCCTCAAAGATTGCATACGAGGATGCAATTTTTGATTGAACAAGTGAACATGAGGTTGATCCACTGTTCACACTTCTCCCCCTCAAAAATTGCATTTGAAATCGCATCTGATGGAAGTAGATCCACTTGATGTCTGAATGCGCATGGAGCAAGTATGAAGCCTTTAGATAAGAGTAGTCAGAAACAAGAATATTCGTATGACCATTTCTCAACTCTCAATCACCCTGTAGTTTATTCACCTTCTCCCCCTCAAAAATTGCGTATGACGACCAACTGCCATTTTTGATAGACCAGGTGAATAAGAATATACTCCAATGTACGTTTATCCCCTTTGGTGACTGAATGAGCATTTGAAGAACATGAAGCTTGATGAGAATGGTCATAAATAAGAAGATTCCTCTTCTTCCGAAGATAAAGCGCACTCAAGCGTACGCCTTTCTTTTCTTTGATGAACGGGGCCTGAAGAGATGTCAGCAGACGCCATTATGAAAACATTGAGACCCGAGGCTTGAACTGCATTGTTCAAACGTCATAGTCATTGAAGAACGAGGCCTGAACTGATTTGAACAGACGTCATCATGATTCCCCTCATATGTTGTGAGCAGCCTGTGTCCAAATGTTAAAGGACGATCCGTACGACCTGCATTTGAAAACAGACGAAACAAGAGAATTTGGAGAGCCGGATCCCCAATTTAGGTTGGGTTCCAGTTGGTTAGTGCAAACAATCTTTGGGGCTGCTGAAACCATAGGTGCCTTGGTTTTAACAATAGGGGCAACACTAGTAGATGCAATGGACCTAGTTAAGGGACATTGTGTATCTAAAGGGATAACTCTACCAGTAGGCTTCCATTCCTTACCAGGCACTACTCTAGGAATTGTAATCCTTGTTAAAGGGCAATGTTCCCCTAGTGTGAATGTTCGGCCCGTGGGATTCCACTGAAAGCCCACATTGGTAAACATTTTCCCTGTAGGTTTCCAGGATTTCTTAATGTGTCTAGCTCTCCAAACTTTCCTAACTGGGGGTTTGTTGGACGACTTCAGAAATTTCTTAACACATTTATCATGATTACACGAAATTATGCATTCATTACATGTTTTGCAAAGTGAATTTGGATTCGAATTATGATTCCTTTTGTTCAAATCTGACTTGTTGTTTCTCATGTGGTCTTCTACTTTCCTTTTAGGAACACTTTTAGCTGGTGAAATCCTAGAATTCTTTATGTTTCTCCTAGGTTTTGACTCGCTAGCTTTAGTGTCACTATTAACTCCTGTAGAAGGACTGATGGGAATCTTAGTCTTCTTCACTTCTAGTTGCTGAACATGTTTTGATGTGTTGGGATCTGAAGTTTCCAAAGATACCTCAAAGGTTACTTGCTTGTTCTTAATTGTGGATGACGATGCAACTATTCTATCTCTTTGGTTGTGAGACTTAGGGCCCGTGCCAATGGCATATTCTAATTGATCCTGGATCCTTTTTGTGAGGACGCAGGCATAACCTACTGCCTTATCGAGTGGTTTTCCTATTCTGTCCTCTTCCACAACCTCACGAAGAGTGTCAAGTCCATCCCTAAGGTGACAGAGGTACATTTGATGGACAGATCTGTTGTTTCTCATGGGAAATGGAATAGGCCTCACATCAACATCGTACATTTTACAAGCAGAGACCTTTGATGCAACACAATTACAAGTGGTACATGGCATTTTTCCTTTCACCTGAGTCTTAAGATTCTCAATTTCATTTAATAAAGAGGTTATTTGATCATTGTGATTGTTTCTTGTAACTTTAATAGAATCATATAACTCTTTGAAATGTTGTTTGACCTTTGAATTTTCTTCTCGATAACACTCATTTTCATGATGTAACTTATTTATGGTGTTTTGATATTGAAAATTCTGAGAATCTAAAGACGAAGGTTTATTGGTGCCATACACCTCACATTTGTTGGATTTCAATTGGGCAACTTGGGCCCTCAACAGTCGAATTGTGTTTGTGTGAGCTTGAATTTTTTCATCACGTTTGCTTAATTCAAAATATGTATCAAACTCAGGAGCATCCGAGGATGTCTTGACATTTGATATTTTGCATTTTTCTTCTAAGTGTTGATGTTTGAGTTGCAAGTTCAGATAATCAACTTCTAGTTTTGAAAGACGTTTAACCATGTTATCATGGTCATCATTTTGAATTTTTTCAAGCAATTTCAAATTCTCCCCCTCAAGCTCAACAACACGATTCTGGGTAACATTCAAAGCAATAGAATACTCATGAAATTGACAAGCAGATAATGCAGAATCAGTAGCAGTATAAAATACATCTTGTGCAATACATCTAGCAATCAAATTCTCATTTGTGATGAGAATGTTCTTTCTTTCAATCTCACGAGTCTTAAGTTCTATCACATTTTGAGTTACCTCATTTTCCATATCTTTAAACACTACTTTCATTTCATTTATTTCGGTTTTAAGGGCAGTTTGCATCCCTTCAAAATGTTCTTTGAGTAGTTTAAAGAATGGCATGACCTCAGTTAAGTAACACCTTTTTGCATGTTCAAAACACCTTTCCCCCTCAGTAATGCCAGTTGGTGTGATTCTCTTCTTACATGTTTTATCGAAATCAGCAAACAGTTGCCAAAGCACATATAAGCTGATAAAGGTTTTGCTTTCAGTGGGAAGAGACAAAGGCACCAAATTCCTAGGTGTATTGGGAGGATACACCGTTATGGACGCAACTTTTCTAATGAGAGGGGTGTTGGCCTTAAGTTTTTCTTCCTTAAGTTTTTCATTATCTTGTTTCCAGAATATCTGTTCAGGTGTTAACTTCTTTTGAGGAGCAAACACAGTCAAACGATTTTCCTCACTATAGTCATGGGGTTTGATTATTATTCGTCTGGCTATGCACTCGGGATCCCTCATTTTCTCATTCATTCTTTCTCTTGTTCTCTCACTTAACTCATCCTCTTCTTCTGTGTAGATATGCTCAGGCGGGTCATGATTAGGCATAAACATCACATTAGAATCATTTAATGCAGGTTGGGCTATCTTAGCAATCTCATGAATAGCTAATTTAGATTTACCTACATTGCTTTCACTATGCTTGTCACTTAACTTTCTGTGCTTATACATCATTTGGGCAGTCTGTCTGGTTTGGTCTTGTGTGTACAACTTATCTTCAAGCTTATTTTTTAACGTCTTGAGTCTAGAGAAATCATTTAAAAGTGTTGTTTCTTTTTGTTTGAATTCTAGCTTAAGTGTAGTTATACACTTTTGAACTTCCTGTTTCTGTTTAATAGACTGTTCTAGCTGACTTTTCAAAGAACTCAACTCTAATTTTAATGTTTCTTCTCTTACTCTAGACTCTTTAATAAGTGTACTCATTTGACCTTCTAATTTCTGCTCACGTTCATTAAGCTCAAACTTAGCACGCTGTTCATACATAGCCACTTGTTCTTTATAAATGTTTAGTCTAGTGATCAAGTTATCATCAGGGACAAATACAGTGTTCTCATGCAGCACATAATCATCATTTAGAACAGAAGATGCACAACTAGGTACAACAGACGCTTCGTTGTGATTCACATATTGTTCATATGGGAAAACATTGCTATTTCCCATATTAGCAATATCTGACTTAACAACGTTTGTCTGTTGTACTTTTTCGGGAATCTTTTGTTCATGCAACACATTATCATTATTAATGACAAAAGATACCCCATTAGGTTCAGCCGACGCTTCGTTGTGTTTCTCATGTTGCACGTTGTTCCTAACAGTATCTGACTCAACAACGTTTGTCTGTGGCTGATGAAGCTCTTTCTCTTGAGAATTCGGGCACACAAAGTCTCTATTGGCACCAACATAGTCAAACACGTTTATCTGTCGAACATCTTTGGGAATCTTTTGTTTGTCAATCATGTTGTACAATCTGAGTATCTCTGATATAACAGAATCTGAAGTATTTGACATGATATTAACGTGCACGGGATTTTACAATTCTATGATTTAAACCGAGAAATAGATTCTTTCGCGGGGTTTTACAAAATCAAGAATAAACCGTGGAATGATGCTTGATATGTGTTATGATGAAGGTCTGGTAGACTTGTTGATCTGATTGGTATGGTTGTTGCAAGTTATTATGGCAAAATTTTGGTCTGAAAAACTTAGAAACTCAATAACTTCATTCTGGAGCGATTTCAGGCTTCGAAAGTTGGGTTCAAAAGTTATGGCCGTTTGAAGTTTTGACGTAAAAAGTCAACTTTGGTCAAACCGCCACGGACAAATAGCACCTCTGTGGATACAAACCGCCTAGACAAACCGCATCCACGCCGCAGAGACAAACCGCGTAGACACAAACCGCATACACGCCTCAGAGACAAACCGCGTAGACACAAACCGCATACACGCTGCAGAGACAAACCGCGTAGACACAAACCGCATACACTCCTCAGAGACAAACCGCGTAGACACAAACCGAGTACACGCTGCAGAGACAAACCGCGTACGCGCCTTAGAGACAAACCGCGTAGACACAAACTGCCAAACACGTCGCTTTCAATGCTTTTTGTCCTTTTGCCTAAACTAGTAATAAGACAAACCGCGTCCTCGAAGTGACACAAACCGCGTCCAAGAACTTGTCCAAACCACACAAACCGCAGCCAAGAACACTTGAATAAACACCCACGAATCACCCAAAAACACCACACAAATCTTAAATCTGTGAATTCAAGCACCAAATACTACTCTTATACTGTTCCTAAGCTAGAAAGTACAAGGTATAACAACTTCTAATCACTAAACAAGGCACAAAATGAAATTTTTGTAACTTTTCAATTCGAACTAAAAAGCCTCAAAAACTAAACAAATCCGTGAATACCAACTCTCATGGACCTAACCATGGCTCTTGATACCAATTGTAGGGTATTCACAATGCAAGAAACACTTGTTTGAGGCCTTTATATGGATCGAATAGACAAGAACTAGAGAGAGAAAGTGGGAACTTCTAGTGAGAGAAACACTATGTGTATTAGCTTGAAATAATGAGAGTTCCAACCCTTCCCAAGTGTGGGAAGGGGTATTTATACTTACTAATATTATGCCCCTAGTGGGCTGTGGAGTGAGCTGACAGTGGGGAAAGCCCCGACCCACTCCACAAATATAAATACGACTAAACTAATAATACTAATACTAATATTGCTAAGCTAATATAAATAAGCCTACGAGCTATGTAGATGCTAAATAGATGCTCGGGGTGACCGAGCCTTCATCTGAATATTTATATTCCTAACAAAGGTACATACGGCACCACTAAAGTTAGTGGTACCGTGGTACCGTCGGGTACTAGAGACAGAACTAAGTCAAATCTGAAAAATAATTCAAGTCCTAAATCACGTCACATAGTTGTTAATAGTGTCAAAGTACCTAAGAATGTCGGTGAAGCAATTAAGGATGAAAGCTGGGTAGTTGCCATGCAAGAAGAGTTAAATCAATTCACCGCAAACCAAGTTTTGGATTTAGTACCTCCACTTAAGAATCAAACCATCATAGGAACTAAGTGGGTGTTTAGGAATAAACTCGACGAAAATGGCGTCGTAACTAGGAATAAGGCAAGGTTGGTAGCACAAGGCTATAACCAACAAGAAGGAATAGATTACGATGAAACTTATGCACCCGTAACTAGATTAGAGTCTATTAGAATACTCCTTGCCTATGCTTGTGCCTTAGACTTTAAATTATACCAAATGGACGTGAAAAGTGCATTCCTTAATGGTTATATCAACGAGGAGGTATACGTTGCACAACCTCCGGGATTTGTTGATTTCGAGAAACCGAATCATGTCTATAAACTCAAGAAAGCTCTCTATGGTCTCAAACAAGCTCCTAAAGCTTGGTATGATAGACTAAAGGCATTCTTGATTGAACATGAATATACCATGGGAATGGTTGACAACATACTTTTCACGAAGAAACGTAATTCACATCTCATCATTGTTCAAATATATGTCGACGACATCATATTTGGCTCCACTTGTCTAGAACTGTGCGATGATTTCTCTAAGATCATGCGTGACGAGTTTGAGATGAGCATGATGGGCGAGTTAAATTTCTTCCTTGGTCTACAAATAAAACAAATGGAAGATGGTATATTCTTTAATCAATCTAAGTATAGTAAGGAGATGCTTAAGAAATTTAGTTTAGAAGAGTCTAAGCCCATGAAAACTCCCATGTCCACGGAAACGAAACTCATGAAAGATGAAGAAGGTGAGTCTGTGGATAGCACTAAATATAGAGGTATGATAGGAAGTTTACTATACCTCACGGCAAGTAGGCCCGATATCATGTTTAGTGTCTGCCTTTGTGCTCGCTTCCAAGAGGATCCCAAAACCTCTCACCTTGAAGCGGTTAAGCGTATCTTTCGATACATTAAAGGCACTATACACTTGGGATTATTCTATCCCAAGGGGACCGGTGTAGAAACTATTGTCTATGCCGACTCTGATCATGCGGGAGATTATGTGGATCAAAAAGTACGAGTGGCATTTGTACCTTCATGGTTTGTTGTCTAACTTCTTGGTTCTCTAAGAAACAAACGGCTCTTGCTATCTCCATGACCGAAGCTGAGTATGTAAGCGCCGGAAAGGCATGTCAACAAGCACTATGGATGAAACAAGCTCTTATTGACTATGACATCCATCTAGACGACGTTCCCATTATGTGCGATAATAAAGGTGCTATTGACTTGAGCAAAATCCCCGTTCAACACTCTCGTACTAAACACATTGAAATTCGTCACCACTTCCTTCGCGATAACGTTCAGAAAGGAAACATTTCTATTGAGAAAGTTCCCTCTCAAGACAATATCGTTGACATCCTGACCAAACCTCTCAAACGAGAATCCTTCTACTATCTTCGTCTAGGTCTAGGAATGATGGAACATATTCCATAAATCTTATGACTATTTAAATATTTCAGTGGAAATATTGAAGTCATCTCGTGTGTCTCGTCTCATGACTATTTAAATATTTCAGTGGAAATATTGAGTCATTCTTCACATCCCTCGTATGACTACTTGAATATTTCACTGGAAATATTAAAGTCATCCCCGTTCGTCTAGTCTAGGTTCTTCTCGTCAAAAGAATTTATTAGGTATAAATTCTTTCCTCGTGTCAAAAAGTCTCACTAAAACAGCGAGACTTATTCGTCAAAAATCAAAATAGGATGAAAATTCATCCCTGCAGACCACGGCCCCATTAAATTTAATGGTACCGTGGTACCGTGTATCTGATACAAAAACCGTATTTCAATATTCTTTTCCCACATTATTCATTTTAAACCTTCCCAACTTCTGTAATTGCTGCCAAAACTAAACCTCACAACCCAAAATTCAATTACACCCATTCAAGATCTAATTCAAGGCATTGATTCTCAAGATTACCAACTACTTTCACTTCTTCAACATGACTTGTAAGTCATTTGACTCTATTTTTTTTTCTTGAGTCTAGGGTTTGTCCATACATAAAAATTGAATTGGGGTTTTTCAATTTTGATTGAGTGTCTATGAAATTAGGACTAGGATTAGGAAATGTATAACCTTCATGATTCCCTTAACATAGGATTTGCATAAACCCACTTTAATAACATATTTTGGTTCAAACCTTGTTTTTACTAAATTAAGTAGGTTTAAGAGGAATCATGTCTAGAATACTTGCAATTAATATTAGAAGTCAATAACATTCTAACTTTTCGGTGCCAAAACATTGAGGTCGCCAAACACCCCAATTCCATTGTTTTCGAAAAATCTCACGATACTAGGATCATGAAATATTTTTCGTGCATTGTTGATGCAAACTAAAAACGTTTTTGCATGCATACATGATCTCACAAATAACAATCGAACTACATAATTAATATGTATTCTTCGACATATTTGATTGAGCAAAAGTGAAGTTAGGAGCGTTTGGGTAATCTCATTAGTTTTGTTTTAGAGTCGAGATTACCGCACCTCTACATAGTTTGCATATAGGCACACACTAGGCACATGTCTTTAAATGAAATATTCTCAATTTTAATCTTTGATAAATTTTTCATAGGTAACAAGAGATATCACATGTTTGATTACGATCATGAACTGACAGCCGATTACATTCCCAAACCATCTCTTGAACCAAACACCCCCCTTTGCCACATACAAAGTTTCCGTCACCTAGAGTCTCGTCTCATCCACAAAGGACGTTTTGTCGAGTCCTTCTTTCTCAATCATGATCATATCCAAACCATGTTTCAAGAAATCGGATTCGATTGCTTATTTCGGATTAATGATCTAATCTGTCCTCGGTTTGTCCTTGAGTTCTATAGACAAGTTAAACTCGTACATAACGAGGATCAAACTTTGTCTCTCCAATTCATGATACAAAACCAAGAAATCTCACTCACTCTTGACCAATTTGCTAACATTCTTGAACATTCGAACCATGGACAATGTTCCTACACGGAAGGTTGGTCTCTCAAAACTCTCACGAGTCACCAAATTGAGTCCAGTCCTTACAATACCCTCATTCCCACTCCATGTGAGATTAAATAGCACATTCGTCTTCCTCAAAAAGTTCATGATTTTCTTAAAGAAAACGGTGAAATTGAGTTTCGTGAGTCTCATGAGTATGACTTAGATCCACTCAAAGTCTATGTTGATGAAATTCAGCCACATCTACGTAGATGGATAGAAGTCATCCGTGAAAATGTCTTATGTCTTCCTCACAACCGTGAGCACCTTCCGGCGTGTTGTGCTCATATGTTGTATTGTCTAGTCACCGAGCAACCCTACAATCTCGTTTACTTTGTGGCAAGGAGAATTGTCGGTGTCAGGGGTCGACTAAATAAGGCGATACCCTATGGCATGTTGTTGACTCGTCTATATCGGTTTGTCATGAACTCGTTCCCTCACCTCAAAAACAATCGATATCTCCTTGTTGATCCCACCATGGCTCCTCTTACTCAAAACATGTAACACCCCAACCCGACAAGGGTAGAGATATCACATTATGGCGACATTACAAAGCATTCATACATATACACAACGGAAGCCCTAAAACATCATAAATAAATAAGCCAAGTCAACATGACTTGAATCCAGTACAAAAGTCTCACGATATAACGAAATAATCCAAAAGAAGAACATAACGAAATGAATCCATAATCAAAATGTCTAAACAACTGGTAAGCCTAGGGTAGGACATCATCTAAGGTAAAAGCATCCAACTAACTCTCATCCCAAGCATAAGATCCATCTCCCAGCTAGATACCTGCCGCACACGAAAAGAAAACGTGCGGCTGAGCTTACAAAGCTCAGTGAACAGATACATAATACAAGTAAAGATAACGAAACCGAAATATAATGAGGCACTGAGAAATGTCATGAGGTATAATCAAAGCAAAAGAGTAATAGGGAAATATAGGATAGTTTTCTACCACGAGCCCACAAACTCAAAGTCATAATCTCAATATCATAGTCTCAAAGTCACAAGCTCACAATCAGAGGGGATACCTCTCAGGCAACCAGATAATATGAGGGGTGTCCTCATGTATCAACAGGGGTGGAGTAGCTAGCTCCCAAGAATGTGAAAGGCGTGTATTGCACACAGCACCAGTCACCTCAAAGTCATACTCAAAGTCATAGTTAAATCCACTAACAAACAAATCTAGGATTGCAATCCATACGCCCCCCAAACTCAAAGTCAATCTCAAAGTCAATAGCCGGCAGATAATATAAAAGGGACGGTGTGAGAAATCACTCCCCCACACAGGAGTCATGCCAGTGGTGCATCACAGACATGGCCAGGTTACCTTCCTGGCTAGGAAAGTACACAAATGGCTCGGGTATCAAACTAAGAGTCAGGTCTCAATGTCATGCAAACGGGTTCATCTCAAAGTCATATCAAAGCATATCTCAAGGTCATGTCAAAAGTGAAACTCAAAGTCATATGAAAAAGGTTCATATCAAAAGGTTCATAGCAAAAGGGTCATAGCAAAGGTTCATAGCTCAACATCGAAGCATATGTGATAAGACACCCTTTCTTAAAAGGGTAGAGTATCCGTACCTTATGAAGAAAGCACAAATAGAAATAAGCACAGAAACAGGGGACAGCTCAAAGTCTCTCCTTCTTCACACCTAAAGGATTAGAAGGGAATTACAAATCATTCTTAATTAACCATCTTTCCATTTTAAGTAACTTTCCCTTTTTAGTAAGTTTCCACTTTTAGAAAGTTTCCATAATTAGAAGGTTTCCACTTTTAGAAATATTGAGCACATAGCTTAATTAGATCAATATTAGCTGGGATTAAAGTATCTTTAGCATATTTACACCTTTGGTCCTCAGGTTTTCACAATTTACATTTTACACCCCTGAATTTCCAAAATTACATTTTAAACCTTCAAACATGCATAATTACACATTAAACCCTTGGTTTATCAAATTCACACAATGAGCACTCATTTTAATAAGATATACGATTTAACCTTCAATTATTCAATATTTACACAATAGGTCCCTCCATTTAATAGTTTACATAATTAACCTTAAAGTTTACATTTTAAATCTTTAATTTATAATAATTACACATTAGTCCAATAATTATCCAAATTTACATATTAGCCCCTGAATATCATTCATAACACACATCGACCTCAACTTTTCAGAAATTACATATTTAGTCCCTATATTTATTTAATTTCCAATTCGAATTAATAATTACAACTTATTTCATTATCTCACGAATTTTACATATAGGCCCTTCGTTTTATAATTTTTACAGGTCATACAAGATCTATAGAACATGACAAAAATGGTCCATGAATTTTAATATTTACAAAACACCCCCTTTATATTTAATTACCAAATCGATAAACACCATATTTAACAAAATAAAACCCTAATCGATCCCAATGATTATGCAATCATTTCCACATCATTTATATTCACTTATAATCAGATCTTATTGATTTTGAACCCTAGTTCGATCGCTAGGCATTTTTTTGTTCTTATTTCCTTTTTGCCGATTATAAGGTAATTTCACCAAAATAGATTTAAGCCTCAACAATTCAAATGGTTATTTTTCTGGTGTTATATGGTGATAATAGAACCCACGAAAATTACTCACCAAGCCTGGAAAAATCGCATGCATGATATTTAGATTTATTTCGATTCTAGGGTTTACAAACACAATAATTTTCATACGAATTATATATGATGCATGGGTCATTTTTATTATTTTTCTCATGATATATACGATCATTAGAGGCTGGGAAAAATACCAGAATATTTTTAGAACGAGTGAATAAGGCTGCACAATTTTGTTGCTTCTCGGATGGGTTATCGACAAGAAAGAATTCCCCACAGCTTCAAATGGAACCAAATCACCTTGTACACATTTTTCACAGATCACACATGATATAAGAACTTCAGGAAAAATGAGAAACGGATTTTAGGAAGCTTGATTGAATTATAACGAATTTTACCTTAAAAATGCTCTATCGACAATAAAATTTCCACCACCAACGAACCAGGCCACAAACGAACTCAACCTGATTTTTCTAGGACTCTTTAGATGATGTTCAAGCTTAGAAAATTGCTCTATGATTTTTAGAGGATCGGATGGAGGCTAGAGAATTTGTTGTGTGATTTATTTTTGAATCGGCAAATTAGGGTTAACAAGGAAATGAATGAGATTGATTTTTAAACTAGGAAACCGAGTCATGGGGAGGATTTGAAGCAAGAATTTCGGCAAAATGGGCTGGAAAATTAAAGAGATTGATTTCCTCTATTTTATCCATATTATTTCTTAATTAACACCTTTATAATAATACATTTAATTATGTTCGGTTCAAGTAGGGGCACTTTAGTAATTTTATCACTTGCATAAATGTTAAATGAAATTCTTAAAATTATTTAGGATCATAACTTGGGCATTGTCAGAAGTTCGGAATTTATTTGATACTTTACAAGCTTTTAAT
The DNA here is from genome assembly GCA_021014915.2 of Artemisia tridentata subsp. tridentata. Lineage (NCBI taxonomy): Eukaryota > Viridiplantae > Streptophyta > Magnoliopsida > Asterales > Asteraceae > Artemisia > Artemisia tridentata. The sequence continues at coordinate 299,956,580 of CP139508.1, forward strand.
TAATTTTTAAACTTATAGGGGCATTATGGTCATTTTACATGCTTTCGGATTTTAGGTGTTACAATTTCTTCCCCTCTAACAGAAAAATTTCGTCCCCGAAATTTGCAAAGAGTCAAAATGAAACGGACCAGAAACAAAATAGAGACATACCAGAATCAGAAAACAAAATGAGGATAGCTAGCTCGAATAGACTCATCGGTCTCCCAGGTAGCTTCCCGCTCTGGGTGGTTCCGCCAAAGAATCTTAACGAAAGGAATGACTTTACGTCTCATAACTCGCTCTTGGCGATCAAGAACAGCTTCCGGCTCCTCCGGAAGAGACATATCTGGCTGGATCTGATCAAAAGGATAAGACACCACATGCAGAGGATGGTAATTGTATCCCCTCAGAAGAGATACATGAAAGACGTCGTGAACATGTGATAATTGCGGAGGAAGAGCCAAACGATACGAAACCTCTCCAATGCGATCCAAAATCTCAAACGGTCCGATGAATCGAGGACTGAGCTTGCCCTTAATTCCAAAACGTTTAACCCCCCGGAACGGCGAAACCTTAAGAAATACCCGATCACCAACACGAAACTCCAAGTCACGCCTATGCTTATCAGCGTAACTCTTTTGACGTGCACGAGCTTCCTTCAACTTCTCCCTGGCAACATCCACTTTCTCAGTAGCGATCTGCACTAACTCTGGACCCTCAATAACGCGCTCACCAACCTCATTCCAACAAACCGGAGCCCTACATTTCCGACCATATAACATCTCGAAAGGAGCCATACGAATACTCGCGTGCCAACTGTTGTTATATGCGAACTCTACCAAACACAAATAATCGTCCCAGCTACCAGTCCACTCTAAGGCACATGCCCTCAACATGTCCTCTAAAGTCTGAATGGTCCTCTCCGACTGACCATCCGTCTGAGGGTGAAAAGCTGTACTGAACTTAAGCCGCGTATCCCATGCCTTATGCAATCCCTTCCAGAATCGAGATGTAAACCGTGGATCCCTATCTGATATAATAGCCGTAGGCATGCCGTGAAGTCTAACGATTTCCTGCTGAAATATGTCTGCCAACTTACTAACACTGTAGTCCACACGAATAGGGAGGAAGTGAGCAGACTTGGTTAGTCGATCAACGACCACCCAAATCGCATCATGCTTCCTACGAGTAGGAGGTAAACCTGTCACAAAATCCATGGAAATTTCCTCCCATTTCCACTTTGGAATCTCCAAAGGCTGAAGCAACCCACTAGCTCTCTGGTGCTCAATCTTGACCTGCTGGCAAGTCAAACACTTAGATACAAACGAAGCCACATCCTGTTTCATGCCACTCCACCAGAAATGTTGCTTAAGGTCCCGGTACATCTTGGTAGAACCAGGATGTATAGTAAAAGGGGAACTATGAGCCTCTGATAGAACAGCCTCACGAAGCTCAGGGTCGTTGGGAACACAGAGACGATCCTCAAACCACACTACACCGGAATCATCAACTCTAAACTCTGACTGTTTGCCTTCCTCAACATTCTGAACTATAGACCACAGCTCACCATCCTCTTTCTGAGCTTCCTTAATTCGCAAGATAAGATTGGACTCCACCGTAAGGCTAGCCCAATAACCGCCATGACCTCGAACACAAAACTCCACATCGAGAAGCTCTAAATCATGCAAAATACGGGGCTCAAACTCCAAACTCGCAATCATACCCGACTTTCTACTAAGAGCATCAGCGACTACATTCGCCTTACCGGGATGATACTGAATGTTAGCATCATAATCTTTCAGAAGCTCTAACCAACGCCTCTGCCTCATATTCAACTCTTTCTGGGTGAAAATGTATTTAAGACTCTTATGATCGGTGAAGATGTCACAAGTCTCTCCATACAAATAATGGCGCCAAATCTTTAGCGCGAAAACCACAGCTGCTAACTCTAGATCATGTGTCGGATAGTTCACCTCATACGGCTTCAGCTGCCTCGAAGCATAGGCGATCACCTTACCATGCTGCATCAAAACACATCCTAAACCCTTCTTCGATGCATCGCTATATATCTGGAACCCGCCGGAACCCGATGGAAGAGTCAAGACAGGTGCCGACACTAAACGTTTCTTCAACTCCTCAAAACTACTCTCTCGCTCATCAGTCCAAATAAACTTTTCCCCTTTCCTCATCAACTGTGTCAACGGCAAAGCAAGACGCGAAAAACCCTCAACAAATCTCCTATAATACCCAGCGAGACCCAGGAAACTTCTCACTTCCGTCACATTTGTAGGTCTTGGCCATTTTGTGATAGCCTCAACCTTCGCCGGATCCATAGTAATACCGTCTGCAGAAACGATGTGACCCAAGAAAGCTACACGATCCAACCAAAACTCGCACTTCGAAAACTTCGCATACAATTTCTGCTGTCGCAAAATCTCCAGAACAATACTAAGGTGCTGCTCGTGCTCCGCCTCAGTTTTAGAATACACAAGAATATCATCTATGAAGACAATGACAAACTTATCGAGGAATTCGTGGAATATCCGGTTCATTAGGTCCATAAACACAGCAGGAGCATTGGTCAGACCAAAAGGCATAACTAAGAATTCATAGTGACCGTACCGAGTGCGAAAGGCCGTTTTGGGAACATCCTGCTCCCTCACCCTAAGCTGGTGATATCCAGACCTCAGATCAATTTTAGAGAAATGCCTCGCTCCTTGCAACTGATCGAATAAATCATCAATGCGAGGAAGAGGATAGCGGTTACGAATAGTAATGCGGTTAAGCTCCCGATAATCGATACAAAGACGCATGCTCCCGTCTTTCTTCTTAACAAACAACACAGGAGCACCCCAAGGAGATACGCTCGGACGAATAAAACCGTTTTCCAATAGTTCTTGCAGTTGCTCCTTTAATTCCTTTAATTCAATCGGTGCCATGCGATAAGGAGTTTTAGATATGGGTTCAGCACCCGGAATCAGATCAATGCTAAATTCGACTTCCCTAACAGGAGGAATGCCGGGAAGTTCATCCAGAAATACATCGGAAAAATCGCGCACAATACGAATACTATCAATGCTAGGAACATCAGCAGAGGTGTCCTTAATAGAAGCAAGAAAACCAAGACAGCCATGCGAAATCAATGTACGGGCTTTCATAGCCGAAATAATCTTTACAGATTTCAGAGGTTGGGAACCAGAATAAACATAATCAGGATGGTGAAGATCACCAAAGATCACTTTACGAGAATAACAATCAATGGTCGCCTTATGAGCAGCTAACCAGTCCATGCCCAGAATAATGTCAAAATCAACCATATCAATGGGGAGGAGGTTCGCAGAACGAACACGATCATCGAAACGGAGAGGGCAATTAACATACTCAACATCAATAATCACATGAGTTTTCATCGGGGTAGCAATGGATATACGGTTCATTAATTTAGTTGGGTTTACGTTTATTTTATTAGCAAGTGATGTGGATATTATAGAATGTGTAGCACCCGTGTCAAATAAAACAAACACAATACGATCTCCAATATGTAGAAAACCCGTAATAGTACCTGAGGTGCTAGCAGCCTGGTCACGTGTCAAAGAATAAACCCGGCCTGAAGCAGGAGCTGCCCTAGCATCGACTTTAGGTTCACCAGCATTCTTCCTAGGACAGTCCTTGATCCTGTGCTGAGAAGATCCACACCAAAAACAACCACCCGAAGCTCTATGACAAGGACCTGGATGAGTCTTCCCACAGGAAGTACATGTAGGAGGAGGAGGTAGAGCCTCAACAGGCCCCTTCTGCCCAGACGATCCCGACTGCTGATACGGCTGAGAATCCCTACGTCGGTTGTTGTTACCCTGCCCCTGACGATTACCACCAGACCTACCAGAATCTCGCCTATCCTGGTTCCTGAACTCCTGCTGCCTATGATTATAACCTCGGTCCTGGCGACCCTGCTGATCATGTCCATGGTCCTGTCGACCCCGAAAATCCGTCCTTTGGTCCTGCCGACCCCGAGAATCCTGCCTTTGGTCCTGCCGACCCCGAAAATCTACCCGGTTACCATCCCTATCACGCTTATTAGACACCCTGTCCGCATGTAACAACTCGATGTTACGCGCGGCATCCTGAACACTAGCCACATCATCAAATGGAGTGTTAACGATCCGGTCTAACACCCATCTCTTAAGAGCCCACTTGAAGTGACGAGCCTGTCGAAAAGAATCCCCAGTAACCTCTGGCCCCACGAAACTAGCCAGACGTAAGAAACGCTGCATGAAATCTCCAGAAGACTCATGATCACCCTGACGAATAGACCCGTATTCCCTCTCATACCTCAGCTGCTCTGCCATAGGAATGTACTGCTTATAAAACGCCTCAATAAAATCTGCCCACGAACAAGTCTCAGCAAAATCATCCCCTTTGGCCTGAACAAGAGCAGTCCACCAATTCTGAGCATCACCTTCTAGTTTGAATGTGGCCAAACGAGTTTTAAACTCGTCAGCACATCCCAGAACACGAAACAATTTCTCGACGTGCGTAATCCAGTCCTCCGCCTCATGGGGAGTAGCAGCGGACCTGAAAGAGAGAGGCTTTAGCTTATTAAACCTCTCGATCCACACGTGGATACCAGCTGGAGGAGCAGCGGGTGGAGCAGTGGGTTGAGCATCGCCACCACCACCACCTCCAGAAGAACTTGCCCCATTCTTGATGTTAGTGGTGACCTCAGCCACCACTTTAGGCATAGCAGCAGCCACAGCAGCGGCTATCATCTCTTCAAAATTGGGACCATCATCCCCATTAGTGTACTGAGTAAAGCGAGTGTTCACCATCTGAATGATCATGAAAAGAATTAGCAAAACATAAGGGAAATAAGCACGAAATGGAAGACGAAGCAGAACCTATGCCTACCCAAAACCTCACCAGTCAAATCTTAAACTTAAGGGTCAAATCCTCTGGTCCACATGTTTCACAGGCCAAAGCTTATGTACGACAGGTCGCAGCCTGGGCTCTGATACCATAATTGTAACACCCCAACCCGACAAGGGTAGAGTTATCACATTATGGCGACATTACAAAGCATTCATACATATACACAGCGGAAGCCCTAAAACATCATAAATAAATAAGCCAAGTCAACATGACTTGAATCCAGTACAAAAGTCTCACGATATAACGAAATAATCCAAAAGAAGAACATAACGAAATGAATCCATAATCAAAATGTCTAAACAACTGGTAAGACTAGGGTAGGACATCATCTAAGGTAAAAGCATCCAACTAACTCTCATCCCAAGCATAAGATCCATCTCCCAGCTAGATACCTGCCGCACACGAAAAGAAAACGTGCGGCTGAGCTTACAAAGCTCAGTGAACAGATACATAATACAAGTAAAGATAACGAAACCAAAATATAATGAGGCACTGAGAAATGTCATGAGGTATAATCAAAGCAAAAGAGTAATAGGGAAATATAGGATAGTTTTCTACCACGAGCCCACAAACTCAAAGTCATAATCTCAATATCATAGTCTCAAAGTCACAAGCTCACAATCAGAGGGGATACCTCTCAGGCAACCAGATAATATGAGGGGTGTCCTCATGTATCAAAAGGGGTGGAGTAGCTAGCTCCCAAGAATGTGAAAGGCGTGTATTGCACACAGCACCAGTCACCTCAAAGTCATACTCAAAGTCATAGTTAAATCCACTAACAAACAAATCTAGGATTGCAATCCATACGCCCCCCAAACTCAAAGTCAATCTCAAAGTCAATAGCCGGCAGATAATATAAAAGGGACGGTGTGAGAAATCACTCCCCCACACAGGAGTCATGCCAGTGGTGCATCACAGACATGGCCAGGTTACCTTCCTGGCTAGGAAAGTACAAAAATGGCTCGGGTATCAAACTAAGAGTCAGGTCTCAATGTCATGCAAACGGGTTCATCTCAAAGTCATATCAAAGCATATCTCAAGGTCATGTCAAAAGTGAATCTCAAAGTCATATGAAAAAGGTTCATATCAAAAGGTTCATAGCAAAAGGGTCATAGCAAAGGTTCATAGCTCAACATCGAAGCATAGGTGATAAGACACCCTTTCTTAAAAGGGTAGAGTATCCGTACCTTATGAAGAAAGCACAAATAGAAATAAGCACAGAAACAGGGGACAGCTCAAAGTCTCTCCTTCTTCACACCTAAAGGATTAGAAGGGAATTACAAATCATTCTTAATTAACCATCTTTCCATTTTAAGTAACTTTCCCTTTTTAGTAAGTTTCCACTTTTAGAAAGTTTCCATAATTAGAAGGTTTCCACTTTAGAAATATTGAGCACATAGCTTAATTAGATCAATATTAGCTGGGAATAAGGTATCTTTAGCATATTTACACCTTTGGTCCTCAGGTTTTCACAATTTACATTTTACACCCCTGAATTTCCAAAATTACATTTTAAACCTTCAAACATGCATAATTACACATTAAACCCTTGGTTTATCAAATTCACACAATGAGCACTCATTTTAATAAGATATACGATTTAACCTTCAATTATTCAATATTTACACAATAGGTCCCTCCATTTAATAGTTTACATAATTAACCTTAAAGTTTACATTTTAAATCTTTAATTTATAATAATTACACATTAGTCCAATAATTATCCAAATTTACATATTAGCCCCTGAATATCATTCATAACACACACCGACCTCAACTTTTCAGAAATTACATATTTAGTCCCTATATTTATTTGATTTCCAATTCAAATTAATAATTACAACTTATTTCATTATCTCACGAATTTTACATATAGGCCCTTCATTTTATAATTTTTACAGGTCATACAAGATCTATAGAACATGACAAAAATGGTCCATGAATTTTAATATTTACAAAACACCCCCTTTATATTTAATTACCAAATCGATAAACACCATATTTAACAAAATAAAACCCTAATCGATCCCAATGATTATGCAATCATTTCCACATCATTTATATTCACTTATAATCAGATCTTATTGATTTTGAACCCTAGTTCGATCGCTAGGCATTTTTTTGTTCTTATTTCCTTTTTGCCGATTATAAGGTAATTTCACCAAAATAGATTTAAGCCTCAACAATTCAAATGGTTATTTTTTTGGTGTTATATGGTGATAATAGAACCCACGAAAATTACTCACCAAGCCTGGAAAAATCGCATGCATGATATTTAGATTTATTTCGATTCTAGGGTTTACAAACACAATAATTTTCATACGAATTATATATGATGCATGGGTCATTTTTATTATTTTTCTCACGATATATACGATCATTAGAGGCTGGGAAAAATACCAGAATATTTTTAGAACGAGTGAATAAGGCTGCACAATTTTGTTGCTTCTCGGATGGGTTATCGACAAGAAAGAATTCCCCACAGCTTCAAATGGAACCAAATCACCTTGTACACATTTTTCGCAGATCACACATGATATAAGAACTTCAGGAAAAATGAGAAACGGATTTTAGGAAGCTTGATTGAATTATAACGAATTTTACCTTAAAAATGCTCTATCGACAATAAAATTTCCACCACCAACGAACCAGGCCACAAACGAACTCAACCTGATTTTTCTAGGACTCTTTAGATGATGTTCAAGCTTAGAAAATTGCTCTATGATTTTTAGAGGATCGGATGGAGGCTAGAGAATTTGTTGTGTGATTTATTTTTGAATCGGCAAATTAGGGTTAACAAGGAAATGAATGAGATTGATTTTTAAACTAGGAAACCGAGTCATGGGGAGGATTTGAAGCAAGAATTTTGGCAAAATGGGCTGGAAAATTAAAGAGATTGATTTCCTCTATTTTATCCATATTATTTCTTAATTAACACCTTTATAATAATACATTTAATTATGTTCGGTTCAAGTAGGGGCACTTTAGTAATTTTATCACTTGCATAAATGTTAAATGAAATTCTTAAAATTATTTAGGATCATAACTTGGGCATTGTCAGAAGTTCGGAATTTATTTGATACTTTACAAGCTTTTAATTAATTTTTAAACTTATAGGGGCATTATGGTCATTTTACATGCTTTCGGATTTTAGGTGTTACAATTTCTTCCCCTTTAACAGAAAAATTTCGTCCCCGAAATTTGCAAAGAGTCAAAATGAAACGGACCAGAAACAAAATAGAGACATACCAGAATCAGAAAACAAAATGAGGATAGCTAGCTCGAATAGACTCATCGGTCTCCCAGGTAGCTTCCCGCTCTGGGTGGTTCCGCCTAAGAATCTTAACGAAAGGAATGACTTTACGTCTCATAACTCGCTCTTGGCGATCAAGAACAGCTTCCGGCTCCTCCGGAAGAGACATATCTGGTTGGATCTGATCAAAAGGATAAGACACCACATGCAGAGGATGGTAATTGTATCCCCTCAGAAGAGATACATGAAAGACGTCGTGAACATGTGATAATTGCGGAGGAAGAGCCAAACGATACGAAACCTCTCCAATGCGATCCAAAATCTCAAACGGTCCGATGAATCGAGGACTGAGCTTGCCCTTAATTCCAAAACGTTTAACCCCCCGGAACGGCGAAACCTTAAGAAATACCCGATCACCAACACGAAACTCCAAGTCACGCCTATGCTTATCAGCGTAACTCTTTTGACGTGCACGAGCTTCCTTCAACTTCTCCCTGGCAACATCCACTTTCTCAGTAGCGATCTGCACTAACTCTGGACCCTCAATAACGCGCTCACCAACCTCATTCCAACAAACCGGAGCCCTACATTTCCGACCATATAACATCTCGAAAGGAGCCATACGAATACTCGCGTGCCAACTGTTGTTATATGCGAACTCTACCAAACACAAATAATCGTCCCAGCTACCAGTCCACTCTAAGGCACATGCCCTCAACATGTCCTCTAAAGTCTGAATGGTCCTCTCCGACTGACCATCCGTCTGAGGGTGAAAAGCTGTACTGAACTTAAGCCGCGTATCCCATGCCTTATGCAATCCCTTCCAGAATCGAGATGTAAACCGTGGATCCCTATCTGATATAATAGCCGTAGGCATGCCGTGAAGTCTAACGATTTCCTGCTGAAATATGTCTGCCAACTTACTAACACTGTAGTCCACACGAATAGGGAGGAAGTGAGCAGACTTGGTTAGTCGATCAACGACCACCCAAATCGCATCATGCTTCCTACGAGTAGGAGGTAAACCTGTCACAAAATCCATGGAAATTTCCTCCCATTTCCACTTTGGAATCTCCAAAGGCTGAAGCAACCCACTAGCTCTCTGGTGCTCAATCTTGACCTGCTGGCAAGTCAAACACTTAGATACAAACGAAGCCACATCCTGTTTCATGCCACTCCACCAGAAATGTTGCTTAAGGTCCCGGTACATCTTGGTAGAACCAGGATGTATAGTAAAAGGGGAACTATGAGCCTCTGATAGAACAGCCTCACGAAGCTCAGGGTCGTTGGGAACACAGAGACGATCCTCAAACCACACTACACCGGAATCATCAACTCTAAACTCTGACTGTTTGCCTTCCTCAACATTCTGAACTATAGACCACAGCTCACCATCCTCTTTCTGAGCTTCCTTAATTCGCAAGATAAGATTGGACTCCACCGTAAGGCTAGCCCAATAACCGCCATGACCTCGAACACAAAACTCCACATCGAGAAGCTCTAAATCATGCAAAATACGGGGCTCAAACTCCAAACTCGCAATCATACCCGACTTTCTACTAAGAGCATCAGCGACTACATTCGCCTTACCGGGATGATACTGAATGTTAGCATCATAATCTTTCAGAAGCTCTAACCAACGCCTCTGCCTCATATTCAACTCTTTCTGGGTGAAAATGTATTTAAGACTCTTATGATCGGTGAAGATGTCACAAGTCTCTCCATACAAATAATGGCGCCAAATCTTTAGCGCGAAAACCACAGCTGTTAACTCTAGATCATGCGTCGGATAGTTCACCTCATACGGCTTCAGCTGCCTCGAAGCATAGGCGATCACCTTACCATGCTGCATCAAAACACATCCTAAACCCTTCTTCGATGCATCGCTATATATCTGGAACCCGCCGGAACCCGATGGAAGAGTCAAGACAGGTGCCGACACTAAACGTTTCTTCAACTCCTCAAAACTACTCTCTCGCTCATCAGTCCAAATAAACTTTTCCCCTTTCCTCATCAACTGTGTCAACGGCAAAGCAAGACGCGAAAAACCCTCAACAAATCTCCTATAATACCCAGCGAGACCCAGGAAACTTCTCACTTCCGTCACATTTGTAGGTCTTGGCCATTTTGTGATAGCCTCAACCTTCGCCGGATCCATAGTAATACCGTCTGCAGAAACGATGTGACCCAAGAAAGCTACACGATCCAACCAAAACTCGCACTTCGAAAACTTCGCATACAATTTCTGCTGTCGCAAAATCTCCAGAACAATACTAAGGTGCTGCTCGTGCTCCGCCTCAGTTTTAGAATACACAAGAATATAATCTATGAAGACAATGACAAACTTATCGAGGAATTCGTGGAATATCCGGTTCATTAGGTCCATAAACACAGCAGGAGCATTGGTCAGACCAAAAGGCATAACTAAGAATTCATAGTGACCGTACCGAGTGCGAAAGGCCGTTTTGGGAACATCCTGCTCCCTCACCCTAAGCTGGTGATATCCAGACCTCAGATCAATTTTAGAGAAATGCCTCGCTCCTTGCAACTGATCGAATAAATCATCAATGCGAGGAAGAGGATAGCGGTTACGAATAGTAATGCGGTTAAGCTCCCGATAATCGATACAAAGACGCATGCTCCCGTCTTTCTTCTTAACAAACAACACAGGAGCACCCCAAGGAGATACGCTCGGACGAATAAAACCGTTTTCCAATAGTTCTTGCAGTTGCTCCTTTAATTCCTTTAATTCAATCGGTGCCATGCGATAAGGAGTTTTAGATATGGGTTCAGCACCCGGAATCAGATCAATGCTAAATTCGACTTCCCTAACAGGAGGAATGCCGGGAAGTTCATCCAGAAATACATCGGAAAAATCGCGCACAATACGAATACTATCAATGCTAGGAACATCAGCAGAGGTGTCCTTAATAGAAGCAAGAAAACCAAGACAGCCATGCGAAATCAATGTACGGGCTTTCATAGCCGAAATAATCTTTACAGATTTCAGAGGTTGGGAACCAGAATAAACATAATCAGGATGGTGAAGATCACCAAAGATCACTTTACGAGAATAACAATCAATGGTCGCCTTATGAGCAGCTAACCAGTCCATGCCCAGAATAATGTCAAAATCAACCATATCAATGGGGAGGAGGTTCGCAGAATGAACACGATCATCGAAACGGAGAGGGCAATTAACATACTCAACATCAATAATCACATGAGTTTTCATCGGGGTAGCAATGGATATACGGTTCATTAATTTAGTTGGGTTTACGTTTATTTTATTAGCAAGTGATGTGGATATTATAGAATGTGTAGCACCCGTGTCAAATAAAACAAACACAATACGATCTCCAATATGTAGAAAACCCGTAATAGTACCTGAGGTGCTAGCAGCCTGGTCACGTGTCAAAGAATAAACCCGGCCTGAAGCAGGAGCTGCCCTAGCATCGACTTTAGGTTCACCAGCATTCTTCCTAGGACAGTCCTTGATCCTGTGCTGAGAAGATCCACACCAAAAACAACCACCCGAAGCTCTATGACAAGGACCTGGATGAGTCTTCCCACAGGAAGTACATGTAGGAGGAGGAGGTAGAGCCTCAACAGGCCCCTTCTGCCCAGACGATCCCGACTGCTGATACGGCTGAGAATCCCTACGTCGGTTGTTGTTACCCTGCCCCTGACGATTACCACCAGACCTACCAGAATCTCGCCTATCCTGGTTCCTGAACTCCTGCTGCCTATGATTATAACCTCGGTCCTGGCGACCCTGCTGATCATGTCCATGGTCCTGTCGACCCCGAAAATCCGTCCTTTGGTCCTGCCGACCCCGAGAATCCTGCCTTTGGTCCTGCCGACCCCGAAAATCTACCCGGTTACCATCCCTATCACGCTTATTAGACACCCTGTCCGCATGTAACAACTCGATGTTACGCGCGGCATCCTGAACACTAGCCACATCATCAAATGGAGTGTTAACGATCCGGTCTAACACCCATCTCTTAAGAGCCCACTTGAAGTGACGAGCCTGTCGAAAAGAATCCCCAGTAACCTCTGGCCCCACGAAACTAGCCAGACGTAAGAAACGCTGCATGAAATCTCCAGAAGACTCATGATCACCCTGACGAATAGACCCGTATTCCCTCTCATACCTCAGCTGCTCTGCCATAGGAATGTACTGCTTATAAAACGCCTCAATAAAATCTGCCCACGAACAAGTCTCAGCAAAATCATCCCCTTTGGCCTGAACAAGAGCAGTCCACCAATTCTGAGCATCACCTTCTAGTTTGAATGTGGCCAAACGAGTTTTAAACTCGTCAGCACATCCCAGAACACGAAACAATTTCTCGACGTGCGTAATCCAGTCCTCCGCCTCATGGGGAGTAGCAGCGGACCTGAAAGAGAGAGGCTTTAGCTTATTAAACCTCTCGATCCACACGTGGATACCAGCTGGAGGAGCAGCGGGTGGAGCAGTGGGTTGAGCATCGCCACCACCACCACCTCCAGAAGAACTTGCCCCATTCTTGATGTTAGTGGTGACCTCAGCCACCACTTTAGGCATAGCAGCAGCCACAGCAGCGGCTATCATCTCTTCAAAATTGGGACCATCATCCCCATTAGTGTACTGAGTAAAGCGAGTGTTCACCATCTGAATGATCATGAAAAGAATTAGCAAAACATAAAGGAAATAAGCACGAAATGGAAGACGAAGCAGAACCTATGCCTACCCAAAACCTCACCAGTCAAATCTTAAACTTAAGGGTCAAATCCTATGGTCCACATGTTTCACAGGCCAAAGCTTATGTACGACAGGTCGCAGCCTGGGCTCTGATACCATAATTGTAACACCCCAACCCGACAAGGGTAGAGATATCACATTATGGCGACATTACAAAGCATTCATACATATACACAGCGGAAGCCCTAAAACATCATAAATAAATAAGCCAAGTCAACATGACTTGAATCCAGTACAAAAGTCTCACGATATAACGAAATAATCCAAAAGAAGAACATAACGAAATGAATCCATAATCAAAATGTCTAAACAACTGGTAAGCCTAGGGTAGGACATCATCTAAGGTAAAAGCATCCAACTAACTCTCATCCCAAGCATAAGATCCATCTCCCAGCTAGATACCTGCCGCACACGAAAAGAAAACGTGCGGCTGAGCTTACAAAGCTCAGTGAACAGATACATAATACAAGTAAAGATAACGAAACCGAAATATAATGAGGCACTGAGAAATGTCATGAGGTATAATCAAAGCAAAAGAGTAATAGGGAAATATAGGATAGTTTTCTACCACGAGCCCACAAACTCAAAGTCATAATCTCAATATCATAGTCTCAAAGTCACAAGCTCACAATCAGAGGGGATACCTCTCAGGCAACCAGATAATATGAGGGGTGTCCTCATGTATCAACAGGGGTGGAGTAGCTAGCTCCCAAGAATGTGAAAGGCGTGTATTGCACACAGCACCAGTCACCTCAAAGTCATACTCAAAGTCATAGTTAAATCCACTAACAAACAAATCTAGGATTGCAATCCATACGCCCCCCAAACTCAAAGTCAATCTCAAAGTCAATAGCCGGCAGATAATATAAAAGGGACGGTGTGAGAAATCACTCCCCCACACAGGAGTCATGCCAGTGGTGCATCACAGACATGGCCAGGTTACCTTCCTGGCTAGGAAAGTACAAAAATGGCTCGGGTATCAAACTAAGAGTCAGGTCTCAATGTCATGCAAACGGGTTCATCTCAAAGTCATATCAAAGCATATCTCAAGGTCATGTCAAAAGTGAAACTCAAAGTCATATGAAAAAGGTTCATATCAAAAGGTTCATAGCAAAAGGGTCATAGCAAAGGTTCATAGCTCAACATCGAAGCATATGTGATAAGACACCCTTTCTTAAAAGGGTAGAGTATCCGTACCTTATGAAGAAAGCACAAATAGAAATAAGCACAGAAACAGGGGACAGCTCAAAGTCTCTCCTTCTTCACACCTAAAGGATTAGAAGGGAATTACAAATCATTCTTAATTAACCATCTTTCCATTTTAAGTAACTTTCCCTTTTTAGTAAGTTTCCACTTTTAGAAAGTTTCCATAATTAGAAGGTTTCCACTTTTAGAAATATTGAGCACATAGCTTAATTAGATCAATATTAGCTGGGATTAAAGTATCTTTAGCATATTTACACCTTTGGTCCTCAGGTTTTCACAATTTACATTTTACACCCCTGAATTTCCAAAATTACATTTTAAACCTTCAAACATGCATAATTACACATTAAACCCTTGGTTTATCAAATTCACACAATGAGCACTCATTTTAATAAGATATATGATTTAACCTTCAATTATTCAATATTTACACAATAGGTCCCTCCATTTAATAGTTTACATAATTAACCTTAAAGTTTACATTTTAAATCTTTAATTTATAATAATTACACATTAGTCCAATAATTATCCAAATTTACATATTAGCCCCTGAATATCATTCATAACACACACCGACCTCAACTTTTCAGAAATTACATATTTAGTCCCTATATTTATTTAATTTCCAATTCGAATTAATAATTACAACTTATTTCATTATCTCACGAATTTTACATATAGGCCCTTCGTTTTATAATTTTTACAGGTCATACAAGATCTATAGAACATGACAAAAAATGGTCCATGAATTTTAATATTTACAAAACACCCCCTTTATATTTAATTACCAAATCAATAAACACCATATTTAACAAAATAAAACCCTAATCGATCCCAATGATTATGCAATCATTTCCACATCATTTATATTCACTTATAATCAGATCTTATTGATTTTGAACCCTAGTTCGATCGCTAGGCATTTTTTGTTCTTATTTCCTTTTTGCCGATTATAAGGTAATTTCACCAAAATAGATTTAAGCCTCAACAATTCAAATGGTTATTTTTCTGGTGTTATATGGTGATAATAGAACCCACGAAAATTACTCACCAAGCCTGGAAAAATCGCATGCATGATATTTAGATTTATTTCGATTCTAGGTTTACAAACACAATAATTTTCATACGAATTATATATGATGAATGGGTCATTTTTATTATTTTTCTCATGATATATACGATCATTAGAGGCTGGGAAAAATACCAGAATATTTTTAGAACGAGTGAATAAGGCTGCACAATTTTGTTGCTTCTCGGATGGGTTATCGACAAGAAAGAATTCCCCACAGCTTCAAATGGAACCAAATCACCTTGTACACATTTTTCGCAGATCACACATGATATAAGAACTTCAGGAAAAATGAGAAACGGATTTTAGGAAGCTTGATTGAATTATAACGAATTTTACCTTAAAAATGCTCTATCGACAATAAAATTTCCACCACCAACGAACCAGGCCACAAACGAACTCAACCTGATTTTTCTAGGACTCTTTAGATGATGTTCAAGCTTAGAAAATTGCTCTATGATTTTTAGAGGATCGGATGGAGGCTAGAGAATTTGTTGTGTGATTTATTTTTGAATCGGCAAATTAGGGTTAACAAGGAAATGAATGAGATTGATTTTTAAACTAGGAAACCGAGTCATGGGGAGGATTTGAAGCAAGAATTTCGGCAAAATGGGCTGGAAAATTAAAGAGATTGATTTCCTCTATTTTATCCATATTATTTCTTAATTAACACCTTTATAATAATACATTTAATTATGTTCGGTTCAAGTAGGGGCACTTTAGTAATTTTATCACTTGCATAAATGTTAAATGAAATTCTTAAAATTATTTAGGATCATAACTTGGGCATTGTCAGAAGTTCGGAATTTATTTGATACTTTACAAGCTTTTAATTAATTTTTAAACTTATAGGGGCATTATGGTCATTTTACATGCTTTCGGATTTTAGGTGTTACAAAACACCTACACCTCTCTATCTTAGGAATGTACATCATCTCAAGGAAATCATGATGATAGTTCAGTATCGTGCTATGATGTTTCGTCGAGTGATAATGAATGCGGGTGTGCTCAAGCCAATGAAACTATTTTTATAATTAGGATTTTTCTATGTTGAATTATATAAGGGATTAATACTCTTTGCTATTTTGCATGCTTGACACTTAATCTATCACCTTGTATGCATTTTTATATGATTCTTGGATGATAGCTTATTTTGTCCTTTTGTTTGCATGCTTATGGATTATCTTAGAAACTTGCATGATAATCTTTAATAGCTAGAAGTAGCTTAATATGGGACACATTAGGCAAATAAATCTTTAGTGATTTGAGGCACCAACATTTCCTGCAAATATTCCCCTTAGAAAACTCCCTTTAGCTGCCCAGAACTAGGTTGTACAGGAAAATTTCGTGACTCACATGTCACGGTACCGTTAAATAGACTACGGTACCGTTAAATTTAACGGTACCGTGTGGTATTTAGTGGTACCGTGCCCTTGTTTGACGAATTTTCACTGTTTCTGTAACACCCCAACCCGACCTTGGTCAAGATGCCACATTATGGTGTCTATCAGAACATACAAAATAAATGGAAGCGGAAGACTTCATAAATAAAGTAAAGTCAAGAACATCATGACTTACAAATTACAAGCTCCCAATAAGTCTAAACGAATATCAATGAAATGAAAATGAAATAAAATATCCAACACAAGTCTCATCATAATCCGAAACAATGGGGAATCTAAAACAAGGAAGGTCTTCTAACTCCTACTCTCATCACTTTTGCCCAGCATCTCGCTTATTACCTGCCGCATGGAAAAGAAACGCGGCTGAGTTTAAAAAGCCCAGTGAACAAATATATATACAAAGCAGATAGGTAATAAGCATAAGTAAATGAATATGAATCATACAAATCAAAAGCATAGATATCATGAGTCAGATAATCATAAAGAATCAAAGAGTCAAATAAGAACGGCAACGAACGCGTCTAAACGAGACACTCGAATAGACCAAAGAATCACATAGGACAGCCACGAGCCTGTCTAAACGAGACACTCGAATAGACCACATAATCACATATACATATCATATCAAATCATAAGTGTACGGAGAGGGGAGGCCTCTAAGTACCAAATATGATCGTACATGTTATTTAGATTTTAAGCACATGTGTCGCGAGGAATAAGATCAAGGATAGAGATACCTTGTGTCGATTGAACAAGAAAAAGAATAAAGAGAATCAACCCCGAAAGAATACCCTATTCGAACCCAAGACAACCACTCTCGAACTTGGATAATACACGATCAACCACAGATTTGCTTAGCCCTTGTATGCCTCCTTTGTACCACCTTTTTGCACTCCTTGAATGGGATCACAATGAACAGCCGATTGGTGTTTTTAATTTAGGGTTTTAGTGTGTTATTTTATGTGCACAAATCCGATTATTATAGAAGGGAGATAAGGGAGAAAGAGCTGGAGTTTAGGCTGAGTATAAGGGATAAACAATGACCAAGTTCACCTTTTTAAATAGAAGATAATCTTGACAATTTATTAGGTCTATATGTTGTGTACAAAATATAAAATTTTCAGCCCACAAGAAGACTTCTAGGCGTGTGATTTTTTGGCTTAGTACACCATGCTTGTCGAAATTTTTGTGTAGCTTAGATCATGGTTTAAGTATTTTATAGTTCTAAGGTTATAACTTATATTTATTTAGGTTGTATCCGAGTTCAAAAGTTCAATTCAGTCACGGATTTTAGAAACAACATTTTCGGTTATTATAATTCTTCCCCTCTAAAAAGAAAAATTTCATCCTCGAAATTTGAAGTAGGAAAATCAAACGAATACATACCGAATCACGAAAAGAAATTTGGATAGCTAGCTCGCATTGATTCTTCGGTCTCCCAAGTAGCCTCACTCTCGGGATGATTCCTCCAAAGAATTTTAATGAACGTAATGGTTTTGTTTCTCATGACCCGATCCTGACGCTCCAAAATAGCCTCAGGCTCCTCAATATAGGACAAATCTTCTCGAATCTTATCCAAATGATAACTAACAACATGGAGCGGATGATAATTGTATCCCCTCAGAAGAGATACATGGAACACATTATGCACATGGGAGAGCTGCGAAGGAAGTGCCAAACGATAAGAAACTTCACCAACGCGGTCTAAAATCTCAAAAGGACCAATGAATCACGGACTAAGTTTCCCTTTCATACCAAAACGCTTAACACCACGAAATGGAGAAACCTTAAGAAAAACATGATCACCAGGACTAAATTCCATCGCACGACGATGACGATCAGCATAAGTTTTTTGTCGAGCCCTAGCCTCCCTGAGTTTCTCCTTAGCAACGACGACTTTCTCATTAGTTACCTCTATCAACTCGGGACCTTCAATGAGCCATTCACCAACCTCATTCCAACAGATAGGAACCCTACACTTCCGCCCATACAACAGCTCGAAAGGAGCCCCTTTAATACTGGCATGCCAACTTTTGTTGTAGGCAAACTGCACCAAACACAGATAATCATCCCAATGTCCCGACCATTCTAGAGCACAAGATCTCAGCATATCCTCCAAAGTCTGAATGGTGCGTTCCGACTGGCCGTCGGTCTGGGGATGAAACGCCGTACTAAACTTAAGCCGAGTACCCCAAGCCTTGTGCAAACCTTTCCAGAAACGTGAAGTGAAACGCGGATCTCTATCAGATACAATAGCTATCGGAGTGCCATGCAACCGAACAATCTCCTGCTGGAAGATTTGTGCCAACTTACTACCCGAATAGTCCTTTCGAATAGGCAGAAAATGAGCGGATTTAGTCAGACGATCGACAACAACCCAAATGGCATCATGCTTCTTCTGTGTGCGAGGTAAACCCGTAACAAAATCCATGGAAATCTGTTCCCACTTCCAAGTAGGAATCTCTAGGGGCTGCAGAAGACCACTAGCACACTGATGTTCTATCTTAACCTGCTGACAGGTCATACACTTAGCCACAAACATCGCCACGTACTGCTTCATACCATTCCACCAGAAGTGCTGCTTCAAATCCCTATACATCTTCGTAGAACCCGGATGAATAGTGAAAGGAGAACTCTGTGCCTCAGATAATACAGCTTCGCGAATAGAAGGATCATTAGGAACACACAAACGATCACCATACCATACAATCCCATCATCGTCAACACGAAACTCTGCCTTTTTCCAAATTCTGAACGATAGACCACAACTCACCATCGTCTTTCTGGGCTTCTTTAATTCGCAACATAAGGTTAGATTCCACCTTCAGACTAGCCCAGTAACCATCATAACCACGAACACATAAATCCACCTCCATTAGTTCCAAGTCGTTATGTTCGCAACATAAGGTCAATCTCAAGGCTAGCAATAATCCCCGACTTCCTACTAAGAGCATCTGCCACTATGTTCGCCTTACCCGGATGGTACTGAATGCTAGCATCATAATCCTTCAAAAGTTCTAGCCAACACCTCTGCCTCATATTTAACTCCTTCTGGGTGAAGATATACTTTAGGCTTTTGTGATCAGTGAAAATGTCACAAGTCTCACCATATAAGTAATGTCTTCAGATTTTGAGTGCAAAAACTACAGCTGCTAATTCCAAATCATGTGTTGGATAATTCTCCTCGTACGGTTTCAATTGTCTGGATCCGTAGGCGATAACCTTCCCATGCTGCATAAGAACATATCGTAGACCTTTCTTCGAAGCATCGCTATAGATCTGAAAACCACCGGTACCTGACGGAAGAGTAAGAATAGGCGCAGAAACTAGTCACTTCTTCAACTCCTCAAAACTTTTCTCCCTTTCATCAGTCCATACAAACTTCTCACCTTTCCGCATCAGTTTCGTCAATGGCAAAGCTAAACGTGAGAATCCCTCAACAAATCTCCGATAGTAACCAGCAAGCCCCAAGAAACTTCTGACTTCAGTCACATTCGTAGGTCTTGGCCATTTTGTGATAGCCTTCACCTTTGCCGGATCCATCTTAATCCCATCAGCCGATACAACATGACCCAAAAACGCTACTTGCTCCAACCAGAACTCACATTTAGAAAACTTCGCATATAACTTCTTCTGTCGTAGAATCTCCAATACGATACGAAGATGCTCCTTGTGCTCTTTATTCGTCTTAGAATATATCAGAATGTCATCGATAAACACAATGACGAATTTATCAAGATACTCATGGAATACACGGTTCATTAAATCCATGAAGACAGCTGGAGCATTAGTCAGACCAAATGGCATAACTAGAAACTCGTAATGACCATAACGAGTATGGAAGGCGGTCTTAGGAACATCCTGTTCCTTCACACGAAGCTGGTGATATCCGGATCTCAAATCAATTTTAGAAAAGAATTTAGCTCCCTGAAGCTGATCAAATAAGTCGTTAATACGAGGAAGCGGATAACGGTTTCTGACAGTGATACGGTTCAACTCACGGTAATCGATACATAACCTCATACTACCGTCTTTCTTCTTCACAAATAGAACTGGTGCACCCCACGGAGATACACTAGGACGAATGAAACCATGCTCTAAAAGTTCCTGAAGTTGCTCCTTCAGTTCAACTAGGGCCATACGATATGGAGCTTTGGAAATGGGTTCGGCACCCGGAATCAAATCAATACTAAATTCAACTTCACGTGCAGGAGGCGTGCCCGGAAGTTCATCAGGAAACACATCAGGAAAATCACAAACTACTGGATGGCTCTCGATACTAGGACCATCCAACGAAATATCTTTAATTGAAGCCAAGAATCCTTCACAACCATGTGAAAGTAGTGAACGAGCTTTCATAGCTGAGATAATCTTAATAGACTTACCAAGTTGGGAACCCTGGTAAACAAATTCAGGAGCATTTAGATCACCAAATATAACTCGTCTGGCATGACAGTCGATGGTCGCCCGATGCTCGGATAACCAGCCCATGCCCAGAATAATATCGAAATCATACATGTCCAATGGAAGCAAATTGGCAGAACGGATTTTATCGGTAAAACATAAAGGACAGTTCAGAAATTCGTGATCTATAATCACATGATTCTTCATAGGGGTCGAAATAGATAGAGCATAATTTAATGGTGTTGCGGTCATATTAAGATATTTGGCAAATGAAATAGAAACCATCGAATGTGTAGCACCCGTATCAAATAAAACAAATACTGTACGATCATATAAATAAAGAGTGCCCGTAACGATACCTGAGGCACTAGCTGCCTGATCTCTGGTCAAGCAGCACACTCGACCCTTGGTAGCTGGCTGTCGATCATTTCCCCTGTTGTTGTTACTACCAGCCTTAGGACAATCCCTAGCCATGTGTCCCATCTGACCACAAATAAAACAAGCACCAGAAGCCCGATGGCACCTCCCAGAATGTAACTTCCCACAAGTGCTGCAAGGAGGAGGAGGAACATAATCCTTCTGACCAGATGAACCCGAAGCACGGTTACTCTGCTGACTACGATGCTGCTAATCCCGATGCTGTGATCACGATACTGCTGGTCGCGTCCCGACCTCTGATTGTTGTAGCCATACCTATCATTTCCCCTTCTATCATAACCCCGCTTATCATTACCCCTGGAATCATTACCCCGCTGGTTGTTCCCTTGAACGGGTTGTACACGATCACCATCCCTATACCTCTTCACACCCTGTCTAGCTCTCTCCTACATAATCTCAATGTTACGAACCGCATTAGCCACCTGTGCTACATCCTCAAACTGGATATTCACTATCCCATCTAGAAGATCATTCCGAAGAGCCCACTTGAACTTATTTGCCTGCTCCTCCTGGGCTCCCGCCTTGGCTCCCAAGAATCCTGCCAGACGAAGAAACCTCTTCATGAACTCTATGCTCATCTCCCTCTCAAACTGATAAATAGAATGGTACTCCCTCTCAAACTTCTCTTTCTCTGATCTCGGAAAATACTGAAGATAGAGAGTGTCACAGAAATCGTTCCATCACAGAGCAGCAACAAATTCATCTCCCCCCTTCGCCTGCTTATAAGCTTTCCACC
Organism: Artemisia tridentata subsp. tridentata; assembly: GCA_021014915.2. NCBI lineage: Eukaryota > Viridiplantae > Streptophyta > Magnoliopsida > Asterales > Asteraceae > Artemisia > Artemisia tridentata. Next base: position 299,978,741 of record CP139508.1, read on the forward strand.
AGCTGAGGGCATCTCCCTCAAACTTATAGCTAGCAAGTCTAGCTTTAAAGACATCATCACAGCCCAAAACCTCGAATATCTTTTCCATATGAGCAATCCAATTTTCTGCATCAACCGGGGCATTTGCAGAACTGAAAGAACGAGGCTTTTGTTTACAAAACCTCTCCAACCACGTATGAATGGTCACTGGCGGAGCACCAGCACTGGAACCACCGCTACCACTACCACTGGCCGTATTCTGAAGGATCTCAGTCGCGATCCGTTCGGTAAGGCCCGTAATCAGTGCTTCTACAGTCCGCTGAACTGCGGCACACCCCAACCCGACCTTGGTCAAGATGCCACATTATGGTGTCTATCAGAACATACAAAATAAATGCAAGCGGAAGACTTCATAAATGTAACACCCCGTGCCCGCTTTGACCAAAATTTAAAACTTTTTACACGGAAACGACTCACTTTTACGGACACCTGCTTACTCTTTTGACCACTGACAAAAATCTATAAACTTTCAGACCTTGAAACTATTTTTAGATGAAAGTAGACTCAATTACCTTCAAAACGATAGGTGGCACGACCCATTTCGACTTACGGATTAAAAGATATGATTTTTCGAAAACTGCCAAAAATCTGCACAGTCGGCTCTGACAGCGTCAAGCCCAAGCCTGACAGCGTCAAGCCTTGATAGGCCAGACATATTTTTAGAGTTTAAAGGGTGACGGCGTCAAGAAGGCCATCAAGAACAAAACTGCAATTTCACCACTAAAACCCATTTTGACCCATTTCATGACAAAACCACTTACACCACTTCCGTTTTACACCAAACTTGACCAACTTCATTATATTTACATAACAAACATGTTCCAATGACGCTTGACCCGTTTACAACCCAAAATGGGTATGTTCACACATAAACCAAACACCCCTTTAACTTTTACTATAAACACCTAAAACACTCTCGACACATCGTTAGACCACCAAACCATTACACGACTTTGACACACATTATAGGACTCATAAAAGAGACTCTCGGGGGTACAACATTGACTCGAGCTCGGTATTCTACCTAGCTCCTATGCTTATTATCTCCCGAATCCGCTTCCAAATCCCTATGCTATAATCCAAGCCAAGTTATCCTCATCGCCATTAACCTACAAAACGTTGACAACTAAAAGAATAAGCTTACGCTTAGTAAGTAAAACGATAATCACATAACATCATACTTCAATCAAACACATAAGCATCACATATCTCCAAACACTTACTTAGCTACTCCACTCTCTAATTCTTGCATAATCACCTAACATCAACTTACCATCACAACCAAATTCACCACTTAGATCCTATTCATCCTAGCATATAAGCATATATCCAACCTCTTATCACTAATCACAAACATACATAACACATACATGTTAGACATCCATATAATACATGCCATCATCATTTTACTTACCTTGGTCCAAGCTAAACAACATCAAGAACATCATCAACAACACAATCTTCCATCATCATCATCATCATCATCGATCATCATCATCATTCAATAATCAAAACCTAATCACATAATACTCAACTACATAAACAAGGGTTATCAAACCCATCAAAACATAATCATCTTCTAACCCATATCATCATATGATCATATCTTGATCATATGATGAAAACCCATTAAACTATCACTTAACTACATCAAGAATGGGGAGACTTACTTGAGGAAGATCATTACTAAATAAGACTATAATCATGGAGTCTTCATCTTCTTCCTCCTAAGCCATCACTAGCCTTTTCCCTCCCTTTCTCATCTCACTAAAACCGGCCTTTCCCACACACATGAATAATGTGGAAAAGTCTAGACATTCCTAGATATATCTAGTTAGGTACAAGTTTGGGGCATTGGCAAGAATGGCCCCTCTAGTCCTCTTTCTTCCATTTTAGCCACACTAACTTATAATACATGTTTAACACTTGGCAACTTAAGCCCTTAAAGTTACTTAACACTTTTATATGACTACATAGTCATACTTTGACTATTAATTGGCTATTGGGTTTGACTAAAACACAACATATGTTGACTAGCCAATCACATAAAGCCATAATCTATTTTCATCTAGGGTGGGGTCCCAATACCCGGGAAACGGGTCTAACAATAAATAAAGAAAAGTCAAGAACATCATGACTTCCAAATTACAAGCTCCCAATAAGTCTAAACGAATATCAATGAAATGAAAATGAAATAAAATATCCAACATAAGTCTCATCATAATCCGAAACAATGGGGAATCTAAAACAAGGTAGGTCTTCTAACTCCTACTCTCATCACTCTTGCCCAGCATCCCGCTTATTACCTGCCGCATGGAAAAGAAACGCGGCTGAGCTTAAAAAGCCCAGTGAACAGATATATATACAAAGCAAATAGGTAATAAGCATAAGTAAACGAATATGAATCATACGAATCAAAAGCATAGATATCATGAGTAAGATAATCATAAAGAATCAAAGAGTCAAATAAGAACGGCAACGAACGCGTCTAAACGAGACACTCGAATAGACCAAAGAATCACATAGGACAGCCACGAGCCTGTCTAAACGAGACACTCGAATAGACCACATAATCACATATATATATCATATCAAATTATAAGTGTACGGAGAGGGGAGGCCTTTAAGTACCAAATAGTAAGTGGGGTGTAGGGCACACACAAGCCAGTCACCAAATCATATCATAATCATATCAAATCACATATACCTAGGATGCATCCATACGCCCTCCACAAAACAAATCATATATGTACCATGTACTAGACAAGTATACACATATATCAAAATGGCCAAGAGATCTCATATCAAATCAAATTATATCATATCAAATGGGCACGCCGTAGATCAATCACACCTCCACAGAAAGTGTCATGCCATTGGTGCCTCAATGACATGGCCATGGTACCCCCATGGCTAGTTAGCTCGGGCAACTAACAGAACATATCAAATCAGATCATAGAATCATATCAAAGTAACTCATAGCAATGGTTCATATCAACTGAATCATAACAAAGGATCACATAAATGGTATCATAGCAAAGTTCATATCAAAAGGGATCATAGAAAAGGCTTATATCATAACAAAGCAACCGAATCAAAGTCAAGGATCAAGAGTTATGAGAAAAGACAACCTTACTGAGAAAGGGTAGAATATATGTACCTTATGCAAAGCAACCAATAAAATAAGAAAGTACACCGAAACAGGAATCACTCCTTCTTCACAGAACCTATAAAAATTAATGATCACGTATTACTTATAAGCTCATTTTACAAGTTTACTGCTTATAGTTATTTGGGTTTCACATTTATGGTTTCTTTCTATTTTTAGAAACTTTCTATTTTTAGTAACTTTCTATTTTTAGCAACTTTCTATTTTTAGTAACTTTTTATTTTTAGAACACTTATGTAAATTGAAGGACTTATTATGACCAACATTATAGCTTAGGGTTTAATAAGACGACTTATAATAGTTTGGGGTTTAAAATGTCATTATTGTAAAGTTCAAGGTTCAAAATGTAATTTATTTAATCATATGACCAATTCTTATGTTTAAGCCATATCATGCATCTATTCAATTACACCCATGCAACTATCCACTTCGGTATTTAGAAAACCCTAACTAGACCTCCATCACCCCGAGAAAACCCTTGTATAACCACTTCAACTAACTTAACCCACATTTAACCACGCATTACACACACGAACACCCCCATTTTTGTACACCGACGCGACTTCCCTATACCCTTTTTAAACCGAACCAATCTCAACTCTTATACCCTCCTCGTTACCCAATTTACACGACACCAAAACCACCCATGACAACCCTTTCTTTAGCCCCTTTTTAACCAGACCTTTTCCAACCAAAACCACCCTATCGAACCCAAATAATAACCCACCACACGACCTGTATTTCCTGTGTTTACAAACCCTTAACTCGACACTAATTTACACCCATATGACACTCTTTTACAGCCATTCGACACGCACAAATACACACCCAAAACAAGTCCATTCGACACCCATTTTCCTCTCATAAAATCACCCCTTAACATGACCCTTTCACCCTTCTTGTTACCCCTTTTAACGAGACCAACCAGACCAAAGCAACACCTTTTTGAACCACAACCATTAACCAAAATCGACCTATGCCCCCTGGTGTTTTAAAATCTTGAACTAGACCCTAACACACACATGACAACCCAATACATACCCAGAAAACAGTCCATTCGACCCACATATATATACCTCTATTCCAGCCCCTCGACATATCACATTAGTTCACATAAAATCATGAATTCAAACAGCCCTATAACCTTTCCTTTCGACCTCCCAATGATGACCAGACCATGCATGAAATTTTCCCTTTTAAACACTTATCATACCAGGTTTTATATGTATACAAGAAAATCCTATTTTACACAATCATGTAGCCTCATTCCAGTAGCCATATTATCCTTCATATTGACATGCATATATCTTTAATTCATGTGTTCCAAAACTCTTTAACTCATGCGACACAACCCAGGTTTTAAATGCACAATTCGATCCAAAATAACATGCATGTAACTGATCTAAATGGCCATATAATAACTACACAACGACATGCATATATGATTTATTATTTCATGTAGTAACATATCCAGGTTTTAGCTTGCATAATAGTGATCAATAGATTGTACAAACATCAGGTTCATAGGCCTTTGTATACACTGATTTGAGTAGCATATTAAAACCCTAGATCGACCCATATATAACATTCCATAGGTTTAGTTTTCCAGTATTCAGATCAAGTATATATAGTGATCGAATACGTGATTAATTTTCCAGATCATAGCTCTTTAAACTGATTCGAAAGACAAACAAAAACCCTATTCGACTTATATGTTTCATTACTTCATGTGATCAAAATAACTTCATTCTTATATATTATAGGTCGACCCCAAACCTGTTTTAAATTACATGTTATTTACATTTTAAGCACATGTGTCGCGAGGAATAAGATCAAGGATAGAGATACCTTGTGTCAACTGAACAAGAAACAGAATAAAGAACCAGAATCAACCCCGAAAGAATACCCTATTCGAACCCAAAACAACCACTCTCGAACTTGGATAATACACGATCAACCACATATTTGCTTAGCCCTTGTACGCCTCCTTTGTACCACCTTTTTGCACTCCTTGAATGGGATCACAATGAACAGCCGATTGGTGTTTTTAATTTAGGGTTTTAGTGTGCTATTTAATGTGCACAAATCTGATTATTATAGAAGGGAGATAAGGGAGAAAGAGCTGGATTTTAGGCCGAGTATAAGGGATAAACAATGACCAAGTTCACCTTTTTAAATAGAAGATAATCTTGACAATTTCTTAGGTCTATATGTTGTGTACAATATATAAAATTTTTAGCCTACAAGAAGACTTCTAGGCGTGTGATTTTTTGGCTTAGTACACCATGCTTGTCAAAATTTTTGTGTAGCTTAGACCATGGTTTAAGTATTTTATAGTTCTAAGGTTATAACTTATATTTATTTAGGTTGTATCCGAGTTCAAAAGTTCAATTCAGTCACGGATTTTAGAAACAACATTTTCGGTTATTATAGTTTCCTCCAGAAACCTGCATCCCTAACCTCAAACATGCAAAATTTTGCAAACTCACATACACCCCAAGATTCCCTTACTACACCATAGGACACTACCAACAACTTTAATTCAAATTCCACCACTCTTGCCTATATAAGGCCTCACCATTGCAAGCTTATCTTGCATCTCATCTTCAACTTCACACCACTCAATCACCATGTCTTCCACACAAGGATCAACAAACCACATTTCCAAGAAACTTGGGATAACCGTAAGACCACCATCTAAACATCTCTTTGTTGATCTCACAAAAGATTATGAAGTCACAACACCACCTTCCCAAGCCACTCCTCACTCACCATCTCTACCTAATGCTCCTTCCAAAACATCTTTCACTAGAACCACATCTTCATCATCTCCCTCTCTCAACACCATGCCATCATCCATGGACTACACACTCTCACCCATCACTCCATTGGATTATGCCATGCCAACACAATCACCAACTAACTCACCACCACCTCCTTCCCCAATCATGGGCCAACCTATCCAACCTCATCCATTTGATCTACATAGTGCTAATTGCCTATGTTGCCTCCACAACCGTAACCTCATCTTCTCCTTGAGGGATGAGATACATTTCATGTTCTCCTATGTGGAGCATCTCTTGACACCACCACCACCCCCAATCATGTCACCATCTCCACCTCCTTCTAGCCCACATAACTAAACATGTTCATGTTTAGTTTCCAACAATAAACCTTTAGGACCCCTTTTGAAAATGAAGCTTGCCTCTAGTCATTAAGGATTTATGCTTCTTGTTGTTTGTCTTTGTGTTTGTGATGTAGTCATACCTATGTATGATGTTTATTTTTATGAATGAATGGGCTTTTTATGTGGTTGTTTTAATTTTTGGTGCTTGGCTACTTAGTCATTTTTTTTGTGGTTGGATATTTGTCGTGATTGCTACATGTTAGATATTGTATATTTGTCATCTAACTTTGTTTTGTAGCAAGAATCATTGGTCGATTCCTTGGTGTTCTCCAAACGAGGGGGAGTATACATCAAGGGGGAGCCTTAGCAACCTTTTTGCTTTGACAAAAAGGGGAAAAATGGGATATAAACTCATTAAAAACTTGTTAAAATTAATTTTAACTTAAAATGAGTTTAGGTTTTGTCATCATCAAAAAAGGGGACATTGTTGATGCAAACAATGTTCTAAAAACGTTATTTATATCTTTCGATAACTTCACGTTTTGAGGATGACAAAATGTGAAAACACGTTACGTTAAAATTAACGTAAACAAGTTTTTAGTCGAAAGATCCCATTTCTACGCAAATCACTCTAGGTATGCACAATCAAATTTACAACTTGACAAATGATTAAAGAAGTGAATTTGTGTTTAAAACTTCACATTTTTAATGTGACAATATTTTTTCAAAAATATACTTTACAACTTATTTTTGAATAATTAAGAAATGTTTTATTGGAAAAATATGTTCAAATAACATAACAGCTATTTTTCCTCCCAAAATCAGCTCCAAACTTCCCCAAATAAATTTTCACCACTAAAGACAAAAAGATGAGCGTTTTTTTCTGGCACGGTACCACTAAATTTAGTGGTACCGTGGGTAATTTAGTGGTATCGTGTACACATAACGGCTAGAATTTTTCTGCCTATAAATACCAGCCCTCTTCACAGTTTTTGGGCATCCTTTTTCACACAGAATTTTCTGAGTTCAATACTCTCACCACATCTTCTCTTCTTGATCATTTAGTTTAGTTTTCTTTTGTTTAAAGAGTGATCCAATCATCCAATCTAGAGATCACCTTCATTCCTCTTCTAGTGCAAGAGAAGAACACAAGGTATCAAAGAAGATACAAAGTGTTGTAGTTGTAGTTAGAGCACTTGTAACACTTGTTACATACTTGTTGTATCTTTGTATACATCAAGTTCATTTTTCTTTTGAGAGTTTGTGAGAGAAGATCATTGTGATCTTATAGAGATATTGAATATCACTTGTAGCTTGTGAGCTAGTGTGTTGATCAAGGGTAGATAGGGTAGATTGAGTCAAGTGAGGGTTGATCATTGTGATCTTGTCGAGATCTTGGAGATCTCTTGTAGCTTGTGGGCTAGTGTATTGATCAAGTAGATCAAGGGTAGATCGGGTAGATCGAGTCAAGGGTGTTGATTGTGTAAAGTAGAAAGGATCGAGTGGATCGTGGTAGATTGGTGCTAGCTAAGATTAGAACTCGACATTTAGCTTAGTGTCGAAAATTAGGATAAGCGACGTTGTATGGTTTTCTCCGCCTGAAGGGAGGTTTGTTGACATAGTGCTTGAAACTCTCGAGTGTGGTACTCGGGGAGTGGAGTAGGGCGAAGAAGAGCTTCGTGACCGAACCACTATAAATCTCTTTGTCCCGGTTTGATCTTTCCATCTCTTTTCTTTACATTTATTATTTACATTAGATAGTTTAGTTTAGTTTTCATATTGGTTTTGATTGATTACACATAAGATTCGAATCATAGTTTTTCAAAAGTAAAGTTTTGAAACAAACTAAAAACCGGTAAAACTATTCAACCCCCCTTCTAGTTTTCCACAGTTTTTTTTTAGAAAAGGAAAAATATATTAGAACCAAACATACATGACCTAAACTATGACAACCCATGAACATGTCTCATGAAGCATAGCAGGCCAACTAAAACAGAAACCAAACTATCAATACATCAATACAAATACTATACTAGAGATACAACATAAAACATATCCCCCAAGCAGATAGCCACCAACAGAATGTCATCCGTCAGCGCAGATCATCAAATTCCAAATAGCAGGTCCCATCAGCATACGCATACATCCAAAAAATTGACTCTTTAAAAATCCTTTCCAAGAAAAACTCAGTGGGAAAAACCTTAAAAAGGAAAAAAGAGTAAAACTCTGATAGGAAGAGCATTACGATGGTGCAAATGCTTACAATCACTCTTTTCATGATACTCAACAAGATTGCATGCCAATTGTTTAGCTAAAGTGGACAGGGTACCACAAATCAGGAATCAAACATAGGGGATAGAAATAACCTAAGACTCCTAAAGCACACTTATCTCAAGAAAGAAGGCAAAGCACTCTCTAGTTGAGATAGGGTACTAAAGAAGTAGAGGACAAACCATCCCATAATTGCCATTTGATCCAAACACCATACACCAAGATTGCCCACTGAATAACAGAATGTAATACCTCAAGTCAAGATATATAAATAGAACACCCATACTATAGGTTACGGAAACCTTCTTTATGAGGCTTACATATAAGGAGCCATAAGGAAAAGCATAAATGGAGAAACTATCTCATTTAGACCCATTAAACATGTGGAAAACGTAGAAGGGGGGGGGGTGAATATTTCTCCGTTTAAAATCTTTTAATTTATTGTATCAAATAGCGATCAAGTTTGACGTAATATGAAAAGTGATAATATAAATACTACACTATACCAATAGTGTATTTCATACAAGAGAACATATCATCATAACTTAAACATAAACAATAAGCAAGAGTGCAAAGCAATATCACAAGTAATAATATAAGGCAAGTATAAAAATAAAGAAATAAGTAAAAGGAAGCGCAAACCGGACACGATGATTTATAGTGGTTCGGTCACGGAGTTCCTCTCCGCCCTACTCCACTCCCCGAGCACCCTACTCGTTAGTTATTTCACTAAGTCAACAAGCTCCCTAAAATAGCGGAGAAAACCTTACAACGTCTCCTACACTATTTTTGATACTAAGCTAAATACCGAGTTCTAGATCGAGGTAAAACCAACCCAACATCGCTTACACTTTATCTATTACAAAGCTAAATACCGAGTACTTCTTTGGTTACAACCAAACCCGTTATGTTTTATGGCCCATAATAACAAACCTTGTGTTTAAGGCCTAAACATATAAACCATCTAATCTAGTTTGGGGTATATATGGTGATGATACAATGATGATCCAAGACACAAATGTCTAATGGATATGAATGCCTAATCTAAATGATCTTCTTGAATAAGAAGTCTTCAATGAATGAAGATGATAAGTGCGTTTGAATCTTCCTATGTGGATGTGCTTTGGTGCATGTGGATGACAAGATCTCTAAGTTTGCTTTGGTAGATCATCATGGAAGTATGCTTACAAGAAAATAAATGTTAGAAGCGTTATGATAATATGTTAGTTAGGGTGTTTGTTGCTATTGATCTAAATGTGTGCAAAAACGTGGAGAGAATATATGTTAAAATGGATGATCAAAATGGCTTGAAAGTAGTATTTATAGCTAAAATGTGTGTGATGTCATGCATGATGTAAATACAAGATTTTCCTAGATATGAAAAGATTTGATGTGACAAGACACACATATCAACTACAAAATCTTCCTAGATATGAAAAGATTTGATGTGAAAATTCAACAAAGTCAACTCTTGATGATCTCATGAATTTGGTAAAATATTTTTGATTTACTTAATAAGGAAATTAAACTTGTATATGTAAAAATGTAAGTAACCTTTTGTAAAATAAAATGTCTTGTTGAGTGCCTGTCAAAATAAAATGTATTTTAGCAAGGGTGCAAGTAAACTTTATTGCTAAAAGAAAAATGAAGTTTGTTTACTTGTTCAAATAAAATTTATATTTGTACGTAAACTTTAGTGTAAAAATAAGAGTGATGCATTTGTATAAATATACTTGTAAATGCAAATTGTAAAGTGAGATTCAAAAAAGATTGATTAACCTTTTATATACTTAATGACTCTAAAAAGTATTTTAAGCATTCTTAATTGTTTGTTAAAGGGTTTGATCATAGTGTAACATAACAAATATATTTCGAACCTGTGTTGTAGCATATGAGGACTCGAGACGTCTAGAGGTGTAGATGGTTGTATGTTGAGACAACATATGATTATAAGTAACTTGCATATTTTACATTATGTATTACAAGTTACATATTTGTCATCAACAAAACATACGAGATTATATAGATTAAATATCGTAATATTTCCACTACCAAAATCTCCCCCTATTTGATGATGACAAAATATGTAAACGTAATATATAGTAAAGTGTAAAGGTTACTTGTATCCATTTACACTACCTTCTCTGTACCTTCTCCGTTTACACCCTTCTCCTTTTTTTGTCGAAACAAGAAGGTGTGTCCTTAGAGTTAAACTTCGTTTCTCCCTAAAAAGGCGAGCGTGCATCATCCCTAGTGAATTTAAATTGTATACTCCAATATCCTCGAGCTCTCCTTAGCTCGTTGCTCCCCTAGTTGATTGCCCTTGGTTGCTAGCGGATCCATGTATCAAATACTTGCAAAGGCTTAACCTATACATCAAGGGTTAGTTTTGTGCAACATAATATATAATGAAGAGAAAAAATAAATAAATGAATGCGTGCATGCTTCCTCTTGGCAGATGCTCCCCCTAATTCGATGCGTCAAGGAATGATTGAAAAGCTACAAAACAAAAGTTATTGCAAAACTAGATTCGTCCTTGGACGAGTAAGCCATATACATCAAAGTTTATGTTAATACAAATAATGTCTAATAACGTTATTTATATTTTTTGATATCTCTACGTTTTGATAATAACAAAATGTAAAAACATTTTACGTCAAAGTTAATGTAAACAAGTTATTAGTTGTAAAATACCATTTCGACGAAATTACTCAATGTATGAACAAACAAATTTTAAACTTGACGAGTGATCAAAGAAATAATTTTTTTTGTTCTAAACTTCAAATTTTTATAAATGTGACAAAATATTTAAAAGAAAATTTGTTTTTACAAATTATTTTTGAATTATTAAAAAATATTTTAATGGGGCATTTTATTCAAATTTGTAACAACTAACACCCCCCCCCTCCCTCCAAAAAATAAAATCAGATCCAAACATCCCCAAATAAATCTTCACCACAAAAAAGACAGAATTGGGAGCGTTTGTCTCGCATGACACCGTTAAATGGCAGGTACCATTAAATTTAATGGTACCGTCACTTGTAACGGTTGAAATTTTTTGTCCCTATAAATAGTGGACCATTTAACACTCTCAACTGCAATTTTTCACATAGTTTTTTCTGATCAAAGTCTTCCTTATACATTCTCCTTTCTTTGATCATTTAGTTAGTATTATTTTGTTTAGCAGTGATCCAATCATCTATTCAAGTGATCACCTTCATTCACGACAAAGTGTATATGATGGTTAACCTACAAAGAAATGATTAGTGCAAAACATACTACTTCATCCTATGACGGATATGTCATATAGAATAAGATGTATATATGATGCAATATATAAGTGATATAATCATAAGCAACTCAAAGTAGAGAGCCATAATTATGTAATAAAGGATCTCATGAAGTTTAGTCTTCTAATAAGAACTACAAACAATCATAAGGAAAAATGAGAATACAATATGATTCTCTAAAAATAAAAGTAAAAAATAATGCCTAGAAAAAAAATGAAGTGAAGTTAGAGTATTAAGAGTTAATTGGTTTTTTTGTTAAGTTTGTGTTTTAATTAGGTATGATGGGTCTTAAAAGTGTGGTTTTGGCTTGAGTAACTAGAGAGGGAGTTTTTTTGTGTGTGAGTGATAAAGAAGCGAAAAGAGAAAATAATGAGGTGACACTCTTTCGAGGTTTTGGCTTGGGTGAGTAGCACTTGCTCTACACAAGGTACTTAACAATTTCAAATAGTAAAAGGAGCACTTGCTCTACACAAGGTACTTAACAATTTCAAATAGTAAAAGGTTCATGAAGAGTAAATATGTCGAGTATTTTTTAATGAAAGGATGAAAATTGACAACTTTATATTTGAAGTGATTGGTTTTCTTAAAAAGTTTTACCATGGAGTGGGAGTTTGTAATCGTAGAAACGTGGTAATGTGATTCACAATTCTGCTTTCTGATTCTAAAGCTTATTTGAATATATTGATCCTCAATCTCAGTCTTACATTAGAAAAGTTATATTGCCTAAATTGTTGCCTGCTATCCTTTGCCTTTACTACCAACAGCATTTAGCCAGGAGATACCACACATAAAAATGTAAGGAAATTATGCATGCTAACACATCGATCAATTTAGATAAGAAAAAGATTAGTACATTTTGCAAATGCAAATATGTAAGCGTGTATTGCAACCTCAGATGCTAGCAATTACTTGTAATTATAGCTTTCATGGCCCGCCTGATGGGCGGGCATGACTTATAAGCCCTCCCGGGCATATAAGCCCGCCCGTTGGGGCGGGCATGACTTATAATTATCATTGACATATATTTGTATAGCGTAAGATGACTTATAATTATCGTTGGCATATATTTTACTATAGCGAAAGAAGTAAAAAAATGGTTGGAATGTGTATATATATATATACAATCATATATAGTAGAATGTAACTAAGTTAAGCTAATCAAGTTAAGAAAACTATCCCCTTGCAAGCATCCACACGTGCAGCCTCTAGAATTGGTATGCTATAAAACTCGTTGTAATTAAAAATTGTGACATTCTTGCTCATTTCATTCCATATTAGGTTCAGAGCTTTTATAGCTTCTCTGTTGGTTTTTCTTTTTCTTCTCAATGTGCTTCATTGGAAGATAATTACCAATAAAGTGCACCATAATGTTAGCCTATACATACTGTAGATATGTTGAAATGATTTATATAGAATAAAACCAAGTTACACACCTGTTGAGAATGCAGGCAGTTGTGGTGCACCAGCGTGTGGTCCGCGTGAGATAAAAGCATACTCCATGGGCGCGTTGGACGGTCGTGGTAAGTGAGTGATAATGTAATTACGAATCAGGTAGACCATAATTCTAAGTCACATAATAAGAAAAACATTTAACATACAACGTATTTATAAAAAAAATCAGTCGCTGTCTACCTCCCGTAAAGAACAACGATGCACCTCTTGAGAAATCTAAAACACGTGTATTAAGGCACGGCTGTACATATAAAACACCATATTCAGTGATACCGCAAACTATTTTTTTGACCCAAGAAACAACAATAACGTTTCATAGAAATAACCTTGACATGGACCGAAAACAGTCTGCGACTGAAAATCCAGCGTCACGGGACCACGAATTGTTGCTGTATCATTTTCTGTAGTACGTTATTTTACTTAATAAAAATTGCTGAAAAGGATGTATAAGTTTATGCGTTATTGTTTTTGTTAAGTGTTTTATTTGCTATGATGGTAAACGTGAGGGGTTTTATGTGTATTTCATAAATATTGTTTTTGTTATCAGCGTTTTTTATTTATGTTTGTTTAGAAATATAAAAAAATCGTATGCATCAACAACAGCGGTACTTAAATACAGTTTAATACAGTTTATTTGTGTTATTTTAATTTCAGTAGGGTTGTTTATATTTTATTTACCATACAACATTTCTACAATAAAAACATAAACATAGCATACCATTATATTGAACAAAAGAAAACTTTAGGAACGAAATAAGATTTTTTATGTCATTCAGGTATTAAATCAAGTGACATCATATTCACAATGGGCTGTCAATGTTTTGGCAACTACCGACAACAAAGTTACGTATACATACTGGGATCACCCAAAATGTTCAGACGAATGGCAATTATAGTGAGAAGAACATGTTGCCGCATTAGTTGATACAGACATTAATACCAAAAGGCTTATCATCGGAATCAATGGCTGCAACATATATAAACCAAAAGACAATCAACACCATCTAAAATATGCCGAAAATCCTCCAATCAACGGGCTGTTGATATTTACCTCACGAAAAATAGGAAACCAAACGTCGCTGCATTTTTTCCTATGTATTTGTCAGATGTTGACCTGTATTCATTAAAAGCAAAGATTAGTGACCTCTTTAGGTTGTTGTGTCGAGTTTCTGTCTCAAGTAAAGAAAACTTTATGAGCGTTTTTAATTGGTAACTGTGACATATCCTAGGTGTATTTACAAGTTATATACTAACAGGATTTAAAACTTCAGTTTTGAAATGAAGGGTGCTTGCTTATTTAGTAGCATGTGCGGGTAAGCACTACTATAGCAAAGTTCTAATTTGCATTACTTTTTTACCATGCACTAAAATGAGATTCAAGTTAGTGTACCTGGGAGATATTGATGTACAGAATATATCTATGGAGCTGGAGGTGGAGTGGCAGGCGGCCAAGACTGCAATTTTTTGGAGTGACAGTATCAGATTAATGAAGTATTTTCTAGCCATTCACGTTCTCAATGGAATCGTTTGCGGCACGCTGGGAAGCTTTTGTGAACTAAGTTTGACCTTATAAATTGGATGCTTAGAGTTGTTAATGACAACTTAACCTCCCAACCAACCTGCCCCGTGCAAGGTATGAATGGTTCCAATATGATAAAATGATGTATGTTATTGAGGTTACCTTAGTGCCAAATGCACTTTTTGATAGCTTCTCTGATTGGAATACTCCGTATTATATTAACAAAACAAACTTATTGGAATAAGCACATTTACTAATAGAACTTTCTAGACACACGTGTGATTAAGGTATGATAGAAAGGAGAATACCAAAGGCATCTGATCTATGTCAGCATCATTCTCATGTTCAACAACCCAATTTGCAGCAGCTTCAAGACTCGAATTACCTGAAAACAGATATTTCAGATGAAACCAATACAATGTAAAATCCAAACAAAGCATTAACCTAGCAATACTAAGCTGAATATGAGACCATTTTTCTCAATGTTACATAGTGTTACATCATGAGATAAATTACATAGAATGATAACGGCTTTGGTTTCAGCCAGCTGCAGTATCATCAAAAGAGACAACTGGACATTCTGGGCTATCCTAGATGATGATGCCATATAGAGAACATGAGGTGTAGTAAAAACAGACGAGCTACCACAAGTTCTCCTGGAGTGTGTTTTCGGAGCACATGATAACCATCGCGAACAGATGACAACCATCATTTCGGTGCCAATACTTCCAATAATAACGGTCATATGACAACAGAAACCTGCAATATAGATCAACGAATAGTTTAGACATACCATAGTGATAAATTAAAAGCATATAAATTGAATCGTAATCAAACTTGCCTAGGAGAAGTCCATGTAGGGACTTTCCACTAACTCTCTCCAATGCTTTTCTTCTAATAAAAGCCGCACGCTTGGACACCATGACATGAAGAGTTTCAGAAGCCGAGTAAAACTGATGTAAGAATATCTCATGAAGCCAGAGGAGATCTGAGTGTTCCTTCAAAAATACGGCTGAGCTCATTAATGTCTTGAGATCCTCAACATGTTGTTTTAGTGATTTCTTGGGTGTCATACTCTTCGAGGCCTTTCATGACTTGGCAAGTTCATCGAATGTCTCAGAAACCATTTCGATTATTTTTTTGTGTACATGATCAGGAATAAAAGCCTTCGATTATTATAAAATATCATATAATTGTTTTAAGTAATACATTATATTAGTTCATTCATAATATATTTTTTTCTCAAAAACCCTAATATTTTTTTCCCCTCACAATCATTCATCTAACTTTTTCTTTCTAAATTGCAGGATGGCCGTGATCGACGGCTGTTCTTAGGCAATACAGAACTCTACCGATTATGTCGTTCATGGAAACAGGACCAAATAACCGACTATCTTTTTAGCTTCCTGAAAATTGTGGAAAATATTATGTAAAACTTGGAGAAAATGGTAAAAGACATGACAATAGTGAATCTATACAGTTAAATAATCCCTCCACGAAAATGCTAAACTTTCCATTTTGAATCGCCTATTTTCTTGAATACATGAAATCAAAGGTGGTCTCATTAATCAAGCATGACTAAATAATTATTTGTGGACTAAATAAAATAAAGGGATCACAGGTATCTACATTTTAAAACGTATTTCTTTTCGAAGCATAAAAGAGACAATATATTTAGCATCTCTATTGAGTATTGAAATAAGTATACCAAGTACACCAAACAAAATTGATTACCTTCATAATTTTCGTTTATCACTATTAGCCCACGCAAGAAAAACATTGCACTTGATCATGGTTGTCATAGCTGATTCAACTTATTTTTTCTTTGCCGTCCACAAACGTTTTCATTAGTGAATCCTTTGCTAAAGAGCATTTTAGGTATAAGACGAATAGTCTTAACCATTTTGTTAAATTATGTGCAAAGTCAAATGTTATATCTGCTTTCAGTAATTGACAATACAAAGACAACACGCAATATAATATAGAGACATCCCTAAAAACAAAAATGAGGAGATATACGAGTATTGTTCAATGAACATATAAGATTAACCTGCTAAGTAACATATAGGTAGTCATGCCGAATTAATCGAATAAATAGTTTTTTGAAGCTCACATAAGTAGAGGTATATGTAATTAATCGAAGTATCGAACATATAAGATTACTGATCATTTTCAAGTATAAAAGGTTCCTCTTTTTCATCTTTGGAAACCATTTTGAAAATGCAACAGTATAACTAAGGTCGATCAAATAAAAGGAAATGCTAATGTATATCTACGCAACTGCTTATCTAACTATTCTTAAAGATGACTGCTGTAGAAAGCTTGGACACCCTGTTTTTGTCAATTTGCTCAAAAAAATTTAATCATTGCCTACAAACATAACAGTTAAAATATTTGAGAGCATTTGTCACTGCTAAAGCTGTCACTAATACTGTGTCAAGTAAATGTGCATTCCGAGACATCGGAAGTTAAAAACATTTTTTTCAAGTTACCCTTGCCGCTGGTTCATGTAGCTCTTATCATATTGAACAAAGGTCGCATCTTCAACCCGATATACTTATGAATGGGTCAATAATATGGATTGTTTGTGTATCTCGTACAGGCCAAGAGAAACGGGATAACACTCACCCGAAGTCTTTTTCATTTATTCAACCTCCTAAATCATTTTATTCAAAGATTCATATAATAATTGTAATACCATTATTTACGTAATGACATCAACAACGGCACCAACAATACCAAATCCCACCAGAGCAGGGTATGGGAAGATAGGGTGTAGACAGTCATA
The DNA here is from genome assembly GCA_021014915.2 of Artemisia tridentata subsp. tridentata. Classification (NCBI taxonomy): domain Eukaryota; kingdom Viridiplantae; phylum Streptophyta; class Magnoliopsida; order Asterales; family Asteraceae; genus Artemisia; species Artemisia tridentata. The sequence continues at coordinate 299,996,396 of CP139508.1, forward strand.
CTCCTACCCGAGGATAGGGAGATTGCTATGCGTCAACATGACCAGACCCGGTTCTTTTTGTCCTGTTCCTACTCAACCCTTTTTTGACCCATTTTTAGACGTGACTGACCCAACAATCTTACCCCCGTTGATCTTTAATTATCTATTTTTATAATGAGTGAATCCCTGAGTATGGTCTTGGGTGCCCTTTTTCGCAACTTTTATTCTATCTGAGGAACATATTTAACAGAAACTTACTTCCCAAGGGCAATGCATGTTTTTATTTTATAATAAAGGTTACATAAAGGGCAACGCTTAACAATTTGACAAAAAGAATGTCAAACTCAAACACGTACCAATGGAACACGCAGCTTTTCATGTTGCAGCAGTTCTGAAATGCCTTCACGCAGCTGGGCCATCTGAAAGATCATAAATTTACACATTTTAGACCGCACATATACTTTCAGCTTATTATAAGTATCTAAGTAAGTGGGGTTCATACGGTGAATGTGGACTTCCCTCGCTCCACTGCAACTTTTAGTTGACCATGTATGACCCAAAATACCCTTTGAAAATAGATAACATATGTGCCCAGACAGCTTACTTAGAAGTATCTAGTAAGCTGGGCATTCTTTAGTTATAGTAACGATGAGCTAAATTGGTCATTCAAACTCCACAGCTGAATAATGGCAAGTGTTATTACTTACATTTGTATGAAGTATTAGAATTCTACGCAGACAGTGTGTTTGTTATAGCCTGCTGATAATCTGATGCACTGTTACGCACTGCAAGAATGATAATCTGATACATTATTACTTATATTTGTATGAAAGATGGTATAAATAGGATTGAAACATAGAATATATTCAGCGAAATTAAAACATATACTGATAAATCTCATTTCCCAAACACACTCCTCCATTCTGTAAATTAGTACAGAATTCATTTGAAAATTAAGAAAACTACACAAATGTAAAATCATGGAATTATTTTATTTTTTGTTTATACCTTTGGAAGGGACTCCAAGTATGATTCAAGGTGCCAACTAATTGAGGTTTTTATTAGGTTCAAAAATTAAGGTTTTTATTCTCCACAATTAGTAGTAGCACCAACTAATTGTGTGAATTGAGACGCTACCTTGTTCTTTCAATAAAGGTGGATCCAAACAAAACTGATGGAATCCACGGTCACAGGCACCATCACAAAGAATAATGTCATTATCAAGCCGAACTTCTGTTTGGGCACATTTTGAGCAAAATATCTGCCAAAAAAAAGAATAAAGCACAAGCAACCTCCTGAGTACTAATACACCATCAAAATTTGCTATCAAGATCACTAACAGTAAAAAAACGATGAGAAGTTCATAGTACATAGATATCTTACATCCTCACTATCAATTAGCACATCAGAATCATATAAACTCTCCAGAAACCTGCCTTCCTCAAGTGATGTGTCAATTTGTTTAAACAGGTCTCTAATTTTCAACTTATAGCGATTGATATCTGATTTAGCATGTTCAAGCTCCTTCTCCGGTCTTAACTTTTCCAGGCTGGTTGGCACAAAATAATAGACAAATAAGAAAAATATGAACCGTTTTATCACAAATCGCATAAAAGTATAATCCAGCAATGTTTAAGCAAATAACAGTAATAACAATAAGAAATGCTTTTTGTTGAAACCGGAAGGATACACGAGTAGCCGCTTTTGGCTTTGAGGTCCTACACAAACACCAAAGGTACCACCAAGAAATGGATCGAAAGGGTGGATGATTTCTGTTGAATGATTCCATATTCAGTGGTCCAGTTTACAGTTATCTGAAAATCAAGTCATGTGGCATGGAGAGCTGCTGTTATTCAAAACCGTAACTATAGAGGTAATATATGGGCGAAAGATATGAAGCAGTCACAAAACACAAAAGTTATCTGAAAATCAGGTAATATATGTACTGTTCTGTGCATCCCGGATTACAGTTTCCAAGGGAGCATACCCGTACCCACATAAGCATACACACTTTACCTTAATGTAACCAAAGACGGTGTTTGCAGCCTTGTATCTACATCCCCAATTTTATTACTGATTGATGCCTTAGTTTGTTCCAAGATTGTGCTGTAAATTAATTAAATAACAGAAAAAGAACATCAAAATTCATAATTAAATTGTATGAAACATAAAAGTTAGTTTGTAAGTGATAAAAGATTAATTAAGTACCTCCCATGGAACAGAAGCACATGAGATACGGTGACATTGGGAATCGTCTGGCTTCATACCAATTGTTCCAATAAGATAACGGAACCATCATGTAAAATATTATGACATAGCCGACCAACATATTCATCATAGCGAATCCAGGTGTGGCTAACGGGCTTCCTTAGAAAGAAGCAACAGTTGCCCAATCAAGGCCGAAAGCTCCAATACCATATCCTTTAAGACCAGAACCAATTTGTTGAGCTTTGAATGAATCCTTCCATATCCGGCATACGAAGGAAAGAGCCGTTATGGATTGAAATAAATAGTTTTGAACAACATAGTATGAAAAGCTGGTTATGAGCACAATCATGAAGAACTGAAGCCTTGTTAGCCCTCCCTTTTGCCTCTTCTCTTCCTCATGCAATGCCCTTCAAGCGTAGATTATTTAATTCGTGTTCAACCTTTGAAATTAAGACTGAGAATGAAAGAATGAGAGTGAGAGTGAGAGTGAGAGAAATGAACCTGTTAAATCAATACTTGTAAAAAAAATATTTCACCTTGCAATATAAAGTATAATTGATTTTTATATCGTAGATCAAAAGTTTGAATACTCACTGAACATCGAGAGCAACTGAGAGCTGACTGTGATTTTCACATAAAAGACCAAAAGAATTCCACTTTTTCGTCTTCAGCTATGCAAGGCTTTCCTACACATTGAATTAATAATTAACTGAAAGGTAAACCCTTCTTGTCATCGCCGTTCGCGCAGAAGTCTTTTGTGATTACACATAAATGATAAGCATTATATCTTCTCTACGATTTAAACAATCCTGTATCAAGGTCAAACACGATCTCATATATATGTTATGATGAACACCAAGAACTTAGATACACATTATGTAAACATGACTGCAAGTTTTCTCATGAGGTATGTGATGAATATAGATCGACAATAACATTAATTTTAATATTTTTTTAAGATGAAAAAATTAAATACGTACCTTTAGCTTAGGTGCGAGTGATTAGTTGTGTGATATTCTTTGAGTTCAAAAGTGCTTCTTATAGGGATGAACATGTATATGAAAGAATGTTGGTGCTTGCAAATCCTACCATATAAATCATACAAAGAAACTCATGTTAAGAGATACAATTAATATTTATTAGTCTTTTAAAAGAACTTACTGTTTGAACATACAAATAGATATCATTTATATTGACTCATTCTTTTTGTCAATATTATCAAGGTTTTGATGATTTTATGTTCTTTGGTAATCTATTTTTGGGATTCTATGACCCAATCATCCTTTTTCTAGTGTAAAAATTCTTGCAGCATAGCAGCCTAGTATGTGGCTGCACCAAGTGATCGAGACCTCCATAGTTAACTCATCATCACACAACTGTTCTTCTACATTCACAATACTCTTTTGTTTTTTTTACTACATTATATATGACATGACATATATAAAAGTTAAAAGAGGTGTTGCAAACCCACATCAAAAAATAATACTTACGAATGATTGCACTAATTAATCTGATAAGTTGGAGTTCTTGAACTTTTCTGCTCTCTCCAGTGTCTAATTTTGTAATCAGGGTTAATGTTGCTAAAGGAAGAGATGCTTCTATAGAGCAAATTAAAAACTAAAAAGAGCCTGTTACATTTAGTTGACAAAGTACTCAACTGTACTTGGTTTCTCCCCTGCAGCCTAAAGATCATACACCAATTGAAACTTTGGTCAGAAAACAATATGCAAAATTATCAGATTTAAGATAATAAAACTTGCAACAAACTTACCTTTGTCTCACCAGCATGGGGAGTTGCAATCGCCTCTTCTAGGAATGAAGCAGATCCCTCAACGACAACTCCACTTCCTTTAGCAGAGACACCACTGCAGAAAATTCTTATGTTGACAATAAATAAGCAATTTTGCTGTTGTTTATCCCAGTCCCCTTTATAATCAGATTCACTATACAAAACAGTAGCATCTTATTATTTTCAGCGACTTAAAACACAAAAATGATATAATGTTCGCTTCCAAAATGCAATTCCAAACACTCCCTTAGTTTTATTACTTAGCACTTGCGTCGTTTTCCAACGTAAGGAGTTTCAAAGTCCGAATTTTTATTTTACAAAACGTGCCAAAATAAAAACTCAAAAGGTGTCCATTGTGTACCTATAACTCCTGAAAATTCTAATGTTGGTAGTGCTCGCTAATCTACCTACTGGTGTACTATTTGAATTACACAACCTGAAATCAACGAAAGACATGAAAAATAGGGCATAAGATGAAAAATAAGGAAAAAGGCTTGGCTTATGAAATCGAAACTCACAGAATGTACTACACTGAATATATTAATTCTGTGGAATGCATGTTTATGCGTACCTTTGTTGCTCTAATGGTTCTTAATGCATGTTCCAACTTATTGCTTTTACAGCCTTTTCAACTGTTATTAGCGGTGTTCCACATGCGTTGAGTGGCGTCTGCAAGTAACGTATGCTTAATATTACTTTACTATATAAAATATGGATAATTAGATAACATCACAATTAGATCCATTCAATCTTACCTGGTAAGCGAAAGCAATCCTTTGGTCTCTCTTTGGATCAGATTCAGGTTGAGCTTCATGTTCGTTGTCATTTTTCCTGTTGTCTTTGGACATATACCTGGGTCCGTTTCTCCTCATCCAAATTTGGTGGGGGTAACTTGTTCGAGCAGAAACCTACAAAAATTATAAAAGCATGATAAACAGTCCATGTACTCCACAACACCCTCGTAATTTATGTCATCAATATCTTGCATAAGCCGAGATTCTAAATCTTTGATTACAACTCGAGCATCATGAAAAATAGTCTTGGATGCACTCACATTAATAAGAGCTATGTGGGCAGATTATTGGACTATCCTACGTGATTTGCATGGCCACTCTTTAATTCCGTGCGCTTGATAAAGATCCCTAAAGGCGCCCACTTTAACTACAACAATAAAGCTCTATCAGCTGCTATTATCTAGCATATATACTTGTATCTGTTCGAAAAGTAAAACAAAGCTGTCTTAAGAAACAGGGATAAATTAAAACATAGAATATATAAATAGGATTGAAACTTATGCCAATGTCGTTGAAACCTTAACTTAGCATACATTCGGCTATATATTACCTTCAAAATTAAAACATAAGATTGATCAGATGTAGAGAATGAAGATTACATTTCGCGACAGTGAAACATCAAGCGTTGAGAAATCAGTGAAGCAGATTTGAGGTGCACCAAGTGACGGTGCAGCAAACGGCCAAACATTTGCAACCAAGCATTCTGCCGAGAATTGCGCCAAGGTTATATACTAATAAATCTCATTTCCCAAACACACTCATCGATTCTGTAAATTAGTACAAAATTCATTTGAAAATTAAGAAAACTACAAAAAAGTAAAATCATGGAATGATTTTTATTTTTGTTTATAACTTTGGAAGGGACCCCAAGTATGATTCAAGGTGCCAAATAACTGCTAATTCCCACATTGCGTTTTTGTGCCCTAGTGAATTGAACTGTGTATTAGTAGTTAATAAGCTAAAAACTTGTAGAATTATAATCAAAGGTATAAAGTCTGTGGCCTTGTGGGATAATCACATAAACCACATATTCATATTGCTTTGTTGTTATTCTGTTATTTAGCATACTGATCAAGAAATAGCACCTGATTCCCACAACCACCTTAAAATCTTCTTCAAGTGATCGATCTAAGTTGAGCAACAAAATCTTCAAAACCTTGACACCTTCCGGGCACTTAATACACGTTGGTCAGGGTTTGGTGGCAGATCATTGACTTCATCAGACGAATGAGCATAAATAAGTAAATAGACCAAATGAAAGAAAGGGGAAAATATAGTTACTCGAATGTTAGGAGGTCTCTCGCCTCTTCGAATCATCAACATGATCTGCAAGCCAAAGAAAAAACAGGCCAAACCAACATCATAAATTAATTAAATGAGTTTACTCTCATTCTCTTAGACCTCATTCGCCAAACGGTTCAGTCTGCTAATTCCCACATTGCGTTTTTGCGCCCTAGTGAAGTGAACTGTGTATTAGTAGTTAATAAGCTAAAAACTTGTAGAATTATAAGTTTCAGTTTTGGTTCACTAAAACTATACTATATATGGTTCAATAAAACTATAATATAGATGGGTCAAACCGTGATATTATTTCTTAAGCACACTTTACCTGAGCTTCCCAAGCTATTTATTCCTGAAATTGCCAAACACGTGGTACCTGAGGTTTCTAAGCCAATTGTTCTTGAGTTTCCAGAATCCACATTTCTTGAGATCGCCAAACCCGCAATTCCTCATGCTTCAAAAACCCACCAATGGAACCCATAAACTGAACCAACCTGCTGTACAAACACAATAAACCCACCCATTGAACCCACCCCTTGTATCCCCTGAACCCATCAACTGAACAAACCCACTAAACAAACCTATTGAACCAACAACAACACAACCCACTAAAACAACCTCATGAAATAACTGACTGAAGCCTCTTAGAACACATGAAAATATAGAGAGAAAAATGGTTCAAGAGAAGGGCTTACATTACGAAGAGAAGGAGAAAGCCTTGGCACATCTGGATCGACTTTCATTTTTTTCTTCTTCTATTCATTACCTTCTGCAATATAAAAAACCCATAGAGCTTTTTTTCTTCTTCTGTTCATTAACCTTTTCCTCAGGCTGAAGATAAACCTTTCTGTGCACTACCCGAATTACGTAACGCCCAACATAACACTCTCATTCACACGGGTTTTAGGAAAGAAAAAAAAGGGTATAATGAATAATAAATGGTGTGAGATATAAAAATTCACATAGATTAGAAGAATGATTGCATAAAATAATTGATTCAACATACAGGAATGGAAAAGAAACAACGTACCTGGCTATATATTACCAACAAATAAGATTGATGAATAACCTGCACACGTGATCTGTAAAAAAAAATCATGAAACGTGATACAAAGATTGGCAAGCACACATAATATTCATAAAATTTATACAACAATTATGAACATAATAAAGCCTTATAGAAGCAAAATAAAATTATGAGGAGGAAAAATTAGGGTTTTATGTCATCAATAATAAAAACCGTATATTAATTTGGAACTATAATTAAGGAATAAATATATAAATTTAAAACCCTATAAAAGCTGTGAAACTAAATTTAAGGAAAAGATTGACATGCAATAATTATTAAAGCATGTCTTTATTTGTTTTCAATTATCAATCACAAAAACTTGTGTGCTCCACTGGTTGACATGCATGTGTGTGGATATCTAGACCTAGGTTCGAATCCTACACCATAAATTTTTACACAAATAAAATTCGGATTTATAAAAAAAAAAAAAATTAAAAAAACGAAATTTTATCTATAATATAGAAAATTTGCCATGTGGCACTTAATGTCTGCTTACTGGGCATTAATGGCTGCTTACTGGGCATTAATGCCTGATTACTGGGCATTTAAGGGCGCTTACTGGGCATTATTGCATTTGATGACATCATACGCATATTGTTATATATTATATGTAGATATATATATATATATATTGTTGGAATATTAATATCATGACAATCATAATTAAATACAATATACATCAAAGAACGCATGCGGAAGCGTAGGAACAATAACACATAATTAATTAACCGAATTTAAACGTATGTGTACCTTAATGTTTCTAGCAAAACAAGAATCAATCCAAGCATTAATAGTGATGAACCCTAATTAGGGTTTATAAGGATTACACGAATTGCTCCTTACCGATTTTGCAATTCAATCCAAGAATCAAACAATAGTGTGTTTGATCCACGTTCTTGTACACACGTACTAATACCAAGTAAATGTTTATGCAAGTAAAGAACACAAAACAATTTAAGGTTTTGAAAACCAAAAGTCGAACACCCTAAGGAGAGGGTTTCGGCCGAGTTTTAGAACAAGGAAAAGAAAACACACTTTAGGGTTTAGTATTGTGTACAAGAGATACCAAAACTAAGAATCCTTAATGTGTTTATATAGTGTAGTTATCTTGGAGCTCAAGTTTGATTTGGGTTGGGTTTCCCCTACCCAAACCGATTGGCCTATCCCTCAAATGGATCCAGAAGCTTCTTGACATACCAAATATTTACACATATTTCTTTCCTTTTATCGGTTAGCGGTCGTTAGTCATTATCCGTTAAATACTAACGGTCGTTATGTATTTTGTGTATATAATAATTAAATATAACTTTTTATAAATAATTGTTATTCATTTACTCTTCATACGTAAAGTGTGCAATCCCGTGATCTCGAGTTCGATCCTAACATACGACTACTAAAATAATGTCCACAAAACTAACATAGATAATGTGTTGGAAAATTAGTCAACAAGCTAAGATATCAAAAAATATATCTTGGTTTTTCTCCAAGAACTAAATACACCAATGGGAAAGAGGATTCCAAGCTCATCAATCAACTGTCCAAAGTCCAAACATCTCTACCCACTATGCACTTAGTCATTGTAGAAAATTTTAGACAATTTAATTGAAATCGATGGTCTTAGTTTTATAGCCCTCAAAAGGTTATTCTCCCACCAATGTGGAACAAATTTCACCTCCATTTCATTGATTTTGTTTTTACGTTAAATGCCTCATTTTTAGAGAAGATATATCATCACATCAATTCCATACTAGACATGTCTTAGCTTGTGGCGAACCTCTCTAAAGGGATATACTCTATCTACATATAGATAATTTCATCCAAAGCATGGCGAAAAGTCTCTACTCCCAACTATGGAGTAAATTATTAACCAAAACAACATACTATTTAGTACTCTGTATCATTCATTAACAAATCATCATGACCTACCCATGAGTAAAACATTTAGACAAACATCTAACACAACACCTATATAAACACACGTATGAACAGAATAGGGATGAGTTTCACCTATGGCACAAGTGCACAACTACCTTACTACCGCAACATGCTACAAATAAGCTGGCCATTCGGCAAAATTATTTTCTGTGCTTTCATTCACAATGCATGCAAAGGGTGAGATCCACTACTACACAAAAGGTTAGATAGATCACTTCATATAGAGTGGTTATGTTAAAAACTGATCTAACAAAGGAAAAGGAGGGGGAAATTTAATAAATAGATCGGGTTTTAGCTTAATAACTGATCTACTAAAATTTGAAACTAGTTAGATCGGTTTTTTAATATTAACCGATCTATTAACTACTCACATAGTCCCGTGATACAAACTAGCTGGAAACACGTTTTGTGTTAAATAGATCGATTTTTTGATAAACAACTGATCTATTTATCTTCCTTCCAAACGGCCAATTAACAAGCAACGGACATTATATGCAGCAGACATTATATGTCCCCTTTTTTTCTCACTAACACATCATAACAACAAAAAAACACACAATAAATGCTCCAAAAAATCACATTAAATGTTCCAAACAAATCTCAAATTCATATTGTCTCAATTGAAAAGGTATATAATGTTTTAACTATGCTTACTATTTATCTATTAGATTCCATAACATGAAATTCATCTATGAGTAAATTTGTGTTTATTTGAAGCTTTGTTTGTTGATTTTGGTGGTGTGTTTATATGTAGGCTCCTTTGAAGAATTTTCTATGTGTCCCGTTGATACCTAGCTACTATTGACCCGTTGATACCTAGCTACTATTGACCCGTTGATGTAAGTTACTTAACTATACTTTTAAGCTAACAGCGTATTAATAGCATATTTTATGGTAACATTCAAGCATTTAGTATAAACTAAGTTAAAATCATAACCCTTTAGTTAAATACCCGTTCCAAATTAACCTAATAGAGGTTAGTTTCGGATTATCCCCATTTGGGACTGCTTTTTGAATGTTTTATCTCATTTAGGATGTGATTACGTATTATGAGATCGAGTATTATTTGAGAAAATCGACATCATTTTTCCTTACTCCTATGAGTTTGCGTTTTATGCGCATACTTGAGGAGTTAAGGGGAAATGCTGCCGATTTTTCTTCAATAATACTCGACTCATAATACGCATTCACATATGAGACTAAATATTCAAAAAGTGGGTTAGGATTGACGGTTTGCAACTATTTTCATATGTCATCATATCATTCATGCATCTTATTAAAAATATAAAATTGTATATTTCAGATGGATCGTAGGAAGTGGATGTACAATATAGAACGTCCTACCCTGGAGTACATCAAAGGGTTGCCTGAGTTTATTAAAACTGCCGAGGATCATCAAGCAAAGACAGGAAAAGCCCGTATTTCATGTCCGTGTAAAGAATGTGCACATTTTATTTTTCATGATGATATTGATACGATTAGATACCATTTGTTTCAACAAGGGTTTACTGATAACTACACATGGTGGAAACATCATGGTGAACCACCACGTAATTGTAACAATGTTGTTTCAGAAAGTAATGTCAATAATAACGATGATATTTGTGGTAGTAGTAATCAAAATATCAATGACATGCTACATGATGCGGAGCATAATGATGAACTCGATATGGAGAAATTACAACAAATGTTTGTCGAATCAGAAAAACCATTGTATACCGGTTTTAAGAATTTTACCAAACTATCAGCCGTGTTGCAGTTGTTGACCTTAAAAGCAGAATATGGTTTGAGTGATGTCGGTTTCAATAAAATATTAGAGTTGTTAAATAAAATGTTACCTAAAGACAATGAGTTGCCCACTTCTACGTATCAAGCAAAAAAATTGATGTGTCCGTTGGAATTGGAAGTCACAAAAATAGATGCATGTCCGAGAGATTGTATATTGTATAGAAACAGGTATAAAGACCTACACAAATGTCCTGTATGTAAGGTTTCAAGGTATAAGGATACAAATCTGACGGAATTTGATGATGACGTGACAAAGAATGGTCCCGCTGCTAAAGTATTGTGGTATTTACCCATCAAACCAAGACTTAAACAATTATTTTCAAATCCTAAGAATGCAAAATTGTTGAGGTGGCATGCAAAAGATCGCAAAATCGACGGAAAAATGAGACATGTGGCTGATTCCCCTCAACGGAAGCATATCGATAATCGTTATGAAGTATTTAGAGCTGAGATTAGGAATATACGGTTTGGGCTTAGTTCAGATGGAATTAATCCATTTGGAAATATGAGCAGTCGTCACAGCACTTGGCCGGTTCTTTTATGGATATACAATCTTCCACCTTGGCTATGCATGAAACGTAAATACATCATGATGTCATTGTTAATTCAGGGTCCAAAACAACCCGGAAATGATATTGATGTGTATTTGGAGCCGTTAATTGATGACATGGAAAAACTTTGGTCTGAAGGCGTCAATATAGAACTCGAAAATGATTCATATGTATTGATGTATGTATAGGCGAGCAAGAAAATAAAAAAAGACATTAAAAGAACCCATTGAGCAGTCTAAAGCCGAGAAGGAAAAGGCTGATATCAGGAAACAGTTACATACTATGAAATAGGATATAGATGGGAGATCAAAGGTTGTGAGGAAAGGCTATTATCGTTGGATGACCCATGAGGATTGTGCCATGCCACAATTTGTTTATTTTAAAAAGGAGATCTTTCGGCATGCGGATGATTTTACTCTACCAATCAACCAAAGAGACATCATTGAACTTCTCATAGGCGAGCAACTAGGGACCAACACTCTTACTCTTTTCTCAAGGTATGTGAATTAATTGTTACATGTACGGTTTTTACCTATGAAATTTATAGTTAATGAAAATATGCATCGGGGGCTTAAATTTACGCTAAACCATAATAAATTTTTTATAATGCACGTCTACTCAAACGAGCTTGGATTAGTGAAATACATGCACATCTTAATACGTTTCGAGTTCTTGGATTTATGTGTACATGTGATGGATTAATTCTGAAAGGTAGTTAGCTGGTTCAGATTGTTCTATCAAATTCATTTTAGATTTCTCTTTTGCCAATTTTCGTTGTGTAAGATGGTTTCTCTGAGGTTCTAAAAAAAATTAGTTTCAGTTTGCTTTCTGCACGTTTACATGTATCAATGGATAATTAAGTGATATCTATTTTGACATGATCATTGTGTTTATTTCCTTGCTGATATGGTTCGAAAATCTTCGCTAACGTTTACACGTATCAATGGACAATTCTCTATAGTGCTTTGACCTGCTCTTTATTTTATCATTCACTTCATTACTCACAGTCACATTATAGCCTTCCACCAGATATTCATTCATCCTGTCAACTGCTAGTTGTCTTCTTGTTCGAAAAAGACCACTTGATTGTTTGGAAGATTTTGAACTTGATCTTGACTTGCTGGATGCTGGCACAGATTCTATTTTGACCACTTCTGGACCTGTTGTTGCCATCTGTTATCGTTTATAGGTTATAGGTTCTAACAGATCTCTTTTGGTTAAAACTGAAAGCTTAAAGTTACATTGATCGGGACTGAAACAGTTTCAACCAAATCAAAACTACCCTCAAACTGTTTATTAGAATTTTGGTTATTGTTTGTGTACATATGGTGACTTGTGGTGGTGTTTCAAGCTGCGGTCATGTGCTTGAAACTTTGAATTCTTGTAATTTTTCTATTTTCTTTTAGTGATTTTTTTTAATTATATATTTGGTGGGAAATCAAGTCGGTTACTACGTACTTGTATTCTTCATATTGCTAATCCTTTGTCGCTTTTAGAAGCAAGTGATATGTGTACTGATAAATTGAATCTCACTTTTAGTAAATTTATCAACTTCAGGCCTTATTTTATGTTGTGATCCAAGCTCGTTTTACTATTTCACTAGTTTCATTTCTGTTAATGTGTTTTATCAGGTCACTATATCTTCTCAAGGCAACCTCACCAAATCAAATTAACAAGACTAGTTTCTTGAACCTAGAAGTGATCACAGCAGATACACACATGGACACGGACATTGATGTTGTAATTTACTTGACAGAAGCATTAAATTGTGAGATTTCGGGTTATGATTTTTTTGTGGCACTTTATCTACAGAGGTAAGATGGTACCATCTTCATCTTTATATCGTTTTTAAGTTACTTGCTTTATACAATAACAAATTGTTTGCATATGTACAGTCGTCATTATGTTCTTCTCATTATTTGCCCAAAGCATGGAAAGGGATTCATTTTGGATTCTTATAAGTGGAAAAAAAAAGAGAACCAAGAAAGACTATTATCTCGTTAAACATGTGGAATGGTAATAATATTCTTAAGTTGATTTTGAATTCACTTGTGTTTTTATAATATTTAATACAAATTGTTGCTTATTTTGTCTTTTTCTTAGCGTTGTTGGTCCTTTGAGTTGGGAGTTTCCTGCTGTAAATAAGCAAGAGGACACTTGGGAGTGTGGATTCTATGTCATGAAATGGGTACTTGACTTTGTGCTGAAATATCAACATGACGACTTCCCGAATACAGTAAGTACTTGTTAAATGTCTTTGAATATTATTTTTTACACCGAATGCTAATTTGTAATATAAAAATTTTATTTGTTTATTATTGTACATATAGCTCCCTTGGGGTGAAGAGAGGTCGTTAAGTATGAGTGAGATAGGTGATGTTGTCAATGCATGGTTTTCATTGTGGCGCGATGGATGAGGTATGTTACTACCCAATCTAAATTATTTTTGTAAACAAAAATTGATACGCTTCTTGATGCCATGATTAAGTTTGTTTGTAACCATAATGATGTGATATTGATTACAGTAATTGTTAAGGGATTTGTAAGTTAGATTCTATTTGTTGTTGTGTTGACAGCGGATAACGACTGCAACTACAACAACCCCGTAAGGAAATTCCAAAGGTCATCAAGCATTACTCTTTTGCCATCCTTGATTGCTTTTCTTATTTTGAGGTAGGAGTGAACTCTTTAGTCACAATAATCTTCTACCTATATATTTGCAAAGGAGGAGCTTGGACTTTTGGATAGTAGTTAGTAGGACCTGTGAACTCTTATTTTGAGGGTGTTGTATTATGTTGCAATTGTTGTTTTTCAGTGAATTAGTTGTTTTGTAACTTAAATGTTGATCTTTATCTAAGTTATTTGTACTAGAAAATTATTGTGTATGGTAATGAATTGCAATTCTGGAAAAAACCTGCACTTTTGTATATGATTAAATTCTGGGAAAATCAATTTTTATGTAATATTTATTTAAAATCATAGCTATTAACTAGATCGGTTTAAAACCGATCTAACTACACCTGAGCCAAACACAAAAACCAACATTAAATAAATCAGTTATTTTTTATTAACCGATCTTTATGAAATCTTAAAAAGATCAGTTCTGAACCAATCTATATATGTACCTCCTCATAAAGATCACCTTTAGATAGAGTGGTTGGTTACCGATCTATATGAGGCTTTCTAACCGATCTAACTAGCTTTTTTTGTAGTAGTGAGAGTAACGTAACTTCCAGATGGCCCATAAAAATGAGGAAAGACGTTCGAATAATCTCCATGTACCTTCATAAATTAATCCGTCTCCAAGCTGCAAAACAAATTCAAATTCTAGGGGTTGAAATGTTGAATAGGGCAGGTTGCTTGACCCCAAATTCTTTTTATCCGAGTATCCAACCACTCTAAAAATGGTGTGCCAAGTTTTATTATGAACTTGGACTATATATAACCATAGAAACGTGTCAATATAATTCACAATTTAACTTTATGATATTGAAGTTTATTTGAGCATCTTAATCCTCAATTTAGTCTAATATTCAAGAAAAAGGTAAATGCACACAGTAACATTGTAATTTAGGCTTATTCTTATCTTAGGTGAGGTATTAATCTTGACCAACAAATTTATAATGATATGTTGCAATGTTGCATTATTGCAAATTTCTAGTAAAACCCATTCTAAGGCTGGTTGGCAAGGGTGTGGTTTTTTCACCATACACCTCAGCGCCACGTCAGCTTTCTCTCTCCTCTCACTTCCCTTCACCTCACTTCACCATTTAGTGGTCAAGGCAACACCATCTTCACCTTCCATTAAAATACCCACTTTATACAAATATACCCCACTAAATACCCCTCACACACTCACACACAAAATAAAAAACAAAAAACATCCGGTATACTTAATGGTGAATCTTTCACCTCTATTTGTCTTGGGAGCTGCAAATGGTGAAGGATTAATGGTGGGAGGCATGGTGATCATGCGTGAACTTTGGCAAAGGTGATGGCTTCGCCATCCCTTGCCAAGTGGTCTAATGACTTTGCTAGCTTTAGCATCTGTACAAAAAAATAGGAATATTTAAATTCGTCTTTCGCCTACTATCATCTGCATTTACTGAGAGCATTTAGCAAGTAGATAGCCCACATAAATTGAAGGTAAAATATGCGTGCCAACACATCAATTCAGATTATAAAAAGATGCAGGGTCCAAAAAACAAGCCTATTTTTTTTCGTAATCCCTATGTTCTTTAAAGTTTGAAGGAGCATTGCACAAGCTTGTGAACCAATTGCATGTCCAAATCTCTAAAGCGCAGAGGCATTTACCGATAGCATTTAACCAGTAGATAGCCCACATAAATTGAAGGTAAAATATGCGCGCCAACACATCAATTCAGATTATAAAAAGATGCAGGGTCCAAAAAACAAGCCTATTTTTTTTCGTAATCCCTTTGCTCTTTTAAAGTTTGAAGGAACATTGCACAAGCTTATGAACCAATTGCATGACCAAATCTCTAAAGCGCAGAGGCATTATAAGAAAAATAGACAATTTATTAGGAACTCCATGGGCTTACTTATAAAGCCAGGTGAAGATTGTTTTTCCACCAATGTGGGACAAGTTCCACTTCCATTTCCTTATTTCAGTTATTTTTTGCATATATTATACAAATCATAACTCTGGTGAAGCTGTTAGAATTTAATAATCATGACAATCATATATTATTCTAATAATCATCATACACATATGCGGAAGCGTATGATCTATTTTAACATATAAAGAATTAACCGAAACATAAAGAGAACGTACCTTTTGATTCTAGCAAAACAAGAATCAAACTTCAAATCTTCTTCAATCTTTATCAAGAATGGATTAACGAGTTACCCCTTACCGTTTTGTAACTCAATACAAGATATTAACTATAATGAGTTAATATCACGATCTTGTACACACGTACTAATAGCGATTCGATGTGAATGCTAGTTCTTGAATCACAAATAAAACAACAAATACAATATTCTTGTTTGGATCTTAGCATCGCATGATCAGATCCCACAAAGGATATAAAGCTAATAGCATGTATTATAAAAGAAATAGCACATGCAGTTAAACAATGCATGCATGCAAATACTAGCATGCATAATATATAATATCCTTTTTGACTTTCTCGAACAACAGGAGAATCAAGAGTACACAATGGGTTTAAATATTGTTTTTGTGTCGTCTATGTGGAACCGAATAATAAATTCGGTTAGGGATAAAAACTCTCTCTCGAAGGAGTCAAGGATGTGTATATATAACACCTAAACTTGTCATCCAAGTTTAGCTAGCCACCTCCTCAAATTTCCAAAAACCGACACTTACACCCCTTCCCTTTTTCCTTGTTCGACCAGTCGCAACCAACACCCCAAAGGGTTGGTTTTCGTACTAATAAGTCCCTCATATATTAGTTACTTTATTTGTGATTTAATAATTAAATATAACTATTTATATATTAATTATTTAACATCGATTCTCATACGTAAAGTGTGCAATCCCGAGGTCTCGAGTTCGATTCTAGACATACACATATTAATATTTGTCCACAAAACTAACAGCTCCCACTTGGACATCTATTAATTGTGTAATGACATTGGTTAGCGTCTAGCAACACGCCAATGCCCCTAATACAACTCGAGGATGGTCTCCTGGAAAAACCATTTCGATGATTCATCATCATACTTATCCTTTTGTTACTAATACTACGTTAATAAAGATATGGATCTTAGTCATTCTTTAATTAACTATTTTGTTTCTCGTTGTTTATGATTGAGCAAGATTACCAAATCGTCTGAATGTATTTCAGATAGATCTTGGGCGTGGCCACGCAAACATCTTGTCAACCCTACGAGGGGCCCAGCAGTATTAAACTTCAATCAAATTTGAAGGAACAAATTATCTCTTGACTACGAGCCTAACCCATGAACTTTGCAACATTCCTGAAAACAATCCTTATAGCTACCAGTTACGTATAGCGGTAAATTGCTTCACAGAAATGCAATACATCCATGACATTTATTTGGTATCTCAAGTGTGAGGATAACTATATATACATGATTTACTTGATGACAAGATCCATAAAGTAAACTCATGAAGTTGGGATAAGTCCTATATTCAATTCATTGAATATCATGTGAAATTGGCATGTCACCGCATCAATATACTTTCAAGTATATTCTACCAATACTCAGATTTGTCTTAATTTAATGATATTCCCATATCATTAATCAACAACGGACAATTTAGAAAAACATAAGTTATTCACGGATTTAAACATGCAAATATAGGATACAATCCATTATTAATGAAAACAAACGTACCAAGTACTTTAATTCATTGTAAATAATAATTGCTTAACATCCCTTATCCAAATATTAAATAGATCAATGCATGATAATTCTAGTTAATGAATTATGCCTCAAGTCATGTCAATCATACTTGTTGACAAGACATAAATCAACTAATTTTGATCTATCAAAATTTTGAGAATACTTATTTCAAGAATTCAATTAATGAAGTTCTTGTATGTGTGCATTCAATTATCTTGATATTGCCACATAATATTTCATAAAATGCGTGACATCCTCAACCACCAATTTATGACAATTAAACTATCAAACCTTTTATAGTTTAAAGTTTTCTAATTCTTTAATGTATAATGCAACTATGCTCATAGTTAAGCATAACTAGTACACATAGCCATTAACAAGGATAAAATCCTACCATGACTAGTATTGAGTGTCATCTCAATTTTATTAGCATCATTGTATGCAAACAACAATATGCTCTTTAAAATTCTGTAAAATTTAATATCCATTATGTAATGTTTGATACCTTCCAATCTTTCAAGATTTTTCGGCCATAACGATTACGCAACAATTTGCCATATGGTTCATACTTAGAATTTAGGAGCAATTCCAGGATGAGGATGTTAATTCTATATCCAAACATATCTATTACACTTAGTTATCTAATAACTTTCAATTAGATATTAATGTTGTCAAATCATCTTTCATCCAAGCATGATACAACAAATAACATGATGTACATGAAAAATCCTTGTGTCAAACATAGATTTTATTCATGTTATATCTTTTTAAATATATGTTTCTATTAGACTTTCTAATAGCATATCATGTTTTATTAGAATCAATTATTTTACCGCTTATGTTTATAACAATAAACATATATTCCAAGGTTGTATGTTTATTTTCTAAATCTCTCAAGTGAAGTTTCATTCCAAACTAAGACTTAACATTTAACGAATATGAAATGTTACTTCCTATATGTTATACAACATATATGAAATAAGAAAATAAATATAACACTCCCACTAGCTTTTAGGAATATTAAGGAATTATCTTATTTTAATAATAAATCAAAACTTGGATTTAATAATTAAACATAAGTATATCTCCTAGATGCATGCATTAATCCATTCATGAATTATTGCACTTTGTATACTTCAAAAGATTATTTGAATTCAAATACTCCTTTTGATTACTTATCGTCCTCGCACAAGTAATTACTCAAGAAAGAGTTTTGATATTCCATTATTAATTTCATATTAATGAAACTAAGAATGACAATCATAATCTTTATACATTTAATGTGCCTAGAAAGAATATTCAATCACAGTTAATTGCTTAAGTGTGATTAATAATCTTTTCATACATTAAATATGTTTACAAAATTTGTCCATATGATTTCTACACAAAGATTTAAACCTCTAGGATTTTCATTCCCTTTGAAGAAACTCATCTTCATTCTATAGTCTAACTATAGAGTTCAAGATTAACTAAGTTTCCAAAACTAGTTATCTTCATGGACTGCATCTAAACATTCATAGTACGAGTAATTTGCCAAATTCAATATTTGCAATTCATCTTAATGACCAACAGGTTTACCATAATCCTGTAACTCATAATCCTCAACATATTATTCAAATATTTGAGATATCCTTGCGAATCTATGAATGAGAATTCCATCATCTTGAGATTTAACATTAACATGTTTAATCCTCATCATGACTTTCACTAGTGTATTTTTAGAAGATTATGCATCTTGTAATTTTATCTTTTCAAGATAAAACCTCCCACTTACCTTTTGCAATTTATAGACTATCTATAAATACTTAGCAAGTAGAGCAACCCCATATTGTTCTCTTTTGGGACATTACAAATACATATTGACAGTTCCTTACATTAGTTTGTTAATACCCTCCTTCAAAAGTTGTTTAACAAATTAAGAACTTCAATTTTAAGACTTAATGTGATTCATCACATTCCATAATAAATGGTGTCTTATTAATCTTCTAGGTTGGAGTCTTATTGAGTATATACAATCCATACTCAATTTTCTAAACTTGATAACTTTTTGGAATGAAAGAAGTTATAGTTATCTTTAATCAAACAATACCAATAAAGTTTGATTCTCCTAACTAAACACACCACAAACTTGTGGTACTTCATTAGAACTAATATTGTGAGACAATCTAACAATATGTAAGATAACCTTATACTCCTTTTGGCTTACCTATTTACCAACTAAGTCAACTTAATGGTGAAATAGATTTTCAAGCCAATTGCATGCTTTATGACACAAGTACTTTTAACTAAGTCACTTATCGTCCATGTCTCAATCAAGAAGACATAGACTGTTATAATCCCACTACACATTATAAATCATTGATCAACTCAATGACTTCTTGTATTTGTCTTAATAAAGAAGACATAACAAGTTAACGTCTTACTTTATATTATAATAAGTCTTGTAACAATTAAAAGACTTCATATTTACAGCTTTACAATAAAGTATAAACATGTATAACTAAAGTAATCATGAACACCACAATTTAGTTTCAAATAGTAATTTCAAGTTAATTTATTACTTCATATATTTATGACATTCCAAAAATACATAAATATTCAAATTTGAAGTAATATTAGATTACTTCATTTATTTATGTCATTTCAACAATACATAAATATTTAGTTTGAAGTAGTCTCATTATCCTTATTGACACCTGTTCTAATAGGTATCTAATTTAGAAACAGTAATTATCCATGTACGGTCTCACGTAATCATGGAATTTCACCTTGTTGTTGTAATCTAGTCAAGATCTCACTTAAGCTAAATTTCAACAACAAGTGTTTCTATATTTAGAGGTGTATTAGTCATATTTAGAACGTTAGTTTCTCACCTTGCGATCAAGACAGTTCTTTAAATCATATTCCTATATGTTGTACCTTGCACACAATATAAGATTTCTCCCACTTGTGCATGGAACAACATTATGTATCAGATAAACAACATGTCACTCGTTTGTTTATGTGATCAATATGATTGTGTCATAGATATTAGCATAATTAGTAGATATAGAACCACCTTGTCTAGTAAGGAAACGTACATGACTATTGGTATGTGCGTATTCACATACCTTTATTTGACCAAAACTGAACCCAAAATGACCAAAAACCCGTCCATAACGCCAAAAGATATAGTGTTTTTGTGTTTTGTTTATGCAGGGACGGATATCGCGAAAAACTGACAAAAAGACATAAGAAAATCCGGGAAAACGAGCACGGGATACGGAAAAGGCTCAGAACCGGATCCGAGAAGAAAAATATGTTAAAAAAGTCAACCGAGGTCCTCCAACTATTAGAAGTTGTCAATTCCAGCCCCTAGATCAACTTTGAGAAAATGGCAGGAAAGGTCCATAGAGTTTCAGATTTTACATTTTGGTCCTTGAATTTTGTTGGTTAAACACAAATCTGAAAATCCAATAACCACAACCCATTTTATTATCCAACCCAATACACCCTTAAAACCAACCCAGCCCAACCTTTTTAAACCCATACCCGATCCACCCACAAACCCCAACCCGGTCAAAGATGAAATTAAATAAAAGTGCCAGTCAAACCACTTCCCACCCTCACACACACGTACGCCAAACATAAATCCCCAAAATTCACTGCGTATGAACCCTAAATGACCGTACCAAAATTTACCTCATTCTCATAATAATTACCCAATCATTGGGTGTTCTAGAAGGGTCTGACAACTAAAAGGGACGCGTGGCCGCTGCTGATTGGAGGTAACACCTCACTACTTTGATCGAACGGTTAGAAATCAAGAGTGGAGATCAAGGAAAGATCTAAGGGTTGATAGGAGCTGTGGACGCACGAGGATTGCCAAGCTGGAAGACCCAGAAGGATCGGCTGAGCACTATAAATAGGAGAGGGTTTCTCCTCATCGAAGGGTTGTAATTTTTCTGTTTTTAATATTGTAATTTTTCTTTGTTTCGTCTTAATTTTCAGTCACTTTTAATTTTAGCTTGTATCAGGGTTTTGATTATTGTCTTTGTAATTTTTAAATGTTTAATGAAAATTTCAATTTAAAGTTATATTGAATCTGAGTTTTTCTTTCAATTGTTATTGATTTCAACTTACTGCTATTAAATTCTGTTTGTTTAGTTTTGTTATTTCAAGTTCTGATCATCATTTCAATTATAAAAGAAAAAAAAAAGTATTGTCCAGCTTTCAGATAAGCTATTTCAGTAGTGCACAAGCTCATTTAAGCTCCCTGGCTTATGTGAACTTGTTTAGTTACAATTTCAGCAAAGTTCTTAAAAAGTCAACAAAAGTCAGATCGAATTCATGAATTATGGTGTAGCTTTATGGAGAGATAGACTAGAAGTTAAGGATGATTCTAGCCTGTCTAAAGACAGGCAAGCATAGTGAATCCTCCTCAATTGTGGCTGAGGAGGAATAAACAAGTAAGATGTTTCTTAATTTTCGTTTCCACTCAATTTCAATAGCTTAGTTCTTCTGCTGCTAGTTTAATTTCTGTTTGTTATTGGTTATTTGATGTTAACTTGTTAGATCTAATACTAGTTAAACTTGTTTGATAGTTAGTTGATAGGATAGTTTGAATTTGCCTCAATTTAATTTCTGTTTTGATCATTCTGAGCATCTGAGAATCTGATGAATTAATGTAGTTGTTTATTTCTATTCTGAGGTTATTTGAGGTTAGGGAGTGATAATTGAGGATTGTTACTGAGCAACTAAACCTGAAACTGAGTTTGCTGTTAATTAGGAATGATAATAGAGTGCTTGGATCATGAGCTTTGCTGAGTATTATGGTTGTTTAGCTGTGGAACTTTGATCTAGTTGGTCTATATTCATCATATAAAACTCATATTAACATTAGTAGGTAACTTCATTAACTAGTCAAAGTTGCTTGCTCATTTGGTGTTTCACTGTCATAAGCTGCTATTAGGGATCTGTGGTTAGTTAATTTGTTAGACAATTAGTTTAGGCTTGTTAAGATCATCATTAAAATAGCTTAAGTCCAATTAGTTTAATAGATCAGGGTTGCTAAATCTCACACTAGTAAAAATTTATTAAGTTTGCGCCAAGTTTCTATAACTGCTTTCACAAAACAAGTTAGTGAAGGTTAGTTTTTAAGCTGCTGTTCTGTTCTCTCTTGTGGCTTATTGGATTAAGTTCAGGACCTAAATTTTGGTTTGTAGGTAGTTGATACAACAAGCTTGAAGCTCAATATCTGGTATTCAGGTTTCTGGCTTGATTAGTGGTTTATTTCAGATCTGCAAATAGGTCTTATTATCTGCTTTCCAGGTCTGCACAATCATAGTTCCATACCAGTCTGTTCTGAGCTTCAATTAGAGTAGTAATTGGTGTTAAATTTTGGGCAAATTTGGGTTTTAAGATAGATTTCCACCTAGGCTAAAAGCTTATCATCTGGGATTTGACAAATTGGCTTATTAGAGTGCTTATTCAGGGCTGCAAAGTAGACACTTAAGACTGATTTCATTCTGTTTTAAAATTAAGCTGTGCAGCTGATTTCCAGCTTATTGCTTGTGTTGGTTTTACCATTTTCAGTTCCTAGTAGCTTCCAGTAGTGAGATATGCCTGTTTTTGGCTTTTGATAATTTTTGGCTTATGTTTGCTTAATTTTAGCTTATTTCCATTAGCTTATTGCACTGTTTTAGCTTATTCAGACTTATTCAGCTTTTGAAATTATTTTTCCTAGATTTCTTATTTAAAATTAGATTTACTCAGAAATTTTCAGATTTTTCCAATCAGCTTTACTATTTTTAAAGCATTTAATTAGATTAAATTAGATTTTAATTCATAAAAAATTGTTTAAAAGTCAAAAAAAAAATATTTTTCTTTTTCCAAAAATTTTCTTTTATCAGTTTTAATTTAGGAAAATTATTTTTATATTTTTAGGTTTTAAATTTTATAAAATCACTTTTTATTTACGTTTTTAAATTACGTCACGTTCGTTTTAAAAAATTCAATTTTCGTTTAAATGTTTAGTTTAATTGTTCTATTAGCTTAGTTTAATTGTTAATCTTAATTGTTATTTTAATATTAGTAGTGTAATCAAAAATCAATCACTCTTATTCACATTCACTACACGAATCACAAAATCCCGAATCACTAAATTCCATTCAATCTTCATCGGGACTACGACTCGGGTTTTGCATATTTCTTGTGCAATTCTCCCTTGATCTATAATTGTAACGAATCAGTTTTTGGCGCCGTTGCCGGGGAAGGTTGACGCGAATTTGTGATTTTGTTTTTCGATACGTGTTTTGAAGACCCTTCCTCGGAAGTTATCGTTTTATAAAAATAAAAATACAAAAAGAAAATAATCAAAAACACTTTTCCTAAAGTGTTTTCAAAAATACAAAAATAGAATAAATCCTCACTTTTCTTCAAAAGTGTTGTAAACCATTCCGAAATAACAACAAAACAATCGTGAAATCATTTGATTTTCGGATTATTTTTCGATTACAACCTATACAAGTGGTTTAAGGATGGTCTTGACATTAAATTGCAGACCGAAAGAGGCGGGTTTTTAATTAGCTTCGGCAGACCTTTGCTTCTCCGCCACTCTGCGCGTAGTCGTAAAAGAAACGAATATTGATTGAGGGATCGGTACCAAAAATAAATAAAAAATAAAAAAAATAAAAATCCAAAAATATTTTCATTTTCAACTTTTGTTTTTGATTTTTCTTTTTGATTTTATTTCTTTTGGTGTATGCACACCCGTTCTTCTTCTTCTAACCCTCTTCTTTCACCACTTTCAAATCCCGAGAGGATTATCCGTCAAAACAACCGTGTTCATTTCTCAACCGTTGAGGAAATGGCCAACAACCAACACGATCAACACCCGCCGGTGGGTGTTGACAATCACAACCAAGGGCAAGCTCCCGATCTCCGCACTATGCAAGAGTTACTCCAATGTCCCACCGTGGGATACGGAGATGCTATTGTCATACCCCCGATTCGAAATACAAATTTTAAACTCGAGACCGGTTTAATTCAACTTGTCACGGGAAATCAATTTCATGGTTTTGATCAGGAGGATCCTCACAATCACATTCGATGGTTCAATAAATTAACCTCAACACACTACCATAAAGATGTCCCTCACGAAACAATCAAATTGATGTTATTCCCATTTTCGATCGAGGGGGCGGCCCGAATTTGGCTCGAGAAAGAACCTCCTCAATCAATCCATACTTGGGAAGATCTCGTCCATAAATTCGTGAACTATTTCTTTCCTCCATCTAAAATGACCAATGCTAGGAATGAAATCACAAATTTCCAGCAACGATTTGATGAGAATTTCGGTGAGGCATGGGACCGATTTAATGATCTCCTACGGAAATACCCACATCACGGATTCTCGGAATTGCATCAAATCGATACGTTCTACAATGCCTTAACTCAATCAGATCAGGATTCACTCAATGCAGCCGCCGGTGGCAATATCATGAGTCGAATGCCGAGAGAAATTCTTTCAATTATTGAGAACAAATCTAAGGTACCTACCTCAAGGAACAAACCGGTTGTTTCTAAGGTGAGTACCCAAGCTTCTAGCAGTGATGCTAAGATCGACAAGCTTGCAGATATGTTCCAAGCTTTCATTCTCTCAGAACAAAAGAAACAATCTTCTCCACCCGCACAAGTGAAAGCGGTGCAAGAAAATTGTGTTATTTGTGGTGGTCCCCATCCGTATTATGATTGTCAAGCTACCGACAGCCAAGTTTGCAATGCTACTGCAGCAGCTGCAAACTACAATCAAAATCAAGGATTCCGTCCTCAAGGTGAAGTTAACTATCGAGTTAGCAACCAAATGGGACCACCCGGTTTTACACCCGTTCAAAACAACCAAAACCGTTTACCTCAAACCAATCAAAGCTACAACCAAAATCGTGGAAACAATTATCAAGCTCAACCGCAACAAGTCTATCAACCTCCTCCTCCCCAAGTTCCACTTCCTCCCGACTTTGTGAGTTATATGAAAGCAACCGATGCTAGCATACGAACTATGCAAGGTCAAATCAACAATATGAGAGCTGACTTTCGGAAGGAGATTGATACGACAATATCTCGACAAACAAACGACCTTAAGCAAATGATGAGTGGATTTTTTCAGATGAATCAACCCTCAACCTCGGGTACTTCTTCTCTTCCTAGCAACACAATTGCTAACCCGAGGGGCGATGCTAAGGCGATAACGACTCGGAGCGGTGTTTCATATGATGGACCCACGGCTCCGGCTACCGCTTCTTCTCTACCTCCCAAGGTAGCCGTCCGTGAACCCGAGGCGACCAAGGACATGGAACCTCCTACTAACAACAGAGGAACCAAAGACGTCCAACCTCCGGTCGTCCATCCATCTGAACCAAAGAATGTTGAGCCAAAAGAAATTCCCGTCAAAGCCACACTTCCTTACCCTTCAAGAATGAATGATCAAAAGCTCCGCGATAAAGCTTCAAGTCAAATGGAAAAATTCTTTCAAATATTCCAAGAATTACATTTTGATATAAGCTTCGCGGATGCTTTACTCTTGATGCCTAAATTCACTTCCACACTCAAAAGTTTGTTGAGCAATAAAGAAAAATTATTTGAAATGACAAAAAACTCCAGTGAACGAAAACTGCTCTGCGGCAATTCTCAAAAAGCTTCCAGAAAAGCTTGGAGATCCTGGAAAATTCCTCATCCCATGTGAATTTCCGGAATAGTTGAATGCCACGCCTTGGCCGATCTTGGTGCGAGCATCAACCTAAAGCCGTTATCAATCTGGAAGAAACTTTCTCTACCCGATCTCACCCCCACTTGCATGACCCTCGAGCTTGCGGATCGGTCCATTACCCTTCCTAAAGGTGTAGCCGAGGATGTCTTTGTAAAGGTGGGGAAGTTCCATTTTCCAGCAGATTTTGTGGTAGTTGATTTTGACGCCGATCCCCGGGTTCCTCTTATTCTCGGAAGATCATTCTTGAGGACCGGGCGTGCTTTGATCGATGTCTATGGTGAAGAAATTACTTTGCGGGTCGATAAGGAAAAAGTCACGTTCAATATTAATCCGAACTCGAAACCTCAAACCGACAAATGCAATGTCACTACGGTTGATCAAAAGTCTGATCCCGTAATTGCTCCTAAAAGAGTTGATCCAAACCTTTCGAGATTCACGGTCAAGAGTATGTCAGAAAAACGTGCTGAGCTCAAGGCTATGAAAATCAATCCTGGATCAAGCAAATGGTTTGAGTGTTGTGCTGCAAATACTAAGAGTATTCTTGACGACGATGATGAAGATGAATCGGAGACTACAACGGAAGAGGTGGAAATTGCTAGCTCTAAGAGCACACCTCTTGTCCCACCTCCGGAGACGATTTATCGTGTGGATATAGTTGATTCTATCCTTTCCGACTCTTCCCATCCTTCTCCTCCGATTGAGGGAAGTGAAATCTCGAGGGAAGAGCTTGAAGTGTTCTCTGATCCTCCTCCAATTTCACCGGAAATTGTTGAGACCGATACTGATCCAGGGGAAGATGTCTTGAAATTTGATGAACCATTGTTTCCCCTGGATGATGTTAATGAAAAGCCGCCTAAATCAGTTCAAGTTGTTGATTCAAAATCAGAAGAGCAAAGTAGTGGCAGTACCACTTCTTATATTGATTCTCTTCTTGAGGAGTTCGCCGATGAACTCGCTCACATCGATCCGATCCCACCGGGGGATGAGGACGATGAGTTTGATTTTGAATCTGACTTAAGAGAATTGGAATTTTTACTAAACAGTGATCCGTCGAAATGTGATTCTTATCACAAGGAGTTCGCCAATGAACTCGCTCACGACGATACACTTCCATCATATGATGATGATCTCTTTGACGTTCATGCTGATTATAAAGAAGTTGAAAATATTTTGTACCATGCCCCATCATCTGATTCTTACACTGAGCTTAAAGATTTACAAGATGATGATGACCTCTTCGATTTTAGGGCCGATCAAACCGAATGGAGAAATCTTTTATATGGCAAACCTACTGAAAAAGGCCCTAAAATTGAAACCATGATTGAGGATGCTTCAATTGTTTCTCATGACTTATCTCCTCATTCTCCCGAGGATGATTTATTCTTCTCCATTGAGTCCTCAATCGAGTACCCTGCTGAGTTTTCTTGTGAAGACAAAGTGTTTAATCCAGGGATACTCGATGATGGTGAAATTCATCCTTTGATGAAATCGACTCTTGATGAGAATTTAAAGTTTCTCGCCTCATCTAAGGAACTTTTAATTCTGGAGAAAAGTGATTTTCCTCTGCTGCTCATTTCTGATCAAGAACTCCCATTCTGTCCGGAGTCATCTCTGCTTGAAACTTTACTATCGTTTCCATCCGGAAACGAAGACAAAGTTTTTGACCCCGGCATCACCGCTTTTATCTTCTAAAGCCGTGGGTATCTCAATCGGAGTGGAACTTTCTTATGCTTCAATGTTTATCCAAACATCTTGAACGAAAGTCCGATTGAGATTATCTTTTCCACATGCTCCCCCAAGGACAATTAAATTCGGGGTCGAGTCAAGCTCATGTGACTCGGTTACCAAAAACAAGCGCTTCGTGGGAGGCACCCCATGCTTATCCATCTATCCTCATTTCTAATAAAACATGAGGAGGGATCCCCTCTTCCGTATCTTGTGCCTCGTGTTTTTCTGTGCTGTGTCCAGGAATGCCCGATGATGAAGACTCTCGTGCTCGTAGTTTCCTTCACGCTACTCGAGTTTCATCATTCGTTGCTTATCCAATATCCTAAAATCTTATCGTTTTACATCTATCTTTTGGCATAATTAATAAACGGCCTTAGATTTATGTAGGAGAACCCTTATCTTTAAGACATTGAGGACAATGTCTCGTTTTAGTCTGGGGGGTAATCTTGCGATTTGATTTTTGCCTTGCATTTTTGCCGTTTTCTCATGCAACCCCGTTTTTCCTCAAAAATTGAAAAAAATCCAAAAAAATGATAAAATTTTAAAATTTTTTTGCAAAAATATAATAATTTTTTACATTTTTGTTGACTTTCCGCTGGTGAGAGTAGGAATAAAATTCTGACTTGACCGGGCGTGTTGAGCCCTAGCTTGTCCCCTTAACCATTTATAATCTATAAGCTTGTGCTAGTCTTTTACACAAAGAGCTATAAAATGCGAATTCTTTTTAAGAATTTGCAAGTTCCCGTATTCGACTTTATATATGCATGGCTTGATTATATGGCTAAGCATTCGCGGATCTTATTATTTAAGATTTTAAATTTGCGAAGAACGAGAAATGATAGAGTTATTCATAAGTTAGATTGCTAAACGTGGAGTAGTTGGATCTCTTTAAAGCTCATCGAAGTTACTTGTGGCTTTTTGTTCCCATAAGCTTGTTTCACTCAAAAATAGTAATTTAGGAATAATTAAAGGTATTTTGGTTTTGGCGATAATTAGTTTTTATTTCTTCCTTAGAGAATTCTTGCTTATGAAAGTTGGGTACACATCAAGGTACTGCCAGTGTTACGGTGTAATAGACTATTCCATCTTGCCGGCTCGCAACCGATGTTGGGATTGTTATAAAAGCCGTAGGACTTGGGGTTTGGCAAATAATTAATTAATGAATAACGAATAATAATAATAATCCAAAGCCATAAAAAGTTTTCTACATCTTGCCGGTTCGCAACCGATGTTGTAGACTTCTAATAAAGGCAGAGGAAAAATTCCAAGGTCATAATAGACTATCACATCTTGCCGGTTCGCAGCCGATGTTGTGATTGTTATAAAGGGCCAAGGATTAAATACGTTAATGTGCTTAATAATGTTAAAAATGCCAAACTTCGACTCCGGGGGTGTCCTAATAAAGGCTTCTGTCTCTGGACTCGTAGATGAGTTGTTTCGGTCGCAAATAAAAGGGATATCCTCAAAATCGTGTTAAATCAGAGACCTTGATGTGGACCTCATTTTTGTATGCAACGGTTTTCGAGGGAAGGTTTGGAAACTACTTAGCGTTTAAACTAGGTATCTTTATCGGACTAAAAATTATCAAAATGAGAATTTGAAAAAAAAAATTCATTTCTCGCCAAAAATAAAATAAATAGAGGAAAATAGGAATTTGGGAACAAGAAGTCCACAATTAGCTTTCTGAGTAGTGTTGGCAATCTAACTTGTAAATAACAATGATTTCGTTTTTAAGCTTAGTTTGGGGACTCGTGAAAAATCAGGGACGACGAATTTTATCCGTATGGTCACTTCTTTATGAGTCGTGTTTCCGGCTCAAAGACCCTAAAAGTTATCATGAGATAATGATTGTCAACAAAACCGTCACTAGATTATGAGAAAATACAAAAATAGAATAAAAGGAAAATCAGGGAGTTTTTAGAACTTAAGATTTCTTAATCTCTTTTGAAAATTTTGCTACTTCTCAAAGTTAGTAAAAAGAGATTGGAAATTTTCGGTTTCAAAAACGTGTTTTTATAACATTGCAATAGCTTAGTCTGGGGGAATTTGGTATGTGCTTATTCACATACCTTTATTTGACCAAAACCGAACCCAAAATGACCAAAAACCCGTCCATAACGCCAAAAGATATAGTGTTTTTGTGTTTTGTTTATGCAGGGACGGATATCGCGAAAAACCGACAAAAAGACACAAGAAAATCCGGGAAAACGAGCACGGGATACGGAAAAGGCTCAGAACCGGATCCGAGAAGAAAAATATGTCAAAAAAGTCAACCGAGGTCCTCCAACTATTAGAAGTTGTCAATTCCAGCCCCTAGATCAACTTTGAGAAAATGGCAGGAAAGGTCCATAGAGTTTCAGATTTTACATTTTGGTCCTTGAATTTTGTTGGTTAAACACAAATCTGAAAATCCAATAACCACAACCCATTTTATTATCCAACCCAATACACCCTTAAAACCAACCCAGCCCAACCTTTTTAAACCCATACCCGATCCACCCACAAACCCCAACCCGGTCAAAGATGAAATTAAATAAAAGTGCCAGTCAAACCACTTCCCACCCTCACACACACGTACGCCAAACATAAATCCCCAAAATTCACTGCGTATGAACCCTAAATGACCGTACCAAAATTTACCTCATTCTCATAATAATTACCCAATCATTGGGTGTTCTAGAAGGGTCTGACAACTAAAAGGGACTCGTGGCCGCTGCTGATTGGAGGTAACACCTCACTACTTTGATCGAACGGTTAGAAATCAAGAGTGGAGATCAAGGAAAGATCTAAGGGTTGATAGGAGCTGTGGACGCACGAGGATTGCCAAGCTGGAAGACCCAGAAGGATCGGCTGAGCACTATAAATAGGAGAGGGTTTCTCCTCATCGAAGGGTTGTAATTTTTCTGTTTTTAATATTGTAATTTTTCTTTGTTTCGTCTTAATTTTCAGTCACTTTTAATTTTAGCTTGTATCAGGGTTTTGATTATTGTCTTTGTAATTTTTAAATGTTTAATGAAAATTTCAATTTAAAGTTATATTGAATCTGAGTTTTTCTTTCAATTGTTATTGATTTCAACTTACTGCTATTAAATTCTGTTTGTTTAGTTTTGTTATTTCAAGTTCTGATCATCATTTCAATTATAAAAGAAAAAAAAAGTATTGTCCAGCTTTCAGATAAGCTATTTCAGTAGTGCACAAGCTCATTTAAGCTCCCTGGCTTATGTGAACTTGTTTAGTTACAATTTCAGCAAAGTTCTTAAAAAGTCAACAAAAGTCAGATCGAATTCATGAATTATGGTGTAGCTTTATGGAGAGATAGACTAGAAGTTAAGGATGATTCTAGCCTGTCTAAAGACAGGCAAGCATAGTGAATCCTCCTCAATTGTGGCTGAGGAGGAATAAACAAGTAAGCTGTTTCTTTATTTTCGTTTCCACTCAATTTCTATAGCTTAGTTCTTCTGCTGCTAGTTTAATTTCTGTTTGTTATTGGTTATTTGATGTTAACTTGTTAGATCTAATACTAGTTAAACTTGTTTGATAGTTAGTTGATAGGATAGTTTGAATTTGCCTCAATTTAGTTTCTGTTTTGATCATTCTGAGCATCTGAGAATCTGATGAATTAATGTTGTTGTTTATTTCTATTCTGAGGTTATTTGAGGTTAGGGAGTGATAATTGAGGATTGTTACTGAGCAAATAAACCTGAAACTGAGTTTGCTGTTAATTAGGAATGATAATAGAGTGCTTGGATCATGAGCTTTGCTGAGTATTATGGTTGTTTAGCTGTGGAACTTTGATCTAGTTGGTCTATATTCATCATATAAAACTCATATTAACATTAGTAGGTAACTTCATTAACTAGTCAAAGTTGCTTGCTCATTTGGTGTTTTACTGTCATAAGCTGCTATTAGGGATCTGTGGTTAGTTAATTTGTTAGACAATTAGTTTAGGCTTGTTAAGATCATCATTAAAATAGCTTAAGTCCAATTAGTTTAATAGATCAGGGTTGCTAAATCTCACACTAGTAAAAATTTATTAAGTTTGCGCCAAGTTTCTATAACTGCTTTCACAAAACAAGTTAGTGAAGGTTAGTTTTTAAGCTGCTGTTCTGTTCTCTCTTGTGGCTTATTGGATTAAGTTCAGGACCTAAAATTTGGTTTGTAGGTAGTTGATACAACAAGCTTGAAGCTCAATATCTGGTATTCAGGTTTCTGGCTTGATTAGTGGTTTATTTCAGATCTGCAAATAGGTCTTATTATCTGCTTTCCAGGTCTGCACAATCATAGTTCCATACCAGTCTGTTCTGAGCTTCAATTAGAGTAGTAATTGGTGTTAAATTTTGGGCAAATTTGGGTTTTAAGATAGATTTCCACCTAGGCTAAAAGCTTATCATCTGGGATTTGACAAATTGGCTTATTAGAGTGCTTATTCAGGGCTGCAAAGTAGACACTTAAGACTGATTTCATTCTGTTTTAAAATTAAGCTGTGCAGCTGATTTCCAGCTTATTGCTTGTGTTGGTTTTACCATTTTCAGTTCCTAGTAGCTTCCAGTAGTGAGATATGCCTGTTTTTGGCTTTTGATAATTTTTGGCTTATGTTTGCTTAATTTTAGCTTATTTCCATTAGCTTATTGCACTGTTTTAGCTTATTCAGACTTATTCAGCTTTTGAAATTATTTTTCCTAGATTTCTTATTTAAAATTAGATTTACTCAGAAATTTTCAGATTTTTCCAATCAGTTTTACTATTTTTAAAGCATTTAATTAGATTAAATTAGATTTTAATTCATAAAAAATTGTTTAAAAGTCAAAGAAAAAATATTTTTCTTTTTCCAAAAATTTTCTTTTATCAGTTTTAATTTAGGAAAATTATTTTTATATTTTTAGGTTTTAAATTTTATAAAATCACTTTTTATTTACGTTTTTAAATTACGTCACGTTCGTTTTAAAAATTCAATTTTCGTTTAAATGTTTAGTTTTATTGTTCTATTAGCTTAGTTTAATTGTTAATCTTAATTGTTATTTTAATATTAGTAGTGTAATCAAAAATCAATCACTCTTATTCACATTCACTACACGAATCACTAAATTCCATTCAATCTTCATCGGGACTACGACTCGGGTCTTGCATATTTCTTGTGCAATTCTCCCTTGATCTATAATTGTAACGAATCAACTATCCTTAAAACCACAAGTGTCTACAATCGGAAAGTAATTATCTCAAGACATTCTAGAGATAATTTGGGTTACTACCAAGATGACAAAGCTTGTAGCCCCCACTGAATTACAAATCATTACAATAATTCACTATTCAGTAATTACAACACAATGCTCCCACTGGATTTGACAACATTGTAAGTGTTTCATAACCAGTCAAAGCAAATAGTGTGCTATTAACTTTCCTACACCTTTGAGAAGACCCATTCGTAACAATTACTTAGGTATTAAAAAGAGTGTATTCTACTATGTAGATGATGGACTATCCATCAATGCAATTAACTTGAAAATTGGGCATGCAATTTTTTCTTAATATGTCTACCATCCCCACAATGGTATGTAGCATCTTTAAGTGGTCAAAGCACAACAACTAGATAAATTATGCTAGTTTGCCTTTTACCAATTTTGCGGTAATTAGTCTAGCTTCTAATTTAATAACTCATAAAATGTGCAATTTTCTTAACTATTAAAGTTTGCTATGAGTTATTTCTTAGAATTTAGACAATTCTAATTTTCTATCTTACCTTTCTCATTCATGAAAAAGAATAGGATTAAGTCTCACTCTTCTCTCATAGAAAGGAGACTAGGTTTATTCTTTTAGTAAAGTTGACTCAAGCCAAAAACCCCTACGGGTGTAGATCAATTTACCAATAAAAGAATGTCCCACGTTTACGGTTTAATGTTGCATTAATACATTTAAAAAATTTACAAAATTCAATTTTAGTATTTTCGATAATACAATCTTTTCAAGAAAATAAAATACCCAAGGAAATATTCATATAACCATTGAATTTTCTTGAAAAACTAGGATCCAAATTTCCATAGTTTCACTACATTAGTTGATCAGCTAGTAGTGAAAGTACAAAACATGGTAATCTGTCGAACAATAATCGGCAAACAATTTCCGACTCCTAGATCATTATGGGATTTACATTTGCCAAATACAATTTGCAAAGTAAGCATGTTTCATCCCATCTCATGCCTTAAGTTTCTAGGTCTCACTAACAATTTAATTAAGTCGTCTAATTTAGAAACTGCAAATTCTCCATATATGGTCTCACGCATTAATGGAAATTTACCTTGTCATTGTAATCTAGTCAAGGTCTCACTTAAGCTAAATTACAACTTCAAGTGTTTCTTATAATTAGATGGCATGAACTTAAATTTTAGGGTACTAATTTTGATATGTCAATCAAAATATGTACGAAGAAGCATGCACACATCTTCGTATCATAAGTTTTCAAAACATTTTTATTAACCAATTTTAAGTTAAGATTTAAATCAACAAAGTTTTAATTGAGGTATTGGGTTCACCAATCAAAGAATTACCTACAATTATCGCCCACTATATCCAACTACTGCATGAGTCAAAAGACCCAAGTTATTCGGATAATTACCACAAAGTGGCACGTGGAATTGAGGTCAATTCACCCTTAAGATGATTTTGTACAAAAAAAATAGCTTACTTGGTAGCTCCAATTAGACGCACAAAGGAGCGGAGAGACAAACGTCCCCCCGAAAGCTAATTAAAAACGCGTCTCTTTCGGATGACATTTAATGTCAAGCCTCCTTATACCTCTCTTATAGTTTGTCTAAACTAGGTGAGCAGTTCACACTATTGGTACAAAACTCATCACTCAATTAAAAATTTATGATTATTAGTCTTAAAAAATATGTTATAAACTATAATATTGCTAGTCTCGCCTGGGAGCAAATTACCGTGCGAAGCGAACCACTGTCGGCACATAAAACTTTCCAATATATAATTTATCACATCAAGTTTCATAGTTATTAGGTTAATTTATTTTCTATTCGAAAAATTACCCTTTTCTTGCTTACAATTCGTCATATAATTTAAACAAAAAAACAAGTAATTTAATAAAAATAAATAACCAAATAATAACACATAATCTTAACAATTAAATCATGTAGCCACATGCAAGCCTTTTGATAAAACCCTATTAATAATCTATGTATGTTTTGATATGCATATATTTAACTGAGACTCCCATTGGTTTTTGAGCAAATGGTACCAATGGTCCACATAAACCAAACAATTTGGTTGCGTAAGTCCTAGCAAATATATACCAAGTAGCACATAAATAGATTCATTAATTTAATTAATTGAGGTCTTCCCCAATTTTAGATCTATCTTATTACATGTGACAAATAACTAAACAATTAATCAAAAAACCCTAATCCATGATAAACATGCATGTTTCATCATGGATTAATTACAAGTCACAAGATACGTAACCCTTTACACACATAAACACGTTACAATTTTAGGGTTACAAAACTAATTTTATAATAAAGAGGGCATCGCCCCCCCCCCCTCCCCCCTCCCCTAAAAATTAGGGTTTTGATTTTTTATTTTTTATTATTTCTTTTTTAACCCTAAAAATTCTAGTAACTTAAATCCTAATTCAAGATTCGATTTTTATGTGTTTCGGTAATTTAATTACATGTTAAAACGGCTCGTGATGCCACTGTTAGAATTTAATAATCATGACAATCATATATTATTCTAATAATCATTATACACATATGCGGAAGCGTAGGATCTATTTTAACATATAAAGAATTAACCGAAACATAAAGAGAACGTACCTTTTGATTCTAGCAAAACAAGAATCAAACTTCAAATCTTCTTCAATCTTTATCAAGAATGGATTAACGAGTTACCCCTTACCGTTTTGTAACTCAATCCAAGATATTAACTATAATGAGTTAATATCACGATCTTGTACACACGTACTAATAGCGATTCGATGTGAATGCTAGTTCTTGAATCACAAATAAAACAACGAATACAATATTCTTGTTTGGATCTTAGCATCGCATGATCAGATCCCACAAAGGATATAAAGCTAATAGCATGTATTATAAAAGAAATAGTACATGCAGTTAAACAATGCATGCATTCAAATACTAGCATGCATAATATATAATATCCTTTTTGACTTTCTCGAACAACAGGAGAATCAAGAGTACACAATGGGTTTAAATATTGTTTTTGTGTCGTCTATGTGGAACCGAATAATAAATTCGGTTAGGGATAAAAACTCTCTCTCGAAGGAGGCAGGGATGTGTATATATAACACCTAAACTTGTCCTCCAAGTTTAGCTAGCCACCTCCTCAAATTTCCAAAAACCGACACTTACACCCCTTCTCTTTTTTCTTGTTCTGACCAGTCGCAACCAACACCCCAAGGGTTTGGTTTTCGTACTAATAAGTCCCTCATATATTAGTTACTTTATTTGTGATTTAATAATTAAATATAACTATTTATATATTAACTATTTAACTTCGATTCTCATACGTAAAGTGTGCAATCCCGTGATCTCGAGTTCGATTCTAAACATACACATATTAATATTTGTCCACAAAACTAACAGAAGCTCTCTAAAAGGATATACAGTTATATACTTATACATATAGATAAATTTTTGAAAGTTGGCGAAGTAACTTATCCCAACTAATTTTAAGAAAGAAAACAACTTACCATTTATGAGTATTTTTTTTTTAAAGTTTATATCGCCAACCAACAAGTAACAATACAGATAAACATCTCATACAACATCTGTTGATACAAGTGTTGGAATTATATAACATGACTACTCATAAATATAAATAATAAACATCAAGTACACATGCGGAAGCGTATAGAACATATAACATGTAAATTAATTAACCAAACATAAAAGTATGCGTACCTTTTGATTCTAGCAAAATAAGAATCAATTCCAAGCAATTCTTCAATCAATGAACCCTAATTAGGGTTTATATGGATTATAAGAATTACCCCTTACCGTTTTGTAATTCAATCCAAGATTAAAACAATAGTGTGTTTGAATCACGTTCTTGTACACACGTACTATAACAAATTAAAGTTATGCGAGTAATTAAATCACAAAACTAAACCAAACAATTTTGTTTAAGCAAAAAATCCGATCGAACCTTAAAGGGTTTAGTTCGATCGGCTAGAGGAAAAAACAAGGGAAGAAAAACACTTTAGGGTTATGTGTGTGTGCACAAGAGAGATACAAAAACAATAACCCTTGATTTGTATTTATACTAAAAGAAACTTAGAGTCCAAGTTTTGTTTGGATTGGGTAAACCCAATCACAAACTGATTGGCCTCAAGGAAAGAGGGGGTTCCGGAACCTTATTAACATCTAATTTTCATTCTAGTCCTTTCCTTTTATTATTTAACGTTCGTTAGTCATTTTTCGTTAAAAACTAACGGTCGTTATACGTTTTGTGATATTTAATAATTAAATATAACGTTTTATATTAAATTATTAATCTTTAATTCTTATACGTAAAGTGTGCAATGCCGTGATCTCGAGTTCGATCCTAACACACATCTACTAATTTATGTCCACAAAACTAACAACAAGCTCATCATGCTACAATTAAATTGGCCATTTGATGAAATAATTCTTTCAGCTTTTACAACCATGTCAAGGGTGAGAGGACGTAACTTCGAGTTGGGCCATAAAAATGGGGAAAATGTTTGAACCATCTACATCTTCATAAATTAATCTATCTTCAAGCTGCAGAAACAAACTCAAGCTATAGAAAAACATTTTTTTCAGAAAAGACAAAAACTATATACCCTGAAAAGAGGTGGCAAATGGCCGGGTTAGGTGAACAGGTCATAAGAGTTAATTTTTCTATGGGCGGAAAAGGAATGGTTGCATGACCCGAAACAGTATTTATCTAAAGATTGATATGAGTCAATTTAGGAGTCATGTCATATTGTTATGGTTGGATTACATTAGAGGCTTATGAGCCACTATTTACCCATTGATAATTTAAAATTGCGACCTCTAATCCTGGCTCAAAACATTTATTCCCAAAACAGATGATAAACGATCAATATGCATATAAAAATATTTTTGTTTATTCTAATGCTTATCCTAAGAAACTGCAGTTTTGCAATTTTATTTGCAAGCTTGTGATCCAATGCAAATCCGCACTCACTTACGCAGTATAAAACTAACACAGTTAACTTTTCTATGGGCGGAAAAGGAATGGTTGTTTGACCCGAAACAGTATTTATCTAAAGGTTGATATGAGTCAATTTAGGAGTCATTTCATATTGTTATGGTTGGATTACATGTCTTTAAAGTTAGAGGCTTTGGTGACTTTTGAGTTTCGACCCATTGATAGGTTAAAATTGTCGCCTCTAATCCAGACGATTTTGGCAGTTTCTACACAAAATAAGACATTCGAATTCTTAGATAAACATTCAAAATTCTGCAAAAAAAAGGTTACCTGTTGTAGTGTAGAAACTATCAAAATCGTCATCTATTTGGGTATCTCAACAACCTGTACGAAAAACACATAATGAACAAACACAGTTTGTTAAGATCTCTATAGCGTTATAATTGCCGCCTCTAAACCTTTGCATAGGCATTAGTATAAAACTAACACAGTTTGTTTAGATCTCCATAGCATTATAAAGCCCTCAAAAGATTGCTCTGCAACCAATGTGGGTCAAATTTCACTTCCATTTGCTTGTTTCATATTTTGCAGACATGATATCCTACTCATATCAACTCCATTGTTGACATATGTTAACTCTCTTCAAGTAGAACACGTATCCACAAACTATTACTGTTACGGCATGGGTAGCGGAAGGCGGAAGAATGGTGTTGTGTTATATCCAAGGCAAAGGAATACGAAAGAAGAAAAAGGCGAAGGCTGCAATTCAAAGAAGATTATGGGATCCCGGATTACGCCAATGTTGCAGGAGGACGGACTGCCCAAACGTATGGCATAAAGATTATGTCATATAATCTATCTTTATTTACGTGTCTCTGTTTAGTATTGTTTCCATGTTTATTTAGGAAAGTCAATTAAGAATGTTTTAAGACAACACCTTGAGGGCAAGGTGGTTTTGAAGGAGTGGGGAATGATACGCCTGGGCCCGAGCCCATGGCCTATTTAGGTTTTAGGGTTTTACCCTACTTTGTCTTATAAATACTCTTGTAATCATTTATTATAATCATTCAATCAAAGTTTAAGATAAACAAATCTCTAGTTCTTCTCTTCTAATTCTTAAGGAGCTCGCACACGCTAAAAGTGGTGCCTTATCCCGATACAACCCCTAACCGGCTCGTATCAATTGGTGCTTTCATTGAGAGCTCTCGTTGAGAGGGTTTTTGTAAGACCCTGTGAAAAACCCTTGTAATCAATCTTAGTGATTAATAATAATCTCGAATTACTATTTCCTAACGC
This sequence comes from Artemisia tridentata subsp. tridentata, assembly GCA_021014915.2. NCBI lineage: Eukaryota > Viridiplantae > Streptophyta > Magnoliopsida > Asterales > Asteraceae > Artemisia > Artemisia tridentata. The sequence goes on from CP139508.1 coordinate 300,036,081, forward strand.
CTATTTTTGCTAGAAATTTAAACTTTTCGTTACCATTTGTTAATAGCCATGCATTATATATACACATATATATATTTAACACACCAACGCTAGAGATTATATTTTCCGACGCAACATCACTTTCCTATAAACAATGACAAGTAATCCTATTCATTTAATTAGTTCACTACACTTAACCAAATTAAATATCATGTAATCTTACTTAACCAAAACACAAACAATAATCCTAATCTACCACTACAAACCAACCGGACCCTTAACCATTCGGCCCAACAACAACCCATAAACCCTAATTACCACTAACCCGTCGAGCTAGCCCAAACCAATTAAACATCACAATCCACTTAACCCATCTAATGGAATTGTTGCACATCTTTATTTCCTTTGCTTCTTTTCTTTTTACCCGATCAATACCACATAGAATCAAAAACGCCCATGCACAACTTAAAGACTCGAACACAACCATTATACATTTTAACCAATAAAAACCAACCCAACTTCACAACCCGTCATCACCACGACACCAAGATTTTTTTCCACTAGTTCACTTTCATTTTCTTCTTGCCTTACTCGTTACCCACTTTTTCAAAAGAACTCGACATCATTATTTATGTCTAGCACGACTTTCATTTAATAATACACATTCAAACGTAACCCTTAACTAGCTACTGTGATATCAAAAACCAACTAAAAATAGCAATTTGAAACTTGATATTAAACTTGTTTTGGTCAAAACCTTTCGACACAAGCATATCATTAGGGACATCGACCCAAAATGCTATAATATTGCCATAATTCTTACCAACTATAAGCTACATTACTAGTTAAAAGTTGATATTCCAAATGCAAAGATAAACTAGAAATACAACTTGTGGACAAGGAACTCATACACGTATAGGAACAAAAGAAACAAGAACCATACAAGAGCTAACATACAAAATCATAACTACTCTCACACTCAAAGTAGGATGCCATCACACAAGTGTCCCATTGATAACAGTACTCTTCAATCATCAGTCAAATAGTCAATACAATTGAGATATTTTTTCTATATAAGCCATCTCATTCACCTCTTTCTATGTCTCTATCACCCATCAAAATCAATACATTCCTTAAACACCATACGTAAAATTTCTGTCGAAGAACGTGGGAAACAAAGTAATTGTGAGTCAAAGCTACAAACCTTCTCCAATCTCACTGCCTTCCTTGAGCCTCATTCGAACAAGCCAATATTCTTCTCACCACCTTTCCAAAAGGTGAAGTAAGTCTCCACATTCTTTCTTAAATATACATATCACGTATCCATGCATGCATATCTACTACTCCATTAGAACATCTTTATTTCATGTTATACATAGGATTCAGTTATAAACATGTCGCATATATAGACACACCATGCATTATTATGACCCTTACCTAAATACGTAGTTAGTAACACTTCATATAGTTACATGCACACTTTACTCGAACTCAAAATATTTGAACTCAACCGGTTATCAAAAGCTAATAAAAACATGTTCAATATTAACTTGGTCGAACCACTCATGTTACAATTAATCATATAACCTCTTCATGTACACCCTCCAAATTCAACTCGAACACAAATAATAACCATGCTAAACCGGATGGAAATAGAGAGAAAGATAACTAAAATGTTACTAGTTGAAACTCACCCGATCGAACCACTTCACGTTTAATTTAATACGAGACACTACAAGCAAAACATAAATATTCTTACACTTTTCAATAGTTCACATGGCGAACTAAATATTTCATTTTCTAAGATCCCTCCCGTAACCTCATATCGACACTCAAATTAATCCCTTCTTAACGCCACTCAACTAAGAGCAAAAACTTAGAAAAATTTCATGGAATATTTCACAAAATTATTTCGCTCGACCAGCCCATAAACTGTTAACATATTTTCGAAATCTCATATATAATATATCGATATTTTTACATCACTCGAATGACAAACTAGCAAACTATATTTTTCATGTTCCAAGTTCAATCTCACGAACTCGTTATCACACCCAAAATGCCTTCTTTTGATCGACCACCATTAGTAGTTAGCAACCATTTTCAGAAAACTAGTATAACTCTCGGTTGGGCCAAAAACCAAGCCCAACAAGGAATTTCGGTAACGAGACCCAACAGGCCCATAAAATATATTTTTAGAATCCTAAAAATAGCCCAAATCTAAGCCCAAAACAGTTTTCACGCCCTCGCCTCTAAAACTCTTAACGGGTTATGTTACAATTCGTTAAATGGCCCATTAATGCAAAAATGATTTATTTTCTGAAATAATAAATTGAAATAAGTTAAAATAAACTTAATAAAGTTATAAAAAATTTTCAGAAATATTTTTCCCGTCATTTTTATGCAAAAAGGACTAAAAATGTAACGCGACTTAACCAAAAAGGACTAAAACTGTCAAACCTGGAAACCAAGGGACTAAAGCTGTGAAAACAGTTGTAAAGGACTGAAATTGACATATTATTGAACTTCAAGCATTATATGGACTATTGGACAATTATTGGACTGTTATCGAACTATGGACTGAATAAGGACTAACGACGTAACGCGAATTCCGGTTAGGGTATAAAATGTAAAACCTAGAAAGAATCAAGGACCAACTATTATAACTTGTCATTCTTATCTTCTTTTTCATTTTTGCACCATATCTTTACTTCATATGCATATTTGCATTATATTGCATATTAGTTAATAGCGATAGAAATATCTCATAGTAATATTTTATTTACTCGTTGAAAATATGATCTTACAAGAGTACGAGCACCATAAGCATCTTCATTCTCAACGATTAGATCGTTGAATAATCATCATCCACCACTCATACACATACACCACTAGGAACTAGTCAGATTCTCAGTATTTATATATATTTACCAGGTTCTATATCGAAGTTGTTATAATCACCTCTGAGTTATTTTTACCATCACCAGGAACGCATAAGGTGAGTCATGGCCTCACTTTTTAACTCTTTATACTTTTTAAACTCCGTGAGGGGGATACATGCTATAACTAAATCACAAGTATTTTTCTGTATGCTATCTGACTTGATATATGCCTAAGTACACCATATTGCCATAAGACCCTTTATCATGAGCCATTAATCACTGCGGTGAACGCGAATATAATGAATAGATCTATTAGAGGTTGACGACCTATCCCACTAATACTGTGACGGAATGCTTTTTGCTAGTCGTATTAGTCGCGATGCATTATATTTGAGAGAAATAGGAATTGGCAAAATCACCTATTACACGAGGGCAAATTTTCATCATTAATTTGGTGGACACCTCCGTTTAGGCGGTACTTTGTTAACGTTTACGTGTCATGAGACTTAGGGCAATATATGAACTGCAATATCAATCTTTTAAACTGATTGTATCTCCAATACAATCTTACTTGTGATTGAACTGATATTTAAACTACAAACTCCATGATTTCACTCAACATTATGTTGACTTTTAAGCATGTATCTCAGGGAACTAAAGGAGCACGGCAAGGCATGGAGCAGGCATACTCTATCTTCAATAAATGGTGTAAAATAAGTTGTAATTCAGTTAAAATAATGTTTCTTTAAAGAAACCTTAGTACTCTGATGTAATGTTTTATAACTGAATTTGTATTATGGACCTATGTAAATTAAAAATGCCATCCTAGGCTGTTTTTCTATGATTTCACATTCGATCCTCACAGTAACACCCAAATAAATCTTCCGCTGCCACAAATCAAATTTGGGGGTGTTACAGTTTGGCATCAGAGCTTCGGTTATAGGGAACCAAAAGTTTTTAAACGTTGGACTATAACTACATTTTTCAAACAAATTAATTATACACCATGTTACCTTAAAATTCTCCATGCCTGCTTGCTGCCGTGCTCGGTATGTTATTTGTTAGATTATCATATATAAGCCTCTGCATACTTGATAGTTAAGATGCACTAGATCATCTTATGCTTATAATACACTACTTGATGTTAGTAAGTACTTATTTTACGATATATGGATTATTACAGTACTATGTCGTTTATCACCCACTTTAGTATATCATCGGAGCCGGACTCCGAGGGATCACTAGCATCAGTCACGTCCCCCGTACTCCCCGATGCTGTAGTACCAGAGATTATGCCTGACGCGATCGAGCCCCTTGTAGGGGGTGGAGCCGCCGCTATACCTTTATTAGATGACATACATGTGCCAGCTTTACCAGCACCTACGCTACCACCACATTTTGTTTACGACACCTACTCTCCTTTTTACATACCACCCCCTGATGACTTGTACTATGAGAGTCAGCAATGGCTCCCTGCTGATGATTTACCCGAGCCCCATCATGTTGCACCACCACCACTACCTGACCATGTGCTTGACATACATACCCAGACATATCCACTACCACCTCGACAGCGGGATCCGATTCCTGCAGAGGATATTCCTTCATCGAGTAGACGTCGCATCTCAGACCAGATACACCCATCTTCACCCTCACTACCTTACCCTCCTGGTTTCACTCCCCCAGATCAGACCCATGATGCTTGGGAAGGATTTAGACCAGTAGTCACCCACACCCTTATACCATCCACAGTAGTAACACGACTCGAGAGCCACGGAGAGCAGATTGAGTCACTTCTTCGGATGATTGACCATGTACCGTTAGATTCTCCGGGTACCATCACTGATACACTGCATAGGTTGGCATCCAACAGAGCAGTGATACAGCAGTGCTTGAGACAGATGCAGACAGACTTGGCAGATACCCGTTCCCACGCGATATCAATACGCAGAGAGGGACAGGATTTAGCTTGGGAGGCGCACACAGCACAGCGCAGAGCCGACACATTAGAGAGACTAATGGAAGACATACAGATGGAGCATCAGGTAGAGATACAGAGACTCAGAGACCAGATCTCAGAGCTCACGAGGCGTACGGATAGACCTGAGCAGTAGACATAGTTAGCATGATTGTATAGTTTGAAACATTGTAGTCTGCCGCATGTGGCAATTAATAAAGACTCTTGTATCGTTTTGTTGTATAAACTCAACTGATCAAGTTATTAATGTTGTAATGCTGGTAGTAATGTACTATATATCTGTTAACTTATGTATTATGGTTGTTCGTATGTATTGTGATTGTATCCAGACATGTCGTGATGTTATCTGTTATTATTATGATTCTCAAATTGTGTAAAAACCTGAAAACATAAAATATGTGACATGAAATTCAGTTGATTAAATTGATTGTACCTTAACGACCCCACATCTGTAAAATTGATAAATTACAGGGACATCATAATTGTGGGAAGATATTCAATTTAATTATCATTTCACACCATGATTACATTGTGCATATACTCAGCTATTCTATCCGAATTCTAAATTTGCATTCTTGTGACCTTAATAGAAAATGGCACATAGCGACAACGAAACTACCAACGCAACCGTAACACTAACGCATGAGGAGGTTCGAAGAATGATTGAAGAAGGCATCACCGCAGCACGCGAGGCCGATGCAGCAAACCGCTCAAGCAATACTATGGGAGCAACAAATGAAAGTGAGGCATCTACTCCACGTAAATGCACTTACAAAGAATTTTTAAGTTGCCAACCAACCACCTACCGAGGCGTAGAAGGAGTGACGGAACTAGCACAGTGGTTTGAGTGTATGGAGACGGTATTCATGAGAAGCAACTGTGCAGAAATCAATAAGGTCACTTTCGCCACTGGAACTTTAAGGGGAAATGCATTATCCTGGTGGAATGCTACGGTCAAAATAATGGGTACTGAAGCAGCATTTCAGATCTCCTGGACCGAACTGAAGAATAAAATGCTGAAAAAGTACTGTCCCCGGACTGAGGTCAGAAAGCTTGAAGATGAATTTTACCAGTTAGAAGTGAAAAACAATGATGTCGGTGCATACAACCGGAGATTTCAAGAGTTAGCTCTTTTGTGCCCACACATGGTACCTGACTTGGAAAAGACATTGGAGAAATATGTGGAAGGACTACCTTCAAGCATAGAAGGAGACGTCACCGCATCACACCCACAAACTCTTGAAACTGCATTCGTATTTGCTCAGCGAATGATGAGTCGAGCACTTAAGCGAGGTTCTAACTCCACAGTCAGTGGACAAAAGAGAAACTATGATAACCGTGACGGCAACAACCGGAACAGCAACAGTTATTACCATCACAGCAGGAGCTACCGCAGCAATGATCGAAGCAACCGCAATAGGAACTATCAGCAAAGCAGGAATGATAGACATCAACAACAAAACCGCAGACAAGAAGCTGCTAGAGCTTATGTGGCCACCCCTGCTGAAGGAAAAGTGTATGCTGGAACAAAACCCCAGTGTAACAAGTGCAAGATGCATCATACAGGACCTTGTACCGCCATCTGCGGTAACTGTAGGAAAATAGGCCATGTAACCAAGGACTGTAGGGCCACGGGAGCAAACGCGTACCCAATAGCAGTGAAGTGCCACGGTTGTGGTGAAACAGGTCATTATAAAAGTCATTGCCCCAAGAATGTTAATCAGGTTGCCAGAGGAAGAGCTTACGTGCTCGGAGATGGAAACGTGTCACCAGACCCCAACGTCACTACGGGTACTTTCTTACTGAATCAAAATAGTGCTAAAATATTATTTGATTCTGGAGCCGATAGAAGCTTTGTATCTACTTCATTTGCGTTATTGCTTAAGATAGCACCTGTAGAATTAGACACCTCGTATGAAATTGAGATAGCCGACGGAAAATTGTTAAACACCAACACCGTACTCAAAAACTGCACCTTAACCCTCCAAAACAAATCATTTCCGATCGATCTCATGCCCATCCAACTTGGAAGCTTTGACGCGATTGTGGGTATGGATTGGTTATCCAAACATCGTGCCCGAATCATCTGCGATGAAAAAGTTGTCCAAATCCCCATAAACAATGAAACACTTATTGTTCGTTGTGACCACCATAAAACTCAACTCAATATCATCTCGTACATCAAAACGGTGAAATACATAAACAAAGGATGTCACGCATTTTTAGTCCAAGTAACGGAAAATAAATCGAAAGAGAAAGAAAAGCGACTAGAAGAAGTGCCAGTTGTAAATGAGTTTGCAGAAGTGTTCCCTGAAGACTTGCCAGGTATTCCACCCATCCGGCAAGTAGAGTTTCGAATCGAATTAGTGCCTGGAGCAGCACCCGTTGCAAAAGCACCTTATCGATTAGCTCCTTCCGAAATGAAAGAATTATCTGAGCAGTTGAAAGAACTGTCAGATAAAGGATTCATCCAACCTAGCTCATCACCTTGGGGAGCACCAGTCCTGTTTGTCAAAAAGAAAGATGGAACATTCCGAATGTGCATCGATTATAGAGAGTTGAACAAACTCACAGTGAAGAATCGATACCCATTACCAAGAATAGACGATTTATTTGACCAACTGCAAGGATCGAGTGTTTACTCAAAAATCGATCTAAGATCAGGATACCACCAACTAAGAGTCAGAGAAGAAGACGTTCCCAAAACAGCCTTTCGAACACGATACGGACATTACGAATTCCGCGTAATGCCATTTGGTCTTACCAACGCACCCGCAGTGTTCATGGATCTCATGAACCGCGTGTGTAAACCATATCTGGATAAGTTCGTGATCGTATTCATTGACGACATTTTAATCTACTCACGCAACAAACAAGAGCATGCGGAACATTTGAGAACCATTTTGGGTGTACTCAAACAAGAGAAACTGTATGCAAAATTCTCCAAATGTGATTTTTGGATCTCCACCGTTCAATTCTTAGGTCACATCATCAACAGTCAAGGAATTCACGTTGATCCCGCTAAGATCGAAGCAGTCAAAAGTTGGGCTTCGCCCACCACTCCCACTGAAATTCGACAATTTTTAGGACTCGCTGGTTACTATCGAAGGTTTATAGAAGGTTTTTCCAAAATCGCAAAACCTTTGACAGAACTCACTCAGAAAAACAAGAAGTATATCTGGGAAGAGAAACAAGAATCAGCATTTCAACTCTTAAAACAAAAACTGTGTGAAGCACCAATTCTAGCACTACCGGACGGAAGCGAAGACTTTGTAGTATATTGTGACGCATCACATCATGGGTTAGGTGCGGTGCTAATGCAAAGAAACAAAGTCATAGCATACGCTTCTCGACAGCTCAAGAAGAATGAGGAAAATTACACCACTCATGATCTAGAACTAGGAGCAGTAGTATTTGCTCTTAAAATATGGAGACATTACCTATATGGTACAAAGTGTACGGTATACACCGATCACAAAAGTCTTCAACACATACTGGATCAGAAGGAGTTGAATATGAGACAGCGCCGATGGATAGAACTACTCAACGACTATGACTGTGAAATTTGCTACCACCCTGGTAAAGCGAATGTCGTGGCCGACGCCTTGAGCAGAAAAGAAAGAATTAAACCTCTTAGAGTTAGATCATTAGAAATGACAATTCATTCACCACTTCCATCTCAAATACTCATAGCCCAATCAGAAGCTCTTCAGGAAGAGAATCGAGCTCAAGAGAACATTAAGGGCATGCTAGAAAGGGAGAACGGACTTATACGAAGATCCGATGGAATGTTATGCTTCAAGAAAAGATGTTGGATTCCTCTTTATGGAGGTATTCGAGATTTTATCATGCATGAATCTCACAAGTCTAAATATTCCATTCATCCCGGATCCACCAAAATGTACCAAGACCTCAAACAACTCTACTGGTGGCCAAACATGAAAGCCGACATTGCAACATATGTTGGGAAGTGTTTGACTTGTGCAAGGGTCAAAGCCGAAAGTCAAAAACCATCTGGACTACTTGCACAACCCGAGATACCAGTTTGGAAATGGGAAAGAATCACTATGGATTTCATTACCAAGTTACCAAGAACGTCGACCGGATATGACACTATTTGGGTTATTATCGATCGCTTAACCAAATCAGCTCATTTTCTGCCTATCAAAGAAACTGACGAGTTGGACACACTCGCTCAGTTATACTTCAAAGAAATCATAATCCGACATGGAGTCCCGATCTCTATCATCTCTGACAGAGACAGTCGATTCACTTCAGGATTTTGGCAATCCTTACAAAAAGCTCTCGGTACTCAATTGGACATGAGCACCGCCTATCATCCTCAAACTGATGGACAAAGTGAAAGAACAATCCAAACCTTAGAAGATATGCTCAGAGCATGTGTGATTGACTTCGGAAAAGGTTGGGATAAACACTTACCATTGGTTGAATTCTCGTACAACAACAGTTACCAAGCTAGCCTGAAGGCTGCACCTTTTGAAGCACTTTACGGAAGAAAGTGCAGATCACCCATCTGTTGGACAGAAGTTGGTGATATGCAGCTTACCGGACCAGAATTAATCCACGATACCACCGAGAAAATATTCAAAATCAAACATCGTCTCCAAGCCGCTCGTGACAGACAAAAGAGTTACGCGGACGTGAGAAGAAAACCTATGGAGTTTGAAGTCGGAGATAGAGTTATGCTAAAAGTTTCGCCCTGGAAGGGGATGATACGCTTCGGAAAGCGTGGAAAACTCAACCCAAGGTACATTGGACCGTTCAAAATCCTCGAAAGAATAGGTCCAGTTGCCTATAAGTTAGAACTCCCGGAAGAACTCAGTAGGATACACCCTACATTCCACGTATCTCAACTTAAGAAATGCCTATCGGACGAGACTCTCGTCATTCCACTGAAAGAGATTAAACTGGACGACAAACTTGTATTCACAGAAGAACCCGTAGAGATAATGGATAGAGAGGTTAAGCAACTCAAGCAAAGCCGTATTCCTATTGTGAAAGTAAAATGGGACTCTAAGAGAGGACCAACGTACACATGGGAACGCGAAGACCAAATTCGTGAAAAATATCCCCACTTATTCTCGTAAATCACTCTTAGTATCCATTTTAGACTTGAATTCCGGGACGGAATTCGAATGAGGAGGGAAGTACTGTAAGACCCTGTGAAAAACCCTTGTAATCAATCTTAGTGATTAATAATAATCTCGAATTACTATTTCCTAACGCCTATTTTTGCTAGAAATTTAAACTTTTCGTTACCATTTGTTAATAGCCATGCATTATATATACACATATATATATTTAACACACCAACGCTAGAGATTATATTTTCCGACGCAACATCACTTTCCTATAAACAACGACAAGTAATCCTATTCATTTAATTAGTTCACTACACTTAACCAAATTAAATATCATGTAATCTTACTTAACCAAAACACAAACAATAATCCTAATCTACCACTACAAACCAACCGGACCCTTAACCATTCGGCCCAACAACAACCAATAAACCCTAATTACCACTAACCCATCGAGCTAGCCCAAACCAATTAAACATCACAATCCACTTAACCCATCTAATGGAATTGTTGCACATCTTTATTTCCTTTGCTTCTTTTCTTTTTACCCGATCAATACCACATAGAATCAAAAACGCCCATGCACAACTTAAAGACTCGAACACAACCATTATACATTTTAACCAATAAAAACCAACCCAACTTCACAACCCGTCATCACCACGACACCAAGATTTTTTTTTTCCACTAGTTCACTTTCATTTTCTTCTTGCCTTACTCGTTACCCACTTTTTCAAAAGAACTCGACATCATTATTTATGTCTAGCACGACTTTCATTTAATAATACACATTCAAACGTAACCCTTAACTAGCTACTGTGATATCAAAAACCAACTAAAAATAGCAATTTGAAACTTGATATTAAACTTGTTTTGGTCAAAACCTTTCGACACAAGCATATCATTAGGGACATCGACCCAAAATGCTATAATATTGCCATAATTCTTACCAACTATAAGCTACATTACTAGTTAAAAGTTGATCTTCCAAATGCAAAGATAAACTAGAAATACAACTTGTGGACAAGGAACTCATACACGTATAGGAACAAAAGAAACAAGAACCATACAAGAGCTAACATACAAAATCATAACTACTCTCACACTCAAAGTAGGATGCCATCACACAAGTGTCCCATTGATAACAGTACTCTTCAATCATCAGTCAAATAGTCAATACAATTGAGATATTTTTTCTATATAAGCCATCTCATTCACCTCTTTCTATGTCTCTATCACCCATCAAAATCAATACATTCCTTAAACACCATACGTAAAATTTCTGTCGAAGAACGTGGGAAACAAAGTAATTGTGAGTCAAAGCTACAAACCTTCTCCAATCTCACTGCCTTCCTTGAGCCTCATTCGAACAAGCCAATATTCTTCTCACCACCTTTCCAAAAGGTGAAGTAAGTCTCCACATTCTTTCTTAAATATACATATCACGTATCCATGCATGCATATCTACTACTCCATTAGAACATCTTTATTTCATGTTATACATAGGATTCAGTTATAAACATGTCGCATATATAGACACACCATGCATTATTATGACCCTTACCTAAATACGTAGTTAGTAACACTTCATATAGTTACATGCACACTTTACTCGAACTCAAAATATTTGAACTCAACCGGTTATCAAAAGCTAATAAAAACATGTTCAATATTAACTTGGTCGAACCACTCATGTTACAATTAATCATATAACCTCTTCATGTACACCCTCCAAATTCAACTCGAACACAAATAATAACCATGCTAAACCGGATGGAAATAGAGAGAAAGATAACTAAAATGTTACTAGTTGAAACTCACCCGATCGAACCACTTCACGTTTAATTTAATACGAGACACTACAAGCAAAACATAAATATTCTTACACTTTTCAATAGTTCACATGGCGAACTAAATATTTCATTTTCTAAGATCCCTCCCGTAACCTCATATCGACACTCAAATTAATCCCTTCTTAACGCCACTCAACTAAGAGCAAAAACTTAGAAAAATTTCATGGAATATTTCACAAAATTATTTCGCTCGACCAGCCCATAAACTGTTAACATATTTTCGAAATCTCATATATAATATATCGATATTTTTACATCACTCGAATGACAAACTAGCAAACTATATTTTTCATGTTCCAAGTTCAATCTCACGAACTCGTTATCACACCCAAAATGCCTTCTTTTGATCGACCACCATTAGTAGTTAGCAACCATTTTCAGAAAACTAGTATAACTCTCGGTTGGGCCAAAAACCAAGCCCAACAAGGAATTTCGGTAACGAGACCCAACAGGCCCATAAAATATATTTTTAGAATCCTAAAAATAGCCCAAATCTAAGCCCAAAACAGTTTTCACGCCCTCGCCTCTAAAACTCTTAACGGGTTATGTTACAATTCGTTAAATGGCCCATTAATGCAAAAATGATTTATTTTCTGAAATAATAAATTGAAATAAGTTAAAATAAACTTAATAAAGTTATAAAAAATTTTCAGAAATATTTTTCCCGTCATTTTTATGCAAAAAGGACTAAAAATGTAACGCGACTTAACCGAAAAGGACTAAAACTGTCAAACCTGGAAACCAAGGGACTAAAGCTGTGAAAACAGTTGTAAAGGACTGAAATTGACATATTATTGAACTTCAAGCATTATATGGACTATTGGACAATTATTGGACTGTTATCGAACTATGGACTGAATAAGGACTAACGACGTAACGCGAATTCCGGTTAGGGTATAAAATGTAAAACCTAGAAAGAATCAAGGACCAACTATTATAACTTGTCATTCTTATCTTCTTTTTCATTTTTGCACCATATCTTTACTTCATATGCATATTTGCATTATATTGCATATTAGTTAATAGCGATAGAAATATCTCATAGTAATATTTTATTTACTCGTTGAAAATATGATCTTACAAGAGTACGAGCACCATAAGCATCTTCATTCTCAACGATTAGATCGTTGAATAATCATCATCCACCACTCATACACATACACCACTAGGAACTAGTCAGATTCTCAGTATTTATATATATTTACCAGGTTCTATATCGAAGTTGTTATAATCACCTCTGAGTTATTTTTACCATCACCAGGAACGCATAAGGTGAGTCATGGCCTCACTTTTTAACTCTTTATACTTTTTAAACTCCGTGAGGGGGATACATGCTATAACTAAATCACAAGTATTTTTCTGTATGCTATCTGACTTGATATATGCCTAAGTACACCATATTGCCATAAGACCCTTTATCATGAGCCATTAATCACTGCGGTGAATGCGAATATAATGAATAGATCTATTAGAGGTTGACGACCTATCCCACTAATACTGTGACGGAATGCTTTTTGCTAGTCGTATTAGTCGCGATGCATTATATTTGAGAGAAATAGGAATTGGCAAAATCACCTATTACACGAGGGCAAATTTTCATCATTAATTTGGTGGACACCTCCGTTTAGGCGGTACTTTGTTAACGTTTGCGTGTCATGAGACTTAGGGCAATATATGAACTGCAATATCAATCTTTTAAACTGATTGTATCTCCAATACAATCTTACTTGTGATTGAACTGATATTTAAACTACAAACTCCATGATTTCACTCAACATTATGTTGACTTTTAAGCATGTATCTCAGGGAACTAAAGGAGCACGGCAAGGCATGGAGCAGGCATACTCTATCTTCAATAAATGGTGTAAAATAAGTTGTAATTCAGTTAAAATAATGTTTCTTTAAAGAAACCTTAGTACTCTGATGTAATGTTTTATAACTGAATTTGTATTATGGACCTATGTAAATTAAAAATGCCATCCTAGGCTGTTTTTCTATGATTTCACATTCGATCCTCACAGTAACACCCAAATAAATCTTCCGCTGCCACAAATCAAATTTGGGGGTGTTACAGTTTTTTATTAGGGTTCCAATTATTAAAAAAAAAAAAAAAAAAAAGGTATTGTTCATCGGCGATACTGTTCATTGGTGGTACTGTTCATCAAAAAAAATTTGAGTTATTAATCGCTTGAGTATTATTCATGGCATCAGGCGGCAGCGATCAGGACGCAGAATACGCACTCTCTAAGCTCTTGCAAATGGGTACGGTGGCCGAATATGAGAGTGAGTTTGTGATACTTGCCAATCGAGTAACGGGGATCTCTGAATCTTTACTTACATCGTGTTATATCTCTGGACTTAAACTGGATCTACAATGTTTACTCTTACGGTCAAATCCCAAAACTCTAGACGAAGCTTTTTCATTGACCCGTGCGGCGGAAACACGCTTCGCTAACCTAGATATTTGGGAATTTTTGAGGTCCAATCCTTTAACTTTGGGAGAAGACTTCTTCAAAGCTCGTATCACCGAGGTTCGCTTTGAGACAATTGCAAAGGAAGAGAAAGAGCACATCGTTGAAAAGAAAATAGATGTCATTCTACCATTAGAGGGTGAATTTGCTTCACCTAAGGCTGAAGGGTCATTGAATGCTGATGAGTATATTGGAGTTGAAGAGGTTGTGGGTGGTGGCGAAGCGCTTAAGGTTGGCGAGGATGAGTTGAATAGAGTGATATCGACACTTAAGGATGGAGGTGGTGAATTTGATAGTCGTTTGGATGAAATAAATTTGAATTTAAGAGAGGAATTAGCGGACTCTCAATCTGCATATTCTTCGTATCACCTTGAGGGCAAGGTGATTTTTGAAGGAGTGGGGAGTGTTATGGCATGGGTAGCGGAAGACGGAAGAATGGTGTTGTGTTATGTCCAAGGCAAAGGAATACGAAAGAAGAAAAAGGCGAAGGCTGCAATTCAAAGAAGATTATGGGATCCCGGATTACGCCAATGTTGCAGGAGGACGGACTGCCCAAACGTATGGCATAAAGATTATGTCATATAATCTATCTTTATTTACGTGTCTTTGTTTAGTACTGTTTTCATGTTTATTTAGGAAAGTCAATTAAGAATGTTTTAAGACAACACCTTGAGGGCAAGGTGGTTTTGAAGGAGTGGAGAATGATACGCCTGGGCCCGAGCCCATGGCCTATTTAGGTTTTAGGGTTTTACCCTACTTTGTCTTATAAATACTCTTGTAATCATTTATTATAATCATTCAATCAAAGTTTAAGATAAACAAATCTCTAGTTCTTCTCTTCTAATTCTTAAGGAGCTCGCACACGCTAAAAGTGATGCCTTATCCCGATACAACCCCTAACCGGCTCGTATCCACAGACAATTACTCACATATATAACATACACATATAGGTTAGTTGAAATACAAGGACTCCTTATCGTGCATTTTTAGGATCATATAACATATATTACAAAATTTTTAGAACTTTCTTTTATAAATCGAAGTTCGCTGTATTATGTTTCCATATTATTGAATTACATTTTTAACCGATCTTGAGCTAAGCTCGAGTCAACCTTAAATTTTTTTGAACAAACTCGAACCTAGCATAAATGACTTGTCTGAGCTCGTTCACCGTTGAACTCGACTAGATTAAATTCAGGTCTGAAGTTAAAAATTGCAAAATTAGCACAGACAAAAAAATGGTAAATCTAACAATCACACAAAAACACTCGTTTTATTTTTCAGAACCAAAAGAAAAATAAAAATCGTTTCCTCTTGTCATCGATTTCTTCATATAAGAAAAACAATCTGTTTCAGTTTCTATAACAAATATAAATCACAATGCATCCGTACACTTCTTCATTATGAGATTCTTCTGATCGCATTTATTACTGCAACAATCATGATCACAACAATCAATTTCATGTTGCTTTAAAATGCTTCGCTTTATCTTTCTTCACATCTACTTCATTTTGGACACATCTTACCTCAGAAGCTCTCTTAAAAGAGAATGAAAACTCACAAGCATATGCATATTGACAATTGTTTTCAAAGTTGGCAAAAAGTCGCTATTCTCAGTTCATCTGCATTTACCGATAGCATTTAACTAGAAGATAGCCCACATAAATTGAAGGTAAAATATGCATGTCAACACATCAATTCAGATTATTAAAAGATGCAGGGTCCAAAAAAACATGTCTATCTTTTTTTCGTAATACCTTCATAGTTCAGGTTTGAGAACCAATTGCATGTTCCAAATCCCTTAGCAGAAAGGCATTATAAGAAAAATCAGACAATTTACCAAGAACACCATAGGCTTAATTATAAAGCCATGTAAAATTTGTTTTTCCACCAATGTGGGACAAGTTCCACCTCCATTTCCTTAGAGGACTAGGTATAAAGCCATGAAAAATCAGAAATTTACCAAGAACTCCATTTCCTTAGAGGACTAGGTATTATGGCATAAGTCATGCTCTTCATTCGGGCCCCACGGGTGTCACGTCACCACAACAAACCACAACTAACAACCCCCTTATCATAACATACCACAACTTACTCATTTGAGCCCCACCACTATCTATTTTTATTTTATTTTTTTTCCAAATACCCAAATAAACTAAATTAATTTCATATAAATAAAAATACATTACAACATATTAAAAATACAAATAACATTTTTTTTAAGTTACAAAATAACTTAATATCTAAACCAAAAAATTCAAATAACATTTTTTTTAAAGCCCACTCTTGAACCTTTTAATCTAGCCCAAAACTAAATTCATATAACGTTTTAGTCCAGCCCACTCTTGAACCTAATATCACTCATAAAAAAAACAGCAGTCAACAACATTTCCATCTCTTCTCCAACATTTATCTCTTCTCCAACATCATAAAAGATTCACAGTCACGCTCACACTATTAAAAAAAAAAAAATAGGAGTAAAAAATGGCCCACACGTCAAGTTTTTTTGTTCGTTGTCTGCATGAAATGGGGTTGCTCGGCAAAGTACGGCGAGCATCGCCGGTGTCACGGCGACCCACGGCGAAGGTGCCAGCTCAGCCACGGCGAGGCACAACACATACCACACCGGATGCTCTTATTTCAGTTAATTTTTTGCATATTTCATGCACATGAATTCCATTTTAGACTCACCATAGCTTGTGGTGAAGCTCTCTAAAAGGATATACAATTATACATATACGATGTACATACAAATAAATTTTTCCAAAGTTGGCGAAAAGTCAATTTTCCCAACTAATTTTAAGAAAAAACACAACTTACCATTTATGAGTATTTTTTTAAAAGTTTGTATCGCTAGCCTACAAGTAACAATACAGATAAACATCTCATACAACATCTATTGATACAAGCTCATCGTGCATTTTTAGTGTCATGTAACATATATTACAAATTTCTAGAACTTTTTTTAGAAATCGATGTTCTGGGTATTATTTTTCCATATTATTGAATTACATTTTTAACTGATCTTGAGCTAAGCTCGAATCAACCTTAAATTTTTTCGAACAAACTCGAACCTAGCATAAATGACTTATCTGAGTTCGTTCACCGTCAAATTCGAATAGATTAAACTTAGGTCAGAAGTTAAAAATTGCAAAGTTAGCACACAAATAAAAAAAATGGTAAATCTAAAAATCACCCCCAAAAACACTCCTTTTATATCTTTCAGAACCAACAGAAAACTAAAAATCGTTGCCTATTGTCATCGATTTCTTCATATAAGAAAAACAACCTCTATCGGTTTATACAACAAAGATAAATCACAAAGATAGGCCCATGTTATAGCCACGGTCCCCTATATTTTATCCCCACGGGGTCTATGTTTTAGGGTGGGTCCCCTTTGTCGTGTTTTTTTTTTTTTTTTTTTTTTTTTTTTTTTTTTTTTTTTTTTTTGTAATGTTTTGTTTTGTAATGTTAATTTTTAATAATGTTTTGTATGTTTTGTAATGTTAATGTTTAATAATGTTTTGTATAATAGCACGTTAAATATTACCACATTAAATAATTGCAACAACAACTGTTATTATTAAATTAAACGACAACGTTATACATATTATTTAAAAACAGCAACATCTATGACAACGTTATACATATTATTTAAACGACAACGTTATACATATTATTAATAATGTTTTGTATAATAGCACGTTAAATATTACCACATTAAATAATTAAAATGGCCTCACTTTTATTAAACTTTGTGTTTTCTCTCTCCTGACAAATAAATTGAGACGGAAGGAGTATTTTGTTTGTAACACTTTTTTTTTTAATTAATTTTTTTTCGAAATTATTTTTTTTTCGAAATTAAAATTTTTTTTGAAATTAATTTTTTTCGAAATTAATTTTTTTTCGAAATCTAAATTTTTTAGAAAAATTATTTTTTTTTCGAAATTCATTTTTTTTAGAAATTTTTTTTTTCAAAATTAAAATTTTTTTTCGAAATTATTTTTTATTTCAAAATTAATTTTTTTTATTTCGAAATTATTTTTTTTTATTTCGAAATTATTTTTTTTATTTCAGTGATGCCTCGAGCGTTTTATTTCGAAAGATCATGAAGCCTTGCACTCGACTAAAATGCCTCTTTTGAAACTCATCTTATTATTATTATTTATTTATTTATTATTATTTTTTTTACTTTGCCAAAAACATTGACATCTGATACAATTAACTCTAATATATATTTGTATTTTAAAATTATTATTTTTTTACATAAAGGGCTATAGCACATGATCCTTCTGTCTATCTCATCCGCATAAGACAAATAAAAAAATTAGAAACATCTTGGCAAGCAAACTATCAAACATTTTATAATTTAAAGTATTCGAATTCTTTAATGTAAAATGCAACTATGTTTTATATATTTGTGTTTAATAATGTTTTGTATATGTATAATGTTATGTATATATATGTATATATATATATATATATATATGTATATATTAGGCTCGTTATGTTCGTAATTTAAAGCTCTACGTAACGGTATTTTTTTTATTAACGAGTTTGCTATATATTTGATAAATATTTGACAAATAAAGTTTGTTATATAAAAAATTTGTAAATATTAAAAAGTTTAGGGTTAAAAAAGTAAATTGTAAAAAGTTGAAAGCGACATGTGGGCTAGATTGTTTTTGTTGATCGCTGCAAAACGGAAGTGATGTTCGTTTTTTTTTTTTTTTTAATATTCAGGTGGACCCAAAAAATAAGAAAGAGAATTTGTGGTCCTATAAAATAAAAGAAAAAAGTACACCTACCTGGTAGGTGTTGGAGTAGAGACCGTTCTTATAGTATGACCCCAAAGATAAATCACAACGCATCCGTAGACTTCTTCATTGTGAGATTCTTCTGATCGCATTTATTACTGCAACAATCATGATTACAGCAAACAATCAATTTTTTGCTTTAAAATGCTTCGCTTTATATTTCTTCACATCTACTTCATTTTGGACACATCTTAGCTTGTTAAGATCGAGGCTCTCTTAAAAAGAATGAAAACCCACAAATTATTACATATATAGACAAGCATATGCATATAGACAAGCATATGTGTCGGCGTATATGGCCGACCGGACCTAGCCGAACGACCATAAAGGCCGTTCGGATTAATGAATAATTTCAGAACAAGTCAAAACTCAGAACATGTGATTTCCGAAAGGGTATATCCGTTCGGACATGTATGACCGAACGGACTACACATCCGAACGACCGCTTAGGCCGTTCGGACCAACGGTCATCTCCAGATCAGGAAGTCAACTCCGATATTAGTAGCATGTGACAGAGTTGCAGTAACTATGTCAGCTCAGGAAAAAGACCCCAAATAGAGTAAGTTCCAACTGACACCCGAAGTGATCGTCAGCACATTTGGACACATCCGATGGGGACAAAAAAGGGACTACTATATAAAGGAGCAGTTCTACAGTAATGGTAACTAACTCTTTTTACACACAGTACTTAACTTACATAACATACTTATCGGCCCACTTTCATATACTTACTCTCACGCCGGAGTTTGGTCCTGGGGTCACACCCGGGGCGAGACTAACGCGTCTATTTTCTTAGCAGTTATCCGAAGGACTTGACGGACTCAAGGCCGAAGGGTATTTTGAAGAAACACCTCACCTGCAGAAAAATACTTAAACATTGGCGCCATCCGTGGGACCGATATTCAATCTACCAAAGCTTCAGGATGTCAAATTCCGAACGTCCGGAAGGGTCGGGCGGAAAGGATCCTAAGACACCCTCCGTTCAATTACCGCCCTTCGGAAACGGAGACACCGAGTCTCCTGCAATCACCCGAGAACAGCTACAAGGATACGTCTCTGCTCTAAAATCCATGATCCAAGAACATAATAGGCAAAGTGCCATGCATCCGATACGTCTAGACTGGGGAGAAGATGAAACTCCGAAAGGACCCGAGATACCGAAGGAGAAGAAGGGAATCGTTACCGGAGACAAAGTACCAGATGCAGATTTGAGCAAACCTTTCAAGGAAGTTAGGAAATCACCTTTCACTCGGAGGATCATCGAATTCTCTTCGCCGGAGCATAAAATGCCTTCGCATATCAAGCTATATGACGGGTCAACAGACCCTCAGGATCACCTCAATCGGTTTACCGGGGCGGCAGGCCATGGGGAGTGGCCCATGCCCGTCTGGTGTAGAATGTTCCAGCAAACCCTGGACGGAAGGGCGAGAGGGTGGTTCGATCGCCTTCCTCCGGGCAGCATAGACGAGTGGGCAGACTTGAGGGCTCAGTTCGAAACCCGTTTCTCTCTGCACAAAGCGTGTACCAAAGACCCTACCAAAATAACGAAGATCGTAAGGAAAGCTAATGAAACTCTGCCGGAATTCAAGGAAAGATGGACTACAGAAACGGGGTTCATACAGGGAGCCCCGGAAATTATGAGAATTTCTTCCTTTATGGACGGGAGTAAATGTCCGGAACTGGCCAAGAGATTCGCTGATAAAATCCCCAGAACTGTTGAAGAAATGATGATCCGAGTGGATGACTTCGTAAGAGCAGAGGCCGCATTCGCCAATACCGAGCTACCGCGAGGGGAAAACCATGACCAATACCGGAAGAGGCCAGCGGGACCTTTCCGGAAGGATGATAGAGGATACAGGGGATCGGGGAGTGATAATAGGAATGAGGGACGATCCGGGTACCCCTCCAAGGATCGACAGAACCAGTATCGGTACCGAGACCGTCCGGCACCTTATCTCCCGGCGCGAAACGAATACCAGAATCGCGATGCTCCCCGTGTGACGCTTGACTCACTCATAAAACGGCCGAAGGAAATCCTAGCCACCGAGCAGCAGTTACGGCTACCTCCTCCGAGGCCGATGAGAGATCCACCCAAGAGAGAACATCAAGACAGATACTGTGACTACCACGGAGAAAAGGGACATTACACGAATGACTGTTTTCAATTGAAAAGGCAATTGGAGTTAGCTCTTGAGTCAGGAAAGTTGAACCACTTGGTCAAAGATGTCCGGCAAAAAGGGAAGGGAGCGCCAAAGAAGGATTTTCCGGCCAAGGATAAAATAATCAACATGGTCAGTGCAAGAACACAACAGAAGAAACGCAAGTCGAGGGAACATGACGAAAAATGGATGAACGTCCCCATAACCTTTCCTCCCATACCAGCCGGAGATGTATCCGACGAGCCGCTTATCGTCGAAGCCATGATGGAAGGATATTTGGTAAGAAGAGTATTCGTGGACGAGGGGGCTTCGGTAGAAGTCATGTTCGAACATTGTTTTGATAATTTGAGTCCGGAAATAAAGGCTCGGCTAAAGCAGACTCAGACAGATCTGCTAGGTTTCGCCGGACAGGTGACAAAACCGTTGGGGAAAATAGAACTGGACGTATCATTCGGAGAAGAGGGATTGTACCGAAGAACAACTATGAAATTCACCGTCATACGTGCACCTTCACCGTATAACGTGATCCTAGGAAGGACGGGGCTAAGGTTGTTGAGAGCCATTCCGTCCACCATTCATGCCATGATGAAGTTTCCTACCCCAAGGGGAATAGCTACCCTGAAAGCTCGGCAAATGGTTATCTCGGAATGCCGAAGGATAGAAGAGTCTCAAAAGGTCTCTCATGAACAAAGCGAAGGGATGGCAGAAAAGAAAGTTGAAGCGAGTGAGCCGGAAGAAGTCATGGTAAATCCCGCTTACCCAGAGCAGTTGATAACCATCGGAGGCAGCTTATCGTCCGACTGCAAGAAGAAGCTCAAATCCTTACTCAAGAAAAACATGGACGTTTTCGCTTGGACACCGGCAGACATGACCGGAGTGCCGAGGCGCATTATTGAGCACACACTAAATGCTAACCCTTCGGTGGAACCAGTATGTCAGAAACGCAGAGTGCTAGCTCCCGATCGAAGCTTGGCCGTAACGAAGGAAGTTGAAGAGTGGTTGAAGGCAGGAATAGTCCGACCGGTCAAATACCCCACATGGATCTCTAATCCCGTTCTTGTCAAAAAATGTGACGGAAGCTGGCGCATGTGCATCGATTTCAAGAACATCAACTCAGCTTGCCCAAAGGACTATTATCCCCTGCCGGAAATTGATCTGAAGATAGAAGCGGTAATGGGATTCAAATACAAATGCTTTCTGGACGCGTACAAGGGGTACCATCAAGTCCAAATGTCTAAAGAAGATGAGGAGAAAACAGCCTTTTATACGGATCAAGGGACATACTGCTACACCAAGATGCCCTTCGGATTAAAGAATGCCGGGGCAACATATCAACGTATGGTGGACACGGCCTTCCGATCGCAGATAGGACGGAATTTAGAGGCATACGTGGACGATATGGTCATCAAGAGCAAGGAGGAGAACGAAATGCTGGCCGACATTGCCGAGACGTTTGACAACCTGAGAAGAATCAACATGAAACTGAATCCCAGAAAGTGTTCATTCGGAATGGAGGAAGGGAAATTTCTGGGATATATGGTGACGTCCGAAGGAATCAGAGCTAACCCAAAGAAAACAAAAGTTCTGATGGACATGCAGTCCCCCCGGACGTTAAGAGAAATGCAGAGCCTAAGCGGCAAACTGGCAGCTTTGAATCGGTTTTTGGCTCGGTCAGCCGAACGGTCATTACCATTTTTTGAAACTTTAAAGAACATAACCAAAGAAAACAAGGAGCAATACCGATGGACAGAAGACGCGGAAAACGCTTTTCAAGAAATGAAGAAGCTGATAGCGGATCTCCCGTCTTTAATAACACCTATGCCCAAGGAAACACTCTATGTGTACCTGGCGGCGGCTCAGGAGGCTGTTAGTGCGGTTCTTCTAACCGAAAGAAAGGGGAAACAGCATCCGGTGCATTATGTGAGCCGGACACTCAGTGAAGCCGAAAGGAACTACGCTCCGATGGAGAAACTAGCGTTATCCCTACTGCACATGTCGAGAAGGTTAAGAAGGTATTTCGAGGCACACCCGATCAAGGTGATTACCGATCAACCCATCAAACAGATACTTAATAAGGCCGAGGCCTCCGGAAAGCTGGCCAAATATTCCTTAGAGCTAGGGCATATAGCATCACCTACGAGCCTCGGAGCGCAATCAAGGGTCAAGTGTTAGCGGATTTTCTATCAGAAACCCCCATTGGGGAAAGTCCGGAGCGATATTTCAGCCCGTCGGCTACGAAGGTTGAAAAAGACAAAGTAGGGAAATGGTTGCTATATACCGATGGAGCTTCCAATAGTAAAGGTTCCGGTGCGGGATTGGTTCTGATAAGTCCGGACGGTGTGGAATACACTTATGCCCTCCGGCTTGATTTTGAAAGCACGAACAACGAAGCAGAATACGAAGCACTGCTGGCGGGTCTCCGGATAGCCGAAGGGATGCGCGTAAAGAGTATTGATGTGCGAGTGGACTCCAAGCTTGTGTCGAACCAAATAAATGGGGATTACGTAGCAAGCAACGAAAGCATGATCAAATATTTGGCCAAGGCAAAAGAATGTATGGCAAAATTTCAACACTTCTCCATCCGGAACATTCCCAGAGGACAGAACCAAAAGGCCGACGTGCTAAGCAAGCTGGCTACAGTAGCATTTGATCACCTGACAAAGGAAGTGCTAGTAGAAGTGCTTAGAGAAAGATCCACCGAAGGGAAAGAAATTAATGACATAGTGGCTGAAGAGGGAGATAATTGGATGACTCCCATCGTCCGATGCCTCGAAGAGGGAGTATGGCCGGAAGACCCAAACGACGCCCGGGCATTGAGAATGAAGATCAGCCAATATGCAATGGAAGATGGGATACTATATAAGAAGGGCTACTTGGTTCCCATGTTGCGATGCGTCGGTCCGTTACAGGCGAATTATGTGATCCGGGAGATACACATGGGGGCATGCGGAATGCATCTGAAACCAAGATCCGTTGTGGCAAAGGCAATGCGGCAAGGATATTACTGGCCAACCATGCACCGGGATGCTCGTAACGAGATTCAGAAGTGCGACTCATGTCAAATTCATGCTCCAGTTCCGAAACTCCCAAAGACAACACTCACACCAATCATGGCTCCCTGGCCATTCTATCAATGGGGCATGGACATCCTTGGCCCATTACCAGAATCAGCCGGTAGAATAAAGTTCATCATAGTGGCCATTGACTACTTCACCAAGTGGATAGAAGCCAAACCGTTGGCAAGGGTGACAGGAAAGGACGTGATAAAGTTTGTGTGGGACAACGTAGTTTGCCGCTTCGGTCTACCGAGCGTAATCGTAACAGACAACGGAAAGCAGTTGGTCGATAATCCTTTCAAGCAATGGTGTGAGAAGTTGAACATACGGCAAATAAACACCGCCGTGGCGCATCCACAGGCGAATGGCCTTGTCGAAAGAGCGAACAAAAGTTTACTGGAGGGAATTAAGACAAGGTTGGGCCGAACGAGAGCCGGATGGGTAGATGAGCTACCAAACGTTTTATGGGCTTGCCGAACGTCGCTAAAACAAAGCAATGGAGAAACGCCTTTCAGCCTAACGTACGGCAGCGAGGCAGTAATACCGGCTGAGATCGGCATGCCAACTCACCGGACAATGGTCATACGAGAGGGCATATACGAAGATGATACCCGCCGGATCGAAGAACTGAACGAAAGAGAGATGCGTTTAAATTTAGACTTATTACAAGAAAGAAGAGAAGAAGCGGCAATAAGGGAAGCACGATACAAAAAAAAAGATGGAACAATACTATAATAAGAAAGTCCGTCCGGTATCTTTCAGACCGGGAGATTTTGTTTACCGAAAAAATGAAGCAAGCCGTGCAGAAGACCAGGGCAAGCTAGGTCCAAAATGGGAAGGACCCTACCGGGTCACCGAAGCATATCAATGTGGATCCTATAAGTTAGCAACTATGGAGGAGGAAGAAGTACCCAGGAAATGGCATGCAATCAACCTAAGAAAATGTTTTCTTTAGAAACAAAAGTGTAAGGCCATGAGCCATTGTAAACAAATTCATTATGAAATGTTATATATTCTCCTCCTGATTGAAGAGGAGAAAATTTTCCGCATATTATTGTAAACAAAGGTAAGGCAATCGTGCGGCTCCGGCGAGGATTAGCTACCCTCAACCGGCCCGCGCAGCCACCATCTAGCCGAGGCGTATCCGCCCCTAACGGCAAAATAATAAGGTACATGCCGAGGCGTATCCGCCCTAACGGCAATGTAAAAATCCTTAGCATAAAATGGCACATGCCGAGGCGTATCCGCCCTAACGGCAATATAAAGTCCTTTGCATAAAAAGGTACATGCCGAGGCGTATCCGCCCTAACGGCAATATAAAGTCCTTTGCATAAAAAGGCACATGCCGAGGCGTATCCGCCCCTAACGGCAATATAAAAGTCCTTAGCATAAAAAGGCACATGCCGAGGCGTATCCGCCCCTAACGGTAACATAAAGTCAACATAAAAAGGCTAATGCCGAGGCGTATCCGCCCTAACGGCAGCCTAAGGTCGAAATAAAAAGGATTATACCGAAGCATAACCAACCCTGGCGGTAGTATCCAAACTTCGAAACAACATGGAAAAATCGAATACATTCAATAAGCAATACGACAAGCAAAAAATATATACTGAAAGGTACACATAACAAAACCAGACTTAGCAAAATAAGTAAATCATCATTAACAAAAGGGCCGGAAGTTTAGCCTTCCGGCCATGACGAACTACAACCGGAGCATCTTAATAAAGGATGTTTATTACAAGATAACAACTAAAAGGTGGCCACAGGCGGCGCACCAACAGACGTTGCAGTACAAGGTTAGATTAAAGCTTCACAAGGTCCGGAACAACCCTTGTCCATAGTCAAAATGGAGGCAGTCCGGACCAGCAAACAGACAAACTCATGATGCAGCATTCCCTTCGATATTCTCGTCGACATTCTTGTCAGCATCTCTCCTCCGGACGCTCAATATTCTCTTCGGCAGATTCAGCAATGCTAACCAAGCGACCTTGAACCATCACAAACCCTTCGGGCACAGACCCTTCGGCCACACCACTCCCACTGCCAGCACCAACATTCTCAGAGGTAATATCCTTATCAGCAGACTCTTCGGCAGTTGAAGTGCGGGTCGGTCCGGTAGGAGCAGGATCCGGATGGAGTTCCAAGATCTCGGCCATCGGCCTGTAGCAAGCACCACTAACCTTTCGAATGAACGAGTATTCAGTAGTGAAGAGTTGATCAAACAAAGCCTTGTATTTTGCCTCGGCATCCAAATCTAAACCCTCAAAATCAGCTAGAATCTCGGCGGCCTGTTCCGGAGTGCGGTCGACAGATATCCCATTTATAAATCCGGCATCAGACGAGAGATTGAAAGGGATGGCCAAGGATTGCTTATACTCGTGGCTGCCAAGAAGACGGCGGACCATTTCCGGAAGAAAGTCTTTGATCACTCGGATACGCTCCATATCGGTGGTACCCATCCGGACCGCCAAATCCTCTTTTTCTTTTCTCAGCTCTTGGTTATCCTTTCGCTCTTCGGCCAACTGTTCCTTGGTTTTATTTAGCTCGGCTTCCAGAGACTTAAGCAACTCACCCTGCCCCTCTTTCTCTTTTACCAACTCAGAAACTCGCTCGGTTAGACTTTGGATAGTTGCCTGACAATCAACGTTCTCAGCTCTCAACTTCTCTAACACCGCCGGATCCTGTTCGGCACACTTCTCGTGGTCAGCCGCAAGAGCATTATACTGGTCAAGTAAAGTCTCAAACCGAAGAAGAATATCCGCCTGTGCAACGGCGCCTTTTCCGAGCAACATCCAGGCACGGCTGCAAGCGTCATCATCATTCAAGTTCATCAAGTATTGCTCCTCGCGGGGAGTTGCTAAATGTGACATCATCTCCCGGCAGACGGAGGACCCAGTCAGGCGGGCATCCGTCCTAACGGACCAATTTGGCGCAAAAATCTCTCCGGAGCTAGATTCATCATCACCCATCTGACCCATCTCATCCAAACCTTCCATGTTCTCTATCCTTTTCCCTCGGCCATGAGAAACAAGGGGACTCCCTACAAGAAGAAACAGAGATCAAAACACATGCAAAAAAAAGAGGGAGAGAAAACAAGAAGAAGGATACACAACTTACCATCTCGACCGGATGTAAATTGGCTACTCGCCCCCTCCTCTCTCTCATGATCTTTAGCAGATGGATCCGCAGGGAAAGAGCGGAGCGGTTGGGGCGCCGGAACGTTACCGGAAGAATCCAAGTCAATGAAAGACACATCAGCAGCAGGTTTACTCTTCTTAATCGGACGAGAGGAAAGACTCCCACCGGAAGGACGTTTACCAGCGCCACTCCCGCCGGCTCCTTTGCTTTTCATTTTCTCCGCTAGGCGGGCGGCAGCTTCATCCTTCCTTCTTTTCGCCTCTAGAACCTTTTCATGAGGTATCTCTACGGCCTTCATCGTAGGAGTCTTTTCCGGAACGTCAGCATTGGACCGAGCAGGTTCAGCCACGTGAAGTGGTAGAATTTGTCCCTCTCGGAGCGGATCCCCCTTTACCATGTTGGCTCCCTTTCGACGCTCCGGTTTACGCAGATACTCGGACATTGTCAAAGCTGCAAACAAACAAGTCAAGAATATATACATCACACGAAAAAAAAAAAAAAAAATATGTAACAAATAAATAAATAATGATAATAGATACGGCAACATAAAAAACAGGAAGAGGAGGGCTATACCCTCTCCTTCGGCATCCCTAAGCGCCGCCCGGAAACCGGGATGTTCCCAATGAGATGATAACCCAAGAGCATAATGAAAACCCCTCGGAATCTGGATAAGGTCGATTACATGCTCGGCAAGCCTATCGGCATCCGCCACTGAAAACTCATTCCTCGGAAAGGGGTCCGAAATATCCGAGTAATGATGGCGCCACGGCATGGCGAAAGGAATCGCCCGTCTGTCTATCAAAAAGAATTTTTTCTTCCATCCCTTCAAACTGGTTAAGATCTCATTAAAACAAACCCTTTTTTCCTTTCCTCCTCTCTTTTTGAATGAAAACCACTCACCCTGTTTACTTAACTTGTAAAACGCTCGAAAAAGGGGAGCCGTTGGGGTGATATGTAAACTTCTACAATAGACTTCAAACAAGGTGGCCCGATGCAAACCTAGCGGGACCATCTGAGATATATGCACTTGCCAATGCCTGATAACATCCAACAAAAATTCCGAGAAGGGCACGGTGATACCGCCTTCGGCAAAATACTCTAAGTACAACCCTATAGCGTCGGAAGGCAATTGATCTATCGTCATATCAGGCGGTGGAAGTCTCGGATGAAGATCTTCCGGAATAGGATGGTCCATTAGTAACAGGGACAGATCCGTTTCGTCCATCTTGCTGGTAAACTTTTTCATGTCGAACTTTGGAATAAAACTCTCGACTTCCGGAAGGTCACCCTCCCGGGAGGAAACAGACCGATGGGACATTTTGGCTTAACCGAAGGATGTAGAGTATAGCCGAACAACAAACGATAATAAGATGAGAATAGCGAGGAACGTACCTTTTAACTTAGACGAACGACGAAACGAACAAATAACGAACGGGATAATAAGACGAACGAACAATGTGTCAGAGGTAAGAAATTAATTACGGTGGTTGAAATGAAGTAAATGCGCCTATTTATAGGCAACAGAAATAGGGTGCGAAACGTCGCGTCTTGTCAGACGCTAACGTGGCACCCTATTGTTCACACGATGACACATGCCCCACGTGTCATGATCTCAAAATACACGGTAAAAACGGCGGCGCTCAATTAAGCGAACACATTAATGGTTCTTGGCGTTTTGCACACGAGCGACGATAAAGGAGCCTTGTTCGGCTAAACACATCGGTAAGCCGGAAGGATAAAAACTAAAGTATCACAGTATCGCCACGCGATACTATGATACTGGGGGGGACATGTCGGCGTATATGGCCGACCGGACCTAGCCGAACGACCATAAAGGCCGTTCGGATTAATGAATAATTCCAGAACAAGTCAAAACTCAGAACATGTGATTTCCGAAAGGGTATATCCGTTCGGACATGTATGACCGAACGGACTACACATCCGAACGACCGCTTAGGCCGTTCGGACCAACGGTCATCTCCAGATCAGGAAGTCAACTCCGATATTAGTAGCATGTGACAGAGTTGCAGTAACTATGTCAGCTCAGGAAAAAGACCCCAAATAGAGTAAGTTCCAACTGACACCCGAAGTGATCGTCAGCACATTTGGACACATCCGATGGGGACAAAAAAGGGACTACTATATAAAGGAGCAGTTCTACAGTAATGGTAACTAACTCTTTTTACACACAGTACTTAACTTACATAACATACTTATCGGCCCACTTTCATATACTTACTCTCACGCCGGAGTTTGGTCCTGGGGTCACACCCGGGGCGAGACTAACGCGTCTATTTTCTTAGCAGTTATCCGAAGGACTTGACGGACTCAAGGCCGAAGGGTATTTTGAAGAAACACCTCACCTGCAGAAAAATACTTAAACAATATGCATATAGACAAGCATATGCATATAGGCAATTGTTTTCAAAGTTGGCAAAAAGTCACTATTCCCAATTCAACAAAACTAACTTCCGATATTTATTAGATATGAAGACATATACATGACCAACCAACGAGTAAAAGTACAGACTTATATCAAACATCTCATACAGTTTATTGCGTTGTAAAAAAGTATACACGACAAAATGATACGTGCATCACAAAACCATGTCCAAAGAATATCAACCAATGTCTCCATCTATTATGCATACATTCACGTTTGGTTTTTGAAGTAGTTATTTGCATGAATGAGTCAGTTACTTGCATGTATTTCAATTCCTAGATTAGTGGATTAGTGGGTCATGTACAAGAAATACAGTTATTTAGTAGTACTATTTATATGTAAGCTTTGCATTATTAGACGCATATGACCCGTAGTAGATATTGTATTATTGATAATACTAGACTAAGGCCCGGCCGTTAGCCGGCTAGCTTAAAGTCTTATTATTAAACTTAAAAATTATTGCATTCGTGATTTTAAAAAAAGGTATCCGAAGAAATGTATAAATGTTGAAGAATAAAATGTATAAAATAAATAATCTTGAATGTATTCTTTAAAAGATAACATGCTAAAACAACAAAATGGAAAAATCAAAGACGATTTAGGACTTCTTTGTACACAACGTTTGTTGTGTGATTGCAATAGTTCCCATCAGTGTCACAACATAATAGTTTAAGGCCCTTCTTGCTCTTTACCCTTGATACGGCTACATATAGTTGTCCGTGCGAAAATACCGGTCGTTCCAAGTATAGTCCCACCTTAGATAATGTTTGCCCTTGACTTTTGTTAATCGTCATGGCAAAACAAATAGATATCGGGAATGTTTTGATTTGATTTTGATGTTATTTTTGGTTTATAGAAAACACAATTTTAGTAAGCTAAGTTGAGAAGCCAGTATATGGTCTGCAAATAATTTTGGTATTCTTAATTTGGTTCAGTCGCTTGGTTCATTAGATTGGTTAAGTGGCTTGGTGAAATGTGTCCCAATGGTTCAGTCGCTTGATAAGCCATCTAATGTTGTAGTTTATTTAAATGTTCAGTCGATTGGTTAAGTGGCTTGCCATAAAGTTGTTAATTTATTTAAATGTTGTTATATACTTTTAGCCAAATCATAAACTAATGTTAAAATTTATGTTTGTTTACGTCTATAACCTTGATGATTAATAAATATATGCTAAAAAGGTATATAAGTTTGATGATTAACAAATCTATGCTAAAATGAGATACATTTGATAAAGAAGGCAAAACCAAAAACATGAATATATCATCTTCTTTATTCAAAGGCTTGTTTATTTGGAGAACACCACCAAGAAAAACACAAATGTTAAAGTCTTAGGAAAAACCATAGCTAAAATGCAAACCAACCAAATGAAACATGTCTTAAAGAACAATGAAGAAAAAAAAAACAGTATTAGAAAAACAAAACATTGAAGATGATATAACAATTTTAAGGAAATCACTCATCAGGCTCAATTTTAACTTCAACCATCTTCTTTGACTTTTTTGCTTCATCATCTACTTCTTCATAATCATCCAAGTCAATGAATGTGCGTTTCGCACTGCCAGAACTGCTCGTATCGCCACCAGAAGCTTCAATGCCTGAATCACCAACAGAAGATTGATTTCCTTTAACAGAAGTGGGTGTTTCTTCCATGTTAAATGGAA
Source organism: Artemisia tridentata subsp. tridentata (assembly GCA_021014915.2). Taxonomy (NCBI): domain Eukaryota; kingdom Viridiplantae; phylum Streptophyta; class Magnoliopsida; order Asterales; family Asteraceae; genus Artemisia; species Artemisia tridentata. Next base: position 300,067,621 of record CP139508.1, read on the forward strand.
TGTTGTCAACAGTTTTGAATTTGCTGATGTTGGTGGCAGTCACTTCAGGAGTTTGGACCTCATCACAAACCTCCTAAGAAGGTGTATTAAAATAAGATCAGAATATATACATGTGGAATTAATAAATAAATTCATTATTGTAAGAAATTTGATTGAAAGAACAACTTAATTGTAAACCATAAAATTACCTCCGTAATGAAATCCTTCTTAAAGGTGTTGATCATAGCCTCCTCATCCGACATCAATTTCACTTGGTAAACATGGTTGTTATTGCTTATGTTGAAGTCAGTATATTCAAAGCGAAATAGCAACTTTTTACCAACCATGACATTAAGCTCAGCTGGAAAATAGTCATCAACTTCAGGTCCATATTCCTTGATGAGACCGTAGCATTCTACTCCACAAAGTTTCACTATCATATCATCAAACATCACCAATGATGCAGATCCAGTGTCATCAATAACACGGACTATGACTTTCATTCTGAAAGGTAGAGTTTATATATTACCATAAAAGTAAATGAAAACAAAACGTTTGAAAAGGTATAAAATGTATAAGATAGCAAAAGCATACATACTTCATCCCAACAGCAGTGATTTCCTTGTGTTTCTTACAATGCCAGACTTGTTGCTTTTTGAACTTAGAACCACTCGATGATGTTTGCCCTTTCTCAATTTCCTTGGCCCTACATCCACACCTCTTGCAGGCAAGGTATGCCCAACCATGTTCTCGATGAATCTTGTGTATCTTGGCGTAGACAATACAGTTATAGTTCTGCAAGTGTATGGTTTAAAGGATTATAATATGCATGCGACATTTTATAAAGTAATAAATAAGCCCTATTTTATAATATAAAACTCACAGTTTCAGAATCGCGTATACTGCCGACCATTTTCTTAACAGCACTCTTGAAAAAGTCTTCCGATGTCAATTCTTTTTTAGCAGATGAGAAAATAGAAATGCTATGTTTAGCGGGATCATAACCATCTTGACTTTCATACCTATAACAATGATTAGTATTTATAGTTAACTAAACCTTAAATAACAAATGTATTGAGTAAGAAAACCGTAAATTATAAACGATGGTGTTACATCTGTCTGAAGGCAGCGATTTCTGGAATATCATCATTTATATACAGTTTTGAGCCCCACATAGCATTGGTTACGGAAGGCGAATCTGTAGCAGTACATACACAATGACAAATATTAATTTAGTGTAAAAAGAATATTACTGAAATATATTAGTTAATATGATTTTTACCATTAAAATACGTCACTTTAGCAAGCTGCAATATGATGACGACATGACCGACTTTGTCCCTCTGAGCGTGTAAATTATCGAATTTTGACGCCCAAACATCAAAAAAAACAACATTGAAGCTTCCTCCCTCTGTTACAGATGGTATATAAAAATGAAACTGTATAAGAGTTTTAAATTTATGGTTAATAAAATGTTTGGAAAAAAACTTACTCAACATCTTCAAGAATAAGATTTCTTCTTGTCTTTTCCTTCCCATATTTGTTAAAGGGGATCAAGTCAGAAATAGACACAATGGTTCCAATCACATCTGCTTTTTAATAAAAAAAGAATCAAATGACAAAACAAAATCAAAATATGTGATTCATCACGCATGTCTTATAAGATTTAATACTAACCAACAGACTCTGATTCAGAAAAACGTCTAACAAATAAGTTGGAGAACGGCTCAAATTTGAATCCACGAACATTGTTGTCAAAGCTTGAAAGCCTTGTCACAGAAGTGTTTTTATACAAATTCATCTTGTAACGATGACTGAGTAATGGATAGCTGCCTCCGTTCTCTCCTACCCCAAAGTTACCGATTCTGTAACATGATCCTTCATCAATCAAAAGTTGGAACTTGTTAATATGGTCCTTCCTACATGTACAATGAACACGGTTTCCCTGAAATAGATTGTAACCGTAAAAACATTAGCATACTTGTTATGTAAATTCATATACATGATTTGATATCTTTGATCAACAAACATAATTATCAATATAGCATGTTGTAACTAATTAAAATTAATTAATTCTAAAGAACAATAAACAATTTAAATCAGAAAGATTCTCAAAACTATTTACATAATCAGATTGTAGACTAATATATTTCAACAAACCTTATAAGACATGCCTATATATTAAAAAGTTTAAAATGATTACACACAAATATTTATTATACACATATGTTATTGTAAGTAATACAGATGCATTATACAAATATAATTAGGCACAATTTTAAAAGTAACACAGATCCATTCTAATAAAATTTTCAGTGTATTAGTAAACTATTGTCATATGATTGTCTTTTGCTATCTATTTCATTAAACATTATATAAATTGGGCAGTGTATAGGATTGTACATACCTGTGCATCTTGTAATATAAAGTCTAATGACCAAACATCACTGGGCTTTCCTAAAGTATGGGGTTTCCACTTGCTAATGCAGCGTGCGACAACCTTTATATCATCTAACATAGGATCTATGTCACACAATGGAGTCAAATTCTGTTCCATTATTTGTATCTACAAAAAAAAAAGCAGATAAAATTTATCAAATAGCTAAACAATATGAATAAAATGCAAAGAAAATTTATCACATTTAAGTGTTTAGGCACAAAAAACCTGACCTTTTGGTTCAGATAATAAAATACAGAGGAATTGTAAAGATGAGTGATTAACACTGGATATGAGAAACCAATTTATAGAAAATTATTAGGTCAAAATGTAATTCAAATTTCAAAAGTTATGTGGATAAGCAAGGCAAATATTGTAAAAGTAATTAGTTACCGAAAATTATGCACAATTTATTAAATTTATGATACACTAAATAAGTATTTTCAAACTTTCCAAAATTATTGCCATTTGCTTTCCTACAATTTCTACATTGTCAACAACTTTTTGATTGCTAAATCGAATATTAATAATACCAATCAAAATTTCCTGACAACAAATCCGAAACCCACAATGAAAACAAAAACTTCAAATAATTCTGGAAATGTATAAGCAATAATTAAACAAAAAAGCTTAAAAAACAAACAACACTAAAAAACAAATCCAAATAATATAACTTCTACATGATCTTCATCTTATACATATAAATAAATAACATACCTGTTTAATAATTGATGCTTGATAATCAGTGACATATATTATTTAATTCTTGGTCTATGATAATAGAAAATCATAGTCATTGATTTATTCGACATTTCATATGATTGGTATTGAACTGATTTAGGGTAAATGCTTCGGTTATAATTTATTTCGGGGATGAATTTGATGATGATAAAGGAAATTGGGTATGATCCGATTTAGGGTTGATTGATTTCGGTTATGAAATTTATTAGTTAAAACTAATTTGGGGAAATTTTTTTCGGGGATGAATCTGACGATGATAAATGAAATTGGGTGTGATCTTATTTACGGTTCATTGATTTCGGGTATGAAATGTATTGGGTAAAACTAATTTGGGGAAAATTTGTTTGGAGGTTCGGGTATGAAATGTATTGGGTAAAACCAATTTGGGGAAAATTTGTTTGGAGGTAAATGAGGTAGGAGAGATTTTAGGGTGTTAAAGCATTGTGGACCATTAGATTTTAGGGTGTTAAAGCTTGTTTTATATAGTGTTGATAAGATATTTATAATGCAATTACATAGAACCTACTAGAAACCCTAACGGACCCAAAGCCCACAACGGGCTCGAGCCATCTGCGTCGAATACTCCATCGCAATCCGAGCGGCGAAATCGCGAAAGCTAGGATTAGATTAGAAAACTAAATAGACTTTAAAGCAATAAACACATAATTTTTTGATGAAGAAATCCGCAGCAAGCGGAAGCAATTCTTCAAGCAGCACCAAAAGCAGTAACAAAATCAAATAACATATTTGTTAATGAAGACATCCGACAGCAGCAAGCGGAGACAAATCTTCATCTAGAGAAGCAACAAAAGCAAAGAAACAAAAATAAATTTAAAGCATAGAATTTTTTTTTTTTTTTGGAAACGGGACAAATGGTGGTGGCTAGGGTTTGAGAGGGTGACACTTTTTTTTGAAAACGGGATAAATGGTGGTGGCTAGGGTTTGAGGGGTGACATAGAGGAAGCAGCTCAACTTAGCCACCTAAATCTGAGGATCAGACCCGCTCTAATACCATATTGAACAAAGAAAACCCTGTAGCAGATATTGTATTATTGATACGATATTTATAATGCAATTACATAGAACCTAGAACCTACTAGAAACTCTAAAAACCCTAACGGACCCAAAACCCACAACCGGGCTCGGGCCATCTGCGTCTAATATGCATTAGTATCAATTATGAATGAAAAGAAAAGTGTTTCTAGTTTCTCTCTTGTTCTTTTGGAGTCTTGCCCGCTCAAGAGCCTTATCATCTTAGTTTCTCTATCTTGTTCTTGGGAGATTCACCATCTTTAATCGGTCTCTTAACACAAAACCACGAGTAAAAGTACATACGTACTTATATCTAACATCTCCTACGACATCAGAGATACACATGTAGGAAGAGAATAGGCATGAGTTTCACAAATGACAAAACTACCTTACTAGCTTAAAACATGTAATGTTTATTTCTCAAAATACCATTTTAAAGCATAAATTTCAATTTTTTATTTATTTTTTCACATAATTTGAAAAGAAAAAAAAAAGAAAAGAAAAAGTTTTGAAACAATTGACTTAAAAATAAATTTTATTTCTAAAATTAATGTTCGTTCTTAAATTATCAATTTCTATCACTTTTTTCTTTTTACAAATTCATCACAATTCTGTTCTAAATCTTGATCCAGATTTTAATCCCAATTTATTAAAGTGGAACTGGTATGATGTTGTCAGAGGCGGAGCCACTTTAGGAGTAGTGGGGGGAACTGCCCCCAACGGCGTTCTTGCGGATACACAAAACATATAGGAAAAAAAGTAACGTTTGTGGGAAAAAAATCTAGTGCCCTCGCCCATAAAATCTGAGTGCCCTCATTCTCCCGGCCTGCCAACAATTTAAGAGTGCTTTAATGTAAATAAATGAATTTTTCCGGTGATCGGAAAACATGAAAGAAGATAGATAGTAGGGAACTGTGAATGGTACGGCTAGGATAGTGGGGAACTGAGGATGGGTTAGTGGGCATATATATATTTTTATTTTTTTTATTTTTTCCTTTTTGAAATGTACATTTGGTAGTATACACACATGTGAATATAGTAAGAATAAATGGGGTTTTTGTGATTGCAACATGTGAATTTTTAGCATCATATATTTTTTCAAATATCTTTTATATACTAGTATATGATTTTGATATGATAAGGCTGCTTGCAGTAGAAAAAATGGATCGATCAATTGAGTCGATCGATTGAATCGTCCTTGTTGCAAGAAATCTACTCGATCGATCGATTGGAAGAAAATAATGGATCGAGGTCGCAAATGCGATCGATTGGTTGCTATCTTTTTTTTTTTTTTGGTTAAATGTAAAAGGCTATCTTTTTTTTTTTTTTAATTAAATGTAAAAGTTATTTTTGTGGGGTATGTTTTTTGTAGTGTAAGTCGCCTTACTGGGGCACCTAATCGCCTGAAGGTCGCTGGAGAGAGAAAGCTGACGTGGCAGAGAAAATGGGAGGGATTGACCCTTATTACTGCAAGTAGCCTAATCACATTCCTTGTGGTTAAATTATTCATATAACCACGACCACTTTACTACAAGTTTTACTATACTTGACATTTTATATTTTTGCTTAAATTTTTATTTTTGATCCATAAATATATATTATAGTCTAAACGAGTTTATTTCTAAATAAACTACTTGAAATCACTGACCGGTTTTATTTTATCGACACCTTAACTTATAACTAGTGTTAATCGCATCATAGTAAACCCGACTCGATTTGTTTCAAATTACGCTAAAATTTGGCATTTTCCGACATGTATTTAACCGTCGCTTGATGCCCCCGTGATCATGCTTTCTAGCTCCGCCACTGGATGTTGTTATCATCTCGAATGATGATGAAGAGTTGCCTAAACGTTACACAAAAAACTGTTAAACATAATATCTCATTTATAATTATTTGCCGCTATAAATTCTCGTGACTATGAATACGCCTAGTGTATATATAATGTGTTGGAAAATTAGTCAACAAGCTAAGGTATAGAAAAAATTATATCTCGGTTTTTCTTCAAGAGCTAACTGTATATATATAATATATATATATATATATATATATATATATATATATATATATATATATATATATACACATTATATATAACAGGATGCGTATGACGTCATCAAATGCAGGATTGATGAATAAGCGCTGGATTGATGAGTAATCATGCTCTTATTCCACCTAAGCATGCCACCTAAGCAAAGTTTGACCAAATTAATTCGCATTGACCAAATAAAATTCGGATTTAATTTTTAAAAAAATTGTCATTTGCAAGATTTGAACCTGGGCCATTTAATCAACATACAAATCCTTCAACCACTAGACCAAGTCATTTTTTTTTATTTACAATACAAAAAAAGTAAGTCATGCTTAAAATTTTGATATTGTTAAGCTATATTTAAGAAATAGATTATGCATATATTTTAGAGTATATACCGGATTTGTAAGGCCATTTAATATACAAGTTTTATTAATGATCAGAGGAAACCCTAATTTTTCCTCCCCATAATTTTATTTTGCTTCTATAATGCTTTATTATGTTCATTATTAAGCATGATTAGATTTTCTATTTTTCCAGAAACTTTAAACTAAGCATGAAATTCAAGGTATGTTTTCTTCTCATGTTGATTAATTGACAAACTGATAGCATGATTAGATTGTCTATTTTTCCAACAACTATGAAAAACTTTGAACTAAGCATGAAATTTAAAGTTTGTTTTATTCTCAGGTTTATTAATTGAATAATCAATAACCTTCAATGGCAGTACTAATTCGAGATCGTAGCAGTATGAAAAAGACAAACTGGCAACATCCCAACAGTACAAAGTGTTCGTTTGTATTTTTTTTAAGCATTAGCTCTGATATCATTCATGTGAGGTTCCTACAATTGTGGAAAGCATGGCTAATTTATTAAGTTATTTGTTTAAGTGTCTATCCCGTATATACTTATCCTTCTTTGTTGTTCTTTGGCATAAGGCCTTGATTCAAACTCTCGAAACAGGTGATGTACACTTTTGAAAGCAATATTACTCTCATTGCTCAATTTCATTTGAAACAACCACATCCGCTGCAAAACTAATTGTTCTTGATTGACAACCTACGAAACCCTAAACAGCCAAAACAAACACCAATTTTTTGATCCGATTATCACCTCAATTGCAGCTTTCAATTGAACAGGTATGTTATTTGATTTAAAACAAATATTATTATAATTTCTCTTGTGTGTAAAGGAATCAGTGTTTTAGTTTGATATAAATTTTGATTTATCTTTGAATCGATGTTAATTTGAGTCATATGTGGATATACTAGGTTCAAAAGTTTTTTAATATCACTGTAATTTCTACCCACCAAACCCTGCTCAGTCTAATGATAATGGTGGATGGTGCGACCTTCCTCTTCGACATTTTCATTTAGTCAAGCCTGCTTTCTTGCAAATAGCACAATACCAAGCTGGTATTGTACCAGTTTCATTCCAAAGGTAACATTTTTAAATCTCATAACCACTTATAAATAGTATTGTCACACTGAAAGAAAACCAAATGTATTACTCAACTATACATGCTTATGGGAATTGTTTTAGATGTTTTAGATGTTAAGGCAGTAGGTGTTCCACTACGAGCATTTGAGGCAGTAGGTGTTCCACTACGAGCATTTGAGGTTGTCCCAAGCCAAGAGATTTTTGGTATAAGTTAGTTTTCATCTTAAACAAGCACTAACGTGCTAAGATTTGGCAGTTTTTCATTTGATGTATGTTGCACTGTTGTGAGTTTGCTATTTTTGTCAGGGAATTGGCACAACATCTATTTCATAGGTCCAGAAAAAGGTGTAGCTGTAGCCGCAATAGGAGCAGAAGTTCATACACGCACCGTACTTATGAAGAAAGGGGCATCGAAGGCATGATCATAGCCGAAGGTATAGTGGCAGGGTTCACTTTGCCTTCGAGTTAAAAAATTCAAAATTCGAAAATTTTGGTATCTAACAGCAGATCTAGGTGGAAACACAAACTTATGATAAACATACCATGTCGATAAACCAGGTACACACAGACGATTACATTTATATTTTGCATATGTGTATTTCATAGGCAAGAGCACATGGACTTCAACCAAGATAGACTGCTATATGCTGATATATGCTGTATGAGATACTGTGCAATCCAAGTTCGAACCTTCTTTTGTGTTTAGCGTACTTATTTGTTTCTTTTTAACAGTTTGTGGAGGCTTTGAAATCGACAGTTATGGAACCTCTTCTTGAATCTAATTCGTTGTTATTCAGGCATGTCTCCTTCCTACGCCTAAAAGGAAATCCTATGATAATTATGCCAGCTGTGTTACTTAAATTCTACAAGACCTTGATAAAGTGCAGGTATTTGTGGTTATATTTACACATCAATGCTCTCATTCCTGTTTTGTATATACTGATGCTTCGTTTCTATTGTGAAGTTGTAGCTTAGGATTCCTCTGGCGAAGTCTGATGATGGTGATGCCACGATTAGTTCTTCTGATGGCTCGGTGAGTGATCTCTTATTCTTAGTCGACCAATTTTTTTAATAGTCATGCTTCCATTGTCCTTATTTGAGTTAATTTATCAGTTGTGGTTTACAGTTGTGAGTTAATTTAACAGTTAATTTATCAGTTGTGAGTTAATTTATTTGAGTTAATGTATACAAATAGTCATTTATCAGTTGTGGTTTACAGGTAGTAGAGGTTAACGATTCTTGGGAACTGTGGAATTCTTTTGGTGTTTTATGTGAACATCACATTCAGCTCTCAGTTGCTCTCTATGTTCAGTGAGTATTCAAACTTTTGATCTACGATACACTATTCAATACATGTATACTAATAGTCATGCTTCCATTGTCCTTATTTGTCGATTACTTGAAGTAGGCGGCCGGTTACCATCAGACGGGTCAAAAGAACCTGTTGTAATGATGGTTTTAGTTACACTAGACTTCAAGCTTTATATCTGGTACATAAGATTCTACTATATGAGCAGCTGAATTGCTGTAGCTATATGATTGTACCTTTCGTGGAAAACTCAAAAATTAATGGTTGATTATGAATGTTATTAGAAACATGTTTTTTACTTCAGTAAGTAAAAAAGCTAATAAGCATAAGCTGAGAAATGCAGATAATTTCAAATGGTTAGAAACACAAGTTGTTATTTGATGGTGGTGTTTTTGTGAAGTTGTAGTAACGAATGATACAGGTTATAATAGAACGCTGGATTTGGACAGTGGATTAACTTGAGCTTTTTCATTCTTTAATGTCTCACAGTTCTTGAATCACTGATTCGTAAGCATCTACGTGTAATCCATTTGGCATATGCAATACAGCAGCAAGGCTGCAATGTCTAACAAAAATATGCAAAGTCAACGACTTACGGTATTTTGAATAGTTTTTTATAATTTAAGAACATTGATAGAAAGGTAACCAGTAGTCACCTACTAAAAGAAAAATATTAATGAGAATTTAATTATAAAAACTTACATTACATTAGCTTGCTAATGGTGACAACGTTGCTGACATAAGTTTATTATATCGATAGCCCATATCAGTTTCAATCAGCAACCACAAACGCTCCACATGAAATTAAAAAATGCTTCCGTATGAGAGTTTATAGGAAAAGAAAGTGGTTCTGATATTGTCAATGTAGCAAGAACAGATTCACGTCAGGCATTGTCCATAGAAAAGCTCTTTGGAGGTCACAGCCGTTTGCTGAGGCTGGGGCTGATGTCCTTTTTGTTGATTCACTTGCTTCAAAAGAAGAAATGAAAGCATTCTGTGATGTTGCTACTTCAGTTCCTAAAATGGTTAGCAAGTCTGTTTTACGTTACCAGAAAAATAAATGTATTAATTTTTTCGTGACAATTGGTTTAGATAGTTAATATGGTTTTTGATTCCTATGTAGGCCAACATGCTTGAAGGTGGAGGAAAAACGCCACTACTCACTCCTTTAGAACTTGAAGATATAGGATATAAAATTGTAGTCTATCCTCTTTCCTTAATCGGGGTATCCATCCGTGCAATGGAGGTCAGTTATTCTTCATATTAGTTATCTTTTGTCCATAATCTCTCAATCTTGCAAGGTGTTGTGTTCATAATATTTGTATGAAGTCTGATTCGTTTGCTGCAAAAAAATTCGTTTAAGATGGTCTAAAAAGGTATCACTCTTTTAGCCTATGTAAACTGCACAAATGTTATCCTAAGTTGCTTGATGAAGAGATTTTAAAAACTCAGTTGGGTGATACCAATGAGCCTGAAGTAGGATTTATAACAGCCCAAGAGTCTTTAGAAATTGTACCAGAAAGCTATGCAGAAGTTGGCTCTAATCAAGGAGACGCGTCTGTAGAAGGTGTTTCATGCAGTTCAATATCAGTACCTTTTATTCAAACCGTGGAAGAAAGTCTTACAAAAGAGGTGGATGAAACAAATGAAATTAGAATGACTCTGGAGTCAAATGGTGAATTTCAAAATGTTCCCGGCGATGTTGTTTTGATCAAGGAAGTAAGTGAACGGGTTGTGGAAGAACAGTTAATCTTTAATGATCTTGATGATTCTAAACCATCACAAAGGTCTGCCAATGTTATGGTTTAGGAAACAAATGGATAATCATACATATAAAGGGGCCCTAGCAACCACTTTTTCCCTAATGGTTGACTGAATTATGCGTTTTAAATTTGGCCTATGGCTTTTCAAAATGGTCTCTGAAGTGTGTTTTAACATTCATGAGTTCATGACCCTTTTACATCTGTAGCTTAAATCCAAATGTGCTTCTCTATGACAGGTATTGTATTATCTCATGCGAGTGGAGCCGTTTACTACGCTTTCAATTCAATTACAAGGTGGAAAGTTTGACCTTGCAGACATAATGTTTTTAGATATTTCTGCTACATGGAATGGTGTTCTGGAGGACATGAGTGACGGTGTTGAAGGAAATGAAGAGTACCATGTAAATGCTAGAGATCTGATTACTAAAAAGATGTTTGATGGTTTATTGTACATCCCAGGCTATGGACGAATCAATTTAAATGGAGTTTCAGTGGTGCATTTGAGGTATATCTTTTCATACTTGTGCAACTTTCGAGTGTAATTGGGCTAGGAATGGGTTTTTCTTGGGCTGGTGAGTTGGTCTAGAACATGCCTTGGTTTTAGGCTCCCTGATATAAGCTAATACAAAATTGTACCATGATTGGCCATTTGACTTCATGGCTCCGATTATCGAAATATTTGTAAGGTTCTTTCATGTTTTGTTATAAATAAACGTTAGATTTAAGCTCCAAACAACCCCCATAACCCAAATAATAGGCTAAACCAAACAGCCCCCATATGCCCAGATTATTAAGCTAGCCCAGATAATAGGATAAATCAAACAAGCTTGTGTTTAAGCTGATTATGGTTATGATATTCTGATTATTTACGGTCAAGATAAGTAGATTTAGATAATGAGGTATGAAGGTTTCTATTATAAAAGTTAATTTTGGTTTCCTTTAGAGCATTCAGTTCTTCAACGATGTGCTTGATGGGTGTTGACTATATATCAGTGAATGTTACTGCCTTTTAGTTTACTGTTTCCATCACTCCCCAGTTGTACCTGATGTGGCTCATGCCACATATATATGCTCAACTAAATGCCTTTTAGTTTACTGTTTCCATCAGTCCCCAGCTGTAACTGATGCTTTATTGTTTTAACAGTTTGAGCATGGTATTATATGCAATTAACCACTATATTACCTCAAACCCCGATGCATGTGCAATAAATGAGACCGCATCAGATGTCGCATTTGATGTCGGTGATGCAGCAGCAACTTATATATAGTATAAGAAAGAGCCTTGCCGGAGTGCACGTTAAACACTTGATTGATCTACGCTTTGAGGTACATTTGGCTTTTATATTTATCTTTAACTCTAATGGGTCAAATGGGTTAAGTTAACGGATTTGACTCAAACACGAATGGGTTACACATGTTAATAGTGAAATGGAGTATTTTAATATAGTGTTAATAAACATACGTTACACCTAATATAGACAGAGGTTGCAAATTTTACCCTTTTAACTATAACGGGTCAAATAGGATATAATGTTTATAATCATATACCTCCCATTATTTAAAACGGATTGTTTTTTTGGTTTGGTTCAACTTGACCCCATTAACTCATGGTTATAAAAAGATGAACATTAAGCGGTTTATCTATCATAGTGTTATGAGCATATCTTAATTTTTTATTATATTAGTCAAACAAATTCTTTACTACGGAACAAATAAGTGAAGCATGTTATGTTGATTTCAAAGGCAACAAAGAATGTTTGAATTTTTGGCGATGAACCCAAAAGTTAATTTTGATTGGAACCGCTTCTCTTACAAGGTAAGCCATTTTATGAATCATATTGTAGGCAATATTGATTTTTTGAACATTTGAGTGAAGTTAATTTAGTAACATTATGTCTATTTCTAAAGTAATACATTTAATTTGTGTTGACATAAATAATGCCTAAAAACATTATCAATATTTATTCATATCTCTATGTTTTGATGATCACAAAATGTAAACTCATTAAAACATAAACTTATCAAATAAACAAGTATTTAGTTGTAAATATTCACTTCTACAACTTAATCACTTAAGGTATGAATAAACAAGTGCTTAATGCATTATATGATCAAATGAACATTTTCTTAATAACTAGATTTTTTATAAAACATCAAAAACATTTTATATATTTTTGAAAAACATTTTTGGTATTAAATAAAAATGTTTAATCTTTTATAAAAATATAAATTCAAATTTTTAACCAAAATCAGTTAAAATGTTCCAGAAAAACCTTCCCCACAAAAGGACAAAATTGGCCAACGGACAGAAGGGGCGGCCCCCTTAATTTTACTAGGCGGCCCCCTTAATTATTAAGGGGACCGCCCCCTATTTAAGGGGACCGCCCCCGCTCCAGTAGGCTCCAGCTGTCCAGATTTTTCCCTATAAATACAAGCCTTCTCCTGGATTTTTTCTCAACCCTTTTGCACTAAAACTTTCTGTTGTAGATCTCATTTCATATCTTAGAAAAACCTTTGATCATGTAATCTTAAGCATTGGTTTCCAAGTGATCCAAGCTTCCACCATCCAAGTGCAAAAGAAGAATACTTCTATCAATCAAGATTAGAAGTATTACAACTTAGTATCATCATGTTACTTAAGTTGTGTGTTCAACAAAGTTTGTAAATCATTCATTCATTTGTATGTAAAGGTGTGTGTTGTAGATTAGTGTTGTGTGTAAGTAGTGAAGATGTTGTATAAGTAGTTGTGGTATAGAAGTTGTGAGGTCAAAGTGTAGAAGTCGTGAAGCCGTGGTGTTGAAGTCGTGAAGCCGTAGCATAGAAGCTGTGTAGCGGTCGTGTTGAAGCCGTGAAGTCCTAGTCGTGAAGTCCTAGTGTTGAAGTCGTGAAGCCGTAGCATAGAGGTTGTGTAGCGGTCGTGTTGAAGCCGTGAAGTCCTAGTCGTGAAGTCCTAGTGTTGAAGTCGTGAAGCCGTAGCATAGAGGTTGTGTAGCGGTCGTGTTGAAGCCATGAAGTCCTAGTCGTGAAGTCCTAGTGTTGGAGTCGTGAAGCCGCAGCATAGAGGTCGTGTAGCAGTTGTGTTGAAGTCGTGAAGAAGTCGTGAAGAAGTTGTGAAGAAGTCGTGAAGAAGTCGTGAAGTAGTCGTGAAGAAGAAGGTGTGATTAAGTCGTGTTTAAGTTGTGAGATTGGTTCTAGCTACGATTAGAACTCGACATTTAGCTTTGTGTCGTTAAACTCGTGTAAGCCAAAGTTGTGTACGGTTTTCTCCGCCATAAGGGAGCTTATTGAAGTTGTGAAGAAAACTCTCGAGCAAGGTATGCTCGGGGAGTGGAGTAGGGCAAGGAAGGTGTCCTTGTAGCCAAACCACTATAAATCTCTCGTGTCTCGGTTAGATCTTTCCATACCTTATTTATTTCTTTACTTGCATCGTCATTACTTTCATACACATAGGCTTATATAATTGCTAGTATTAATTAGAGGTCGACTTCACATAAAGATCAAATTGAAAATCCATTCAAGAAACCAAAACTTTTACAATCAATTTAAAAGAATACATATATAACTAATAATAAGATCTAAGTTTTATTTTTCATAACAAACTAGAATCTAAAGTTTTTTTTTTTAAGTATAAAACAAAGTTTCATAATAAAATTAAAAAGACGTAAAACTATTCAACCCCCCCCCCCTTCTAGTTTTCCACAATTGGTATCAAGAGCCACGTCAATCAAGATCTTTAAAATATACTGTATTTTAAAACTTGAATCGATCTATGGAATTCGAAAAATATCTAGAAGGGGAATCTTTGCTAAAACCACCACTATTTGAAAACTATACTTTTCTTGAATAGAAAAATAAATTTGAAACTTATGTGAAATCAATTGATCTAGATCTTTGGCATGTCATTTCGATTGGTGATTTTGAAAGTCAAACAAAAACGGATTTTGAAAGACAAACAAAAACGGATTTTGAAAGTCAAATTGATTATTTGAAAACAAAGAATGAAATAAATAATAAAGCTAAAATAATTATTTATAAAACCTTGCCGAAAGTTGAATATGAAATAATATTCTTCTGTAAAACGGCAAATGATATTTGAAAAAATTTCTTAAACTTTCATCAAGAAAAATGTCAAGCCAAAGATGAGGATTTTGATCTTGTACATGAATTAGTTATCTTAGAAAATTTAATAGATAAACATTTAGATAAAATAGATACATGTGCTACTAGTTCAAATGTTGTTAATGTAGGTATTAACGACAAAGACTACATGAATCAACTCCAAAGTGAACTCAATCCAAAATCATGGAGTGACACAGACGAAGGAGAAGATCATGTTCGGGTCAAGCCACTTCGGTTTAAATAAGTCAATCATCATCTAAGATATTACGAAGAAAAGCTAGGACGTGAGGTAAGTTCTCTTTTTAAATTTCATAAGTAATTACTTCATGCATATAATCTTATTAATGCCTTAGGATACACTTAGTCTGATAGGTTGCTTTGCCTTTACACTTTAGTTATATTCGTTCTGTGGCTTAATGAACTAGAAACCCTTTAGTTAGCCCCCCTAAGTATTAGTAAACCAAGCAATCTTCATATTTGGTACTCTTCGATAGGTAAATTTAGGAACTTAATTTCTTCTAAAAAGAGAATGACTACTGGAGAATCTATTGACTAGAAACTCAATTTGACCTAACGGTTGAATTGCTTCTATGTGAGAAGTTGGGTGT
This sequence comes from Artemisia tridentata subsp. tridentata, assembly GCA_021014915.2. Classification (NCBI taxonomy): domain Eukaryota; kingdom Viridiplantae; phylum Streptophyta; class Magnoliopsida; order Asterales; family Asteraceae; genus Artemisia; species Artemisia tridentata. The sequence continues at coordinate 300,083,081 of CP139508.1, forward strand.
GTGTAACCCGTAAAAACGGTCGTGTTTAGCCTGAATTGAGCACCACTAGTAATAGTCTCATACTCATTCTCCAACTTGAATACATTATTCTTCCTAAATATACCTAACGATAGTTTACTGCTATGAACTTTGCTTTTCACTAGAGCTTTTCATTCCTAGATGTATGTCATCCTGCATATATAAAATTTCTATATGTTTACTTGCTCCTATGTGATTTGACTGCATGCCTTCGTAATTATTTGTTTAGTTGAATGCATTGTCATTATAATAGCTTTTATTTTTCTCTAACTACTATGACATGATGTATCTTTGTATTTAGTCATAATACATGCGTAAATGTCATAGGATATGTAGAAAGAAGTAGCATGTGACAATAGACTTGAGCATGAGATCTTTTATAAACCATTATTTTTTAAAACCTATAATTAATGGGACTTATTTTTAAATTTGCAAAAACTTCACATTTTGGAAAAATAATTTTTCAAAAGATTATGACACATTTCTATTTTACATGTTTCACCATCCTACTTTTCTTCCAAACTTGTGTCCATAATTACGTGTTTATCAAAACCAAAGATTGGAAAAATATGTTTTCTTTCCTCATAAAAACATTTTGAAATAAAACCAAAACTATTTCATTAAAATATTTTTCACATCCACATAAAAACCTACTTTCAAGCATTGTTGAATAATGCCAAAAACATTTCTTTAAATCATGCTTGGTGATCTCATATATGTCATATATACTTGTGTATATGACACTTATAAGTGAACTAAATCAAAAATGAAAAATCATGGTTTACTTATTAAAGATCTCACTTGGTACAAGTCTAGAAGTCCATGCTATCACAACTCCACATTCCCTTGTACATAGATAATCAATAGGATTAATTAACTAGCCTTTTAATCTTCTTAAGTATGATACTATGAATTACTTGGTGCTATGTATTATCTTCTTGTCTAATATATGTATATACATGTTATATGCTTAATGAGTAGTTTGCATGTTAGATAAAGTTGCTTAAATAAATATGCTTAGCATATATGAGTTATTAAATTCTAAATTGCCTTGAAAGAAGTTGGACTTGCTTGAAACTAAACCCAAAAACACAACCCTTTCAACAATTTTCTGCCAAAAACCCATTTCCAGTAACCTGGAAATCAGCAGATGGGCGGCCCCCTTAATTCATTAGGCGGCCCCCTTAATATTTAAGGGGACCGGCCATCTGATGGTCGAAGGTGCTGCTCCCCTTTTCTATTTTTTAGCCCATTTTATCCTATACTTCCCAAAATTCACAAACACATTTTGTCACAAACCACTCACCAAAATTTACCTTCCACAATCACATCATCACTTCACCATAAATACCCATTTGGAGGAGGAAGCTTGACATTTGCCATAACCCAACAAATGATGTTGTTCAAACTCAACCAACACCTAAACCTCATCCTAATGAACCCTTTCACACACATAACCAATCATCCATATGTCCACCTTCATTCACTCATAATTACCCAAGTTCACAAGTGTCTCCACCACCAAAAGTGTCACCACCACTTCCACCAAATAACAACCACTCTCCATCATCATCACCTTCTACTCAACACTTGAAGTTCATTGAAGAACTCAAGGAAGCCCATGAGCTTACTGCTCTCCTTGCTTTGCACCTTGCTCAAAGCAACTTAAACCCATCACCATCCATATCACCATCATCACCACATCACTTGAGTCAAACTGAGAAACATGTCAACAATTGTCCTTGTTGCATCTTTCTCCAAAATCAAACCATCATTACCATCATCACCATCCATATCACCATCATTACCATCATCACCACATCACTTGAGTCAAACTGAGAAACATGTCAACAATTGTCCTTGTTGCATCTTTCTCCAAAATCAAACCATCATTACCATCATCACCATCCATCTCACCATCATTACCATCATCACCACATCACTCGAGTCAAATTGAGAAACATGTCAACAATAGTCCTTGTTGCATCTTTCTTCAAAATCTAACCATCGCCTTAAATGAGCGTCTCACTTGGATTGAGTATCTTCTCACTAGATCTAATCCAACACCACCACTTGAACAACATCAAAACCCTCATTCAACATGGTCAAGTCCAAGCTCTCCACCTCCAATTCCTCCATCAACACTCTCTCCAACATCCATACACCCAAACTTACAACCCCATTAATCCAATTTTTTTTTTACCCCTCTTTACCATCATCTATCCAAAATAATCCAAGTTTTCATGTCTCAAGCAAGTCCAATAGATCTCTTAGGCAATTTAAAATTTTCTACTTATTGCATGCTATAAGCAAAATATGTGTTGTATCAATAATTATGTTTTTAACATAATTATTTTCAACTAATGAATGCTTTATTTCTTGTCTTTAGTATATGATTGTTATGCTTATTGCTTGTACACTTGATATCATGATATATATATACATGCTTGATGATTAATAACATGCTTATTCCATAATATGTTTTAAATGTATGCATGCGTATTTAACATGTTTATGCCACTATTTAATCATTCTTGATGTACATGATTCAAATGGAGCTTGCTGCAAAAACACCCTAAAAATGACCATTTTCTGGAAATTTTTCAAATTTGGTCGCCTGGGAAAACACCAGATGGGCGGCCCCCTTAATTCCCTAGGCAGTCCCCTTAATTTTAAGGGGGCCGGCCTACAATTAAGGGGACCAGCCATCTGGGCAGTAAAATTTACTGTTTTCTTTTGCATCTTGCGACCCCTTTTATCTAGCCCAATCCTTACCTAAATCAACCATCACCTCCATCAAACACCCATTTTCATTCACCATGCTATCACCAAAATCATCTCTAAGACACCAAAACTCCATCACCACCACCTCAATGTTAATCCCCAAGTGCACCAAATGCACCATCAAAAACACCCTTTCATCCATCAATAACCACATCAACTCACACCTTTCATCACCACCATCAAGAGCATCAACTCCACCTCCTACTCAAGAACCTCCATTCACCCAACTTGTCATTTCCATATCACCAATAACACCTCTTGATGCTCATTTCTCATCATCACCAATACCACCACATCCACAACCAAACCATCATCTTTGGTCTTAGAGATGAGATACACTACATATTTTCATCCCTTGAACACATGCTTAACAACCAACCTCCACCACAACCTCCATCATTTTCACCCACTACACTACCACCACCTTCATTCTCACCAAATTAAGCATATGCAATGCTTAATCAAAAATAATTTTTCAAACCATTTTGTGTGCAAGCCCCATGGAAGATCATGTAGTCCTAGAATGATTATGTAGATTGCATTACTTACCAGCTAATGTAGGATTAAATATAATCTTGGATGGTTGTGTATTGATACACAACATTTTTACTGAATGTCTTTATATGCATGCTTATTTTTGCTATATATATGCTTGTGCTTCTAATATTTTTCTTGCAAGTATTCCATATATCGATTCCTTGGTGCCCTCAAACGAGGGGGAGCACACATCAAGGGGGAGTTCTCGTTCCGACAAATTTTGTCTCTAAAACTTGTCGGCTCAACCTTTTTGATGCTACAAAAAGGGGGAGAAGTGAATATAAACTCACTAAATACTTGTCCAAAAATAACTTTTTGGATTTAATGAGTTTAGGTTTTGTAATCATCAAAAAGGGGGAGATTGTTGACATAAATAATGCCTAAAAACATTATCAATATTTATTCATATCTCTATGTTTTGATGATCACAAAATGTAAACTCATTAAAACATAAACTTATCAAATAAACAAGTATTTAGTTGTAAATATTCACTTCTACAACTTAATCACTTAAGGTATGAATAAACAAGTGCTTAATGCATTATATGATCAAAGGAACATTTTCTTAATAACTAGATTTTTTATAAAACATCAAAAATATTTTAAATATTTTTGAAAAACATTTTTGGTATTAAATAAAAATGTTTAATCTTTTATAAAAATATAAATTCAAATTTTTAACTAAAATCAGTTAAAATGTTCCAGAAAAACCTTCCCCACAAAAGGACAAAATTGGCCAACGGACAGAAGGGGCGGCCCCCTTAATTTTACTAGGCGGCCCCCTTAATTATTAAGGGGACCGCCCCCTATTTAAGGGGACCGCCCCCGCTCCAGTAGGCTCCAGCTGTCCAGATTTTTCCCTATAAATACAAGCCTTCTCCTGGATTTTTTCTCAACCCTTTTGCACTAAAACTTTCTGTTGTAGATCTCATTTCATATCTTAGAAAAACCTTTGATCATGTAATCTTAAGCATTGGTTTCCAAGTGATCCAAGCTTCCACCATCCAAGTGCAAAAGAAGAATACTTCTATCAATCAAGATTAGAAGTATTACAACTTAGTATCATCATGTTACTTAAGTTGTGTGTTCAACAAAGTTTGTAAATCATTCATTCATTTGTATGTAAAGGTGTGTGTTGTAGATTAGTGTTGTGTGTAAGTAGTGAAGATGTTGTATAAGTAGTTGTGGTATAGAAGATGTGAGGTCAAAGTGTAGAAGTCGTGAAGCCGTTGTGTAGAAGTCGTGAACCCGTGGTGTAGAAGTCGTGAAGCCGTAGCATAGAAGCTGTGTAGCGGTTGTGTTGAAGCCGTGAAGTCCTAGTCGTGAAGTCCTAGTGTTGAAGTCGTGAAGCCGTAGCATAGAGGTTGTGTAGCGGTCATGTTGAAGTCGTGAAGTCCTAGTCGTGAAGTCCTAGTGTTGAAGTCGTGAAGCCGTAGCATAGAGGTTGTGTAGCGGTCGTGTTGAAGCCATGAAGTCCTAGTCGTGAAGTCCTAGTGTTGGAGTCGTGAAGCCGCAGCATAGAGGTCGTGTAGCAGTTGTGTTGAAGTCGTGAAGAAGTCGTGAAGAAGTCGTGAAGAAGTTGTGAAGAAGTCGTGAAGAAGTCATGAAGTAGTCGTGAAGAAGAAGGTGTGATTAAGTCGTGTTTAAGTTGTGAGATTGGTTCTAGCTACGATTAGAACTCGACATCTAGCTTTGTGTCGTTAAACCCGTGTAAGCCAAAGTTGTGTACGGTTTTCTCCGCCATAAGGGAGCTTATTGAAGTTGTGAAGAAAACTCTCGAGGAAGGTGTGCTCGGGGAGTGGAGTAGGGCAAGGAAGGTGTCCTTGTAGCCGAACCACTATAAATCTCTCGTGTCTCGGTTAGATCTTTCCATACCTTATTTATTTCTTTACTTGCATCGTCATTACTTTCATACACATAGGCTTATATAATTGCTAGTATTAATTAGAAGTCGACTTCACATAAAGATCAAATTGAAAATCCATTCAAGAAACCAAAACTTTTACAATCAATTTAAAAGAATACATATATAACTAATAATAAGATCTAAGTTTTATTTTTCATAACAAACTAGAATCTAAAGTTTTTTTTTTTTAAGTATAAAACAAAGTTTCATAATAAAATTAAAAAGACGTAAAACTATTCAACCCCCCTTCTAGTTTTCCACAATTTGTTTATGTAGTCCACACCTAATGTTAGAGGCAAAATAGAGCTTCTCTGTTTGATAAAGATGCAGCAGCTGACATCACAGGACATACTTTTGGTCATTTGTTATAAATATCGCTCATGTTTATTAGGTAATAACTTTCACCAAACATATCAAAAATAGAAATGAGCTGATAAGGCCCTTCCTTTGTATATTTCAGATTTTTCCTGTCTTTGTACATAAGTCACTCTCAGAATGTGTGCTTATGCAATGTGTGTGCTGAATTTTATGCTAATTTTTAGGAAAAGGTGGGAGACGTTGTAATTGATATAACATGTCTTCATTAGGATATGCTTATCTCAATTAATTTTATGCTATTTTTAAGGAGAAGGTAGGAGACGTGACGATGCGTGCTAATCTTGCTCATGCTTGCAAACTTAGGCCAAGACTCAAGAGGGAAAAGGTGGCTGCTGCGGATGTGCATGTACCCGAAAGCAAAACAAAGAACCCAGTGATGGCTAGGCGGGCAGCAAGGGCGAGAGAGTTGCAGTAGGCATGGGGAGGTATGAGCTTTGGAAACTCAATACATCCACACGTCTCCAGAATTCAAAGAGACAAGGTAACTTTAAATTTTCACTTGGTCTTACATCTTTCGTATGAAGAGCCCGTATAGCAAAAGCTTATATTACTTAAAAACGACCATAATTATATAATTACTCTTTTCTTTACCTTAAGGAATACTTAGATGTTGGAAAATGGGCAGGTAAGTTAATTGGTTAATACAGAAAAATGGGTGTCAAAATGGACGGGGTGACCTATAATTTTTTTTTAATTTATTACTCTTTTAATTTATTACTCCGTCATAACAAATGTATCTGATGCACAGAGTAGAAACATCACAGTAAAGCTTGAACCATAATAACAAAGGGATGCAGATGCAACAACTACCAGAAGAAATGGTTCCCGTTCAGGTAGCTCGATAATCTTTGATGGATTTCACTAACAATTTCTTCAATAAACTCTGTCTCTTTCCTGAAAAATAATTTTCAATGAGAAAAACAAAACTTAAGGTGTAGCAGGATTGGGATGATATCAATAATAATCTTTTTAATCGTGATTTGAAACAAAGTTTAAAGTTATTTCAAATATATAACACACGTATGAGAAAGTTTAAAGTTATTTCGGTACATGTTCCCTGTGTATGTGTATGTGATAACAAAACGAAATTTTCCCCAATAACAAACGGTAATAAAAAATTAAATCAAATGATACTCTTTGACCGATAATAACAAAACTGAAGATAACAACCTTTCTCGAAAGTTAGGCGGCAAAATCTAATTTGTATTATAGGTATCACCCGTTATCGTAGGTAATCTACTATAGGTATGTATGCCTTCCATGCTACCTTTCTTATTTGCTCATATGACTTGCTGTGTAGGGGATAAGGAGATTGCATGCTTGACTTTATGCACGTACTTTATGTTTATTATACGTTTATGTTGCTCTTTAATATCTTCAGATAAGTTCATATCTATTACGTTCTGTTGTACCTATGCTTAGAAGTAGCTATGGTTTCTTTTTAGTTTTCTTGATGTCTGGAACAAATTTTCAGCTTCGTTTCTTGATCTTGAAAGATTTGTTCTATACATAGTCAAGGTAACCAGACCGTTGTCTCCATTCAACTATTCAAGTGTTTGAATGTGAAAGGAGTCTTACAAAAGATTGTAGGCTGCTTCGAAAGTTTAATCTTTCTGGCATTCCTCCGGCCCTAAGGTTTGTTGACGGATTGATTATTGACATCGAGTAAGATAAAATACATGTGATTTTGTGGACTGATGTGTTTTTGGTTATTGAAACAGGGGAACCCCACAAATTAAAGTGACATTGGAGAATGCCAATGGTATCTTGAATGTGAAGGCAAAGGACAAGGGAACTGGAAAGGCAGAAAAGATCACCATCACCAATGAGAAGGGGCGATTGAGCCAGGAAGAAATTGAGCGGATATCTCTCATTAGGCTGATCAAACACTAATAGCCTTTTTGTAACAATACACAAATGTGTAATGGTGGTCAATGTAACCATACTGCCCTTCTATATATATGATGGTTACCAAATTGTATTCGTAAGCTTACGATTTACCTAAAATTTAACTAAATCATTGAGCTTTGAATAGTATCTTCCCAACGTTCTGTTAACATAGGTAAAGATTTATATATATATTTGTATCTTGCTTAAAATGTTACTATGAAAATTTGGATTTTGTCTCCATACTTTATTGAAAATTTGGTTACCAATTTTATTTTTACCTTTCTGTTATCTTATTAAATTCCCAAATCCACATACGGTAAACGTCCACATACGGTGAACATGGTTGAAAGTTCATTTGGGTCATTTATTAACATATGCTCCACATTCTTTGTACCAATTAGTAAAGTTGTTATTTTTGTCACCAAGGATCCATTTCACAAACGTAATATATCTTACACATGTGAATGACATTGAGGAAGATGATGGATGACTAAGATTACAAGGGACCGTGTTAGCACTTACCACTTTTTATTTTTTTTGAATAGAGGCTCCGGTCATCCCAGTAAAAAAAACACGAGTCAGACGGGTCACTTTAATATGGGCCACTGAAGTTAAAAGGCACGGGTCAGACGAGTTTTTTGTATCAAGTGAAGCACTTCATTTTATGTTTTTTGTACTCGGTTTAAGTTTGTTTTTTTCCATCTGTAGTATGTTTTTTTTCGCGGCCATGAAATCAGCATCCTTAAAATAATTTTACGTTAACTAACACCATCACAATTATAATTACAAGTCATGCCCGCCTATTGGGCGGACTTTGAAGTCTAGTATGTATATATATATATATATATATGTATATATATATATATATATATATATATATATATATATATATATATATATATAGGGGGACTTTCTTACGAGAACCATTTTATCTGCGAGAACTGAGAGAACCAAAAAAAACATACATGCACGCCTTTTAAAATAAAATAAAATACATGCAAATCATCAATAATCGTAAGTATCCACCTATGTTCTTCAATATCATCATGAACTCATCATCTTTTTTCACAAAAACCTTACACAAGGCCGCAATATTGTCGTTGCACGCCTTATAAGAACATACATGCACACCTTCAAAGAAAAATTTTGTATTTTCAATTTCTTATCAAATTCTTTAGAACAACTATGTTTTTTTAAAAACATATATGTTGTTTTTAGAACATATGTGCAAAAATACAATTATTGAAGGCGTGCATGTATGTTTTTGGTGGTTCTCTCAGTTCTCGCAGATAAAATGGTTCTCGCAAGAAAGTCTCACTATATATATATATATATATATATATATATATATATATATATATATATATATATATATATATATATATATATATATATATATATATATATATATCTTGGTTTTTCTTCAAGAGCCGACTGCTAAGGGGGTAGAAAGAGGATTTCATGCTTATGACAAATTGTCCAAACCTCTACCCCGGTGCACTTAGCCATTGTAAAAAGTCTAAGACAATTTAATAAAACCTCCATGGTCTTACTTATATAGCTCTCGAAAGATTATTATCCCACCAATGTTGTGGGACAACTTTCACCTCCATTTCCTTGTTTTTATTTTTACGTCAAATGCCTCACTTTTAGGAAAGATGTATCATCACATCGATTCCATACTAGACACGTCTTAGCTTGTGGCGTAACTCTCGCTTGTGGCGTAACTCTCTAAAGGACATACTTTATCTACAATTCTACATATAGATAGTTTCATCCAAAGTTGGCAAAAAGTCTCTTCTCCCAACTAAATTATTAATCAAAACAGCATACTACTTAGTATTATTTGATAACAAATCGTCATGACCAACCCACGAGTAAAACATTTAGACAAACATCTCACCTATGGCACAACTACCTTACTACCGCAACATGCTACAAAGGGTGAAAGGAACGTAACTTCCAGATGGTCCATAAAAATGTGGAAAGACGATTGAATAATCTGCATGTATCTTCATATATTAATCCTTCTCCAAGCTGCAAAACAAATTCAAATTCTAGGGGTTTAATGGGGCAGGTTGCTTGACCCCAAATTCTTTTTCTCCGACCGCTCTAAAAATGGTTTGCCAAGTTTTATTATGAACTTGGACTATACATAACCTTAGAAACGTGTCAATATGATTCACAATTTAACTTTATGATACTGAAGTTTATTTTTAATTTTTTTTTATTGCCGAGTAGTCAATATTTCATCAAAATAGAATTTACATAGTGGTTGAAGTCAAACGAGCAACAAGCTGCGCCGCTAGCCTGTTGGTCTAATATTCAAGAAAAAGGTAAATGCACACAGTAATATTGTAATTTAGGCTTATTTTTATTTTAGGTGAGCTATTAATCTTAACCAACAAATTTATAATGATATGTTGCATTATTGCAAATTTCTAGTGAAACCCGTTCTAATGACTTTGCTTTAGCATCGATCTGTACAAAAAATAGGAAAAATTACATTGGCTAATTCGTCTTTTGCCTGCTATCATCTGCATTTACCGATAGCATTTAACCAGTAAATAGCCCAGATAAATTGAAGGTAAAATATATGCATGCCAACACTTCAATTCAGATTATAAAAAGATGTGGGTACAAAAAAAAAACAAGTCTATTTTTTTTTTTTTTGTAATGGCAAGTGTACTTGGGATTTGAAGGAAGCATTGCAGGCTTGTGAACCAATTGCATGTCCAAATCCCTTAGCACAGAGGCATTATAAGAAAAATCAGACAACTTACTAAGAACTCCATGGGCTTAGTTATAAAGCCATGTAAAGATTGTTCTTCCACCAATGTGGGACAAGTTCCACTTCCATTTCCTTATTTCAGTTATTTTTTTGCATATTTCATACACATGAATTCCATTTTAGACTCGCCATAGCTTGAGGTGAAGCTCTCTAAAAGGATATACAATTTTTTTTTTTTTTTTTTTGAAAGGCAAAAGGATATACAATTATACATATACGATATACATATAGATAAATATTTTCAAAGTTGGCGAAAAGTCACTTTTCCCAACTAGTTCACAGGAAGAAGAAGAAGCCTTACCAAAAAAAAAAAAAAAAAAAAAAAAAAAAACCTTACCATTTATTAGTATTTTTTAAAAAAAAAAGTTTATATCGCCAGCCTACAAGTAACAATACGGATAAACATCTCATACAACATTTATTGATACAAGCTCATCTTGCTACAATTAAATTGGCCATTTGATGAAGTAATTCTTTCTGCTTTTACCACCACGTCAAGAGTGAGAGGAACGTAACTTCAAGATGCGCCATAAAAATGGGGAAAGACGTTTGAGCCATCTACATCTTCATAAATTAATCCATCTCCGAGCTGCAGAAACGAACTCAAGCTATAGAAAAACATTTTTTTGGGAAAAGACAAAAACTATATACCCTGGACAGGAGGTGGTAAATGGCCGGGTTAGGTAACAGGCCATAACAGTTACCTTTTCTATGGGCGGAAAAGGAATGGTTGCATGACCCGAAACAGTTACTGTTCCTAGGATTATATGAATCATAAAACTATAAACATATAAAAAACATCACAAAGCACGCAGCGGAAGATCTACAAGAACATGTAATTAATTAAAACTAAATAGACACGTACCTTTTTGCAATCACCAAGAACAAGTATGAACCCTAAATAAATATAGGGTATGTCGATCCAAACACAAGGGAAAAACACTAGTTAAAATAAACTAGTCACTCGTTCTTGTACACACGTGATGATAGCGTTTCAGTAGGAAAAGCTAGGTTCAAGAATCACAAACAACCAAACACTTTAATGCTATTAGCTTGAGCCGAATTTCCTAGTGGAAATAAAAATGTCGACTAGCTTCTAGCAAGAGGGAGAAAGAAGAGAAGTTTGGCAATTAGGGATTCCAGATTAGTAAAACCCTAAACACAATGAATTGTATTTATAGGCTATCCCTAGGGCACCAAACTTGCTCCCTACTCTTCCTCAAAACCGGCCAACCCAACCCAAGTTGGATTCCCAGCCGATCCAACCCACTCTTGTGGTTCTAGATCCTTCTTTTCACTTTTAGTCCTTTAACGGTCGTTATCTCTAACACCGTTAAGTACTAACTGTCGTTAAGTGCTTGTTTGTGAAATGAATAAATAAAATACATAAATATATTTAATTTATTCATACTATTGAAACTCTCACGCATCGTGTGCAATCCCGAGTCTCGGGTTCGAAACCGGACATAAACATATTAATATTAATCCATAAAACCTAACAGCTCCCACTTGGATTATTATTAATAATATTAATGACATGGGCTAGTCTAGCTTAACAGATCCCAATGCCCCCAGCTCGATCCGAGTATGGTTTTCCTGGAAAAACCACGTGATGAATTAAATCATCATACTTATCCTTTTGTTACTAATACCACGTTAATTTGGATATGGATCTTGTCATTCCACAATTAACAGTAGTTTGTCGTTTATACATAATTGAACAAGATTACCAAAACATCTGAACGTCTTCCAGATAGACTTTGGGCGTGCGCACGCAAACATCTTGTTAATCACACGAGTGGCCAAGCAGTATTAAACTTCAACACAAAGTTGAAGGAACAAATCCCTTATTGACTGCGAGCATAACCCTTGAACTTTGCATCATTTCTGAAAATAGCCCTTATAACTACCTTTTACGGATAGCGGTAGACTATCTCACAGAAAATGAGCTACATCCTCGGCAATTATCTGGCATCTCAAGTCAGAGGATAAATATTCATGATATACTTAATGACTATGATCCATAAAGTATAATCATGTAGTTGGGATAAGTCCTATATTCAATTTATCCAATATTGAATATCATGTGACATTGGTGTCTTAACCTTACAGTACATTCTACCAATCCTCACATTTGTCTTAGTTCAATAATATTCCCATATTATTAATTGACAATGGACTATTTAGAATAAATAAATTTATTCACGGATTTAAACATGCAAATATAGGACACAAATATTAATAATGATAATAAACGTTATCCGCACTTTATTTCATTAAAATAATAATTGTTTACACGTCCCTATCGAAATACTAATCCAACAGATTTACATGAAACTATCTGCTAAACGAAGACCAATACCCTGAGCATGACGATTAAACGTCTCCTTAGGTAATGCCTTCGTGAAAGGATCAGCCAGATTGTTATCTGTGTGAACTTTGAGTACTTTTATTTCACCATCATCGACTTGTTCTCGAACATAGTGAAGTTTCCTTTTAAAGTGTCTGGCGCCTTTCATAACTCCAGGTTCATTGGCGAATGTAATTGCAGCAGAGTTGTCGCAATATACATTTATAGGTAATTCTATTGAAGGCATCACTCCAAGATCCTTAATGAATTTCCTTATCCAAACAGCTTCTTTTGCCGCCTCCGATGCAGCAATGTACTCGGCTTCTGTAGCAGACATGGCCGTTATACTCTGCTTCTTACTGCTCCAGTTTACTGCTCCTCCATTGATGACAAAAACATAACCCGTCTGAGACTTCGTATCATCTTTATCAGTCTGAAAGGACGCATCGCAGAAACCTGTAACATTCAGTTCTGCGTCTGGATTTCCCCCGAAAACAAGAAACATATCTTTAGTATTCCTTAAATACTTAAGAATGTTCTTAACAGCATGCCAGTGATCTTTCCCTGGATTCTGCTGATAACGACTGGTCAAATTTTGAGCGAATGCCACATCTGGCCTTGTGCATCTAACTGCATACATGATAGATCCTACTGCCGAAGCATACGGAACTTTCTTCATGTATGCCACCTCTTCAGGTGTAGAAGCACACATTTCGCTGCATAAGCCGTGTTCCACTTGCATGGGCAAATATCCCTTCTTGAAATTTTGCATATTGAATCTCTTCAATATTTTATCCATGTAAGCACTTTGGCTTAATCCGATTAACCGTTTAGATCTGTCTCTATAGATCTTGATTCCAAGGATATACGCTGCTTCTCCTAAATCCTTCATGGCAAAGCAATTACCAAGATAATCCTTAACTTCATTAAGGCTTGGTATATCATTTCCCATGATTAATATGTCATCGACATATAGGACAAGAAAAGTAGTGTTACTCCCACTAACTTTGTGGTATACACATGGCTCATCGAAATTTTGAGTAAATCCAAACTTCTTGATTTCCTCATCAAATTTCTTATTCCATTGCCTGGATGCTTGCTTCAATCCATAAATGGATCTTTGAAGTTTGCATACACGCTCAGGAAATTGTGGATTCACAAACCCCTCAGGTTGCGCCATATAGATGTCTTCATCTAGACGACCATTCAGAAAGGCGGTTTTGACATCCATTTGCCAAATCTCATAGTCATAGTAGGCAGCTATGGCTATAAGAATCCTAATAGCTCTAATGTCGGCCACAGGAGAAAATGTCTCCTCATAGTCAACACCATATGTTTGGGTAAAGCCCTTGGCCACCAAATGAGCTTTATAGGTGTGTACGTTGCCATCCATGTCAGTCTTTTTCTTGAAGAGCCACTTACACCCAACTACCTTAGCATTGGGTGGAAGGTCTACTTCAATCCAGACTTTATTGTCTTTCATGGATTGCATTTCCCCATCCATGGCTACTTGCCATTTGTCCTTTTCAGGGCTATTAATGGCAGCCTTATAACTAGTTGGCTCATCAATGTGATCCAATAGTGTAGATTCCTCATCCTCTATGTTTAAACATAGACGGTCAGGAGCCTTTGCAGATCTTGAAGATCTACGGATGGGTACCACTTCTACTTCAGGTGGAGGACCTAAACTTTCAGGTTCCACAGGAAGTGTGTTAGTGCCTTCAGAAGGTGAAGTATCTTCATGATCATTTTCAAGATCATATGCTCTCCCACTGATTTCTTGAGATATTAGATTATCTTCAAGAAAATCACCGTACCTAGCCACGATGATCTTATTTTCAGGTGGGAAGTAAAAGTAGTAACCCTTCGTTTCCTTAGGGTATCCTACGAAGATACACTTAACAGATCTTTGTTGGAGTTTATCAGGTGAGTCACGTTTAACAAACGCCTCACAACCCCAGACCTTTAAGTAAGAAAAGTTGGGAGCTTTTCCAGTCCATACTTCATATGGAGTCTTATCAACCTTCTTAGTTGGAATCCTATTCAACACGTGAACAGCCGTTTCAAGAGCATAATCCCAAAAGGATAAGGGAAGAGTTGTAAGATTAAACATGGATCGTACCATATCTAACAAAGTACGATTTCTCCTTTCAGATACACCATTTTGTTGTGGCGTATAAGGAGAAGTGAGTTGTTGCACAATGCCACACTCACCCAGATAATCCTTAAACTCTTGGCTTAAGTACTCACCACCACGATCGGATCGAAGTGCCTTAATCTTCTTTCCGAGTTGTAATTCTACTTCATTTTTAAAGACCTTGAATGTCTCAAAGACTTCATGTTTATGTTTAAGTAAATAAACATAACCATAACGACTATAGTCATCCGTGAAGGTCAAGAAGTAGACAGCACCGCGTTTAGACACATGTCTAAGTGGACCACACACATCCGTGTGTACCAATCCAAGTAGATCCGAAGCCTTCTCCATATTGCTATGGAAAGGTTTCTTTGTCATCTTTCCAGATATGCAAGATTCGCATTTATCAACTGAATCATCATTGATATTTTTCAAAAGCCCATCGTGTTGCAGCTTTTGCATGCGATTCTTGCCTATGTGGGCAAGACGGCAGTGCCATAAATAAGACGAGTCCAAGTTGGACTTGACTCTCTTATTCCCGATGCTATACATTGAATTATTTCTATTGGATACATGGTTATCCATGTCAATTTCAAACACACCATTTAATGAAATAGCATTAAAGTAAAAAACAGAATTTAGAGAAACAGAAATTCCATTATCATTAAATGTATGCTTAAAACCCAAATCCAATAACAAAGAAACTGAAACGACACCTCTAACAATGGAAGGTGCGTAATGACAATTGTTCAAAACTAATATTAAACCAGAAGGTAAAACTAGCTCAAAAGTCCCTATGGCTTCTACTGCTGCACGTATTCCATTTCCCACGTACAAGTAGCATTCCCCATAGTTCAGCTTCTTTGCTCCTCTAAGCCCCTGCGATGTATTACAAATGTGAGTACCACATCATGTATCATATATCCAGGCATTTTGCTTACGAGGAAAAGAAAATAATTCAACCATAAAAATACCTGACGTGCTGGCGCCCTGCCCAGCCTTGGCATTCTTATTTTTGCGACACTCCTCAAGCAACAATGGACAGTCACGCTTCCAGTGTCCAGGAGTATGGCAGTGGTGACAAGCAGCCGCATCCTTTTTGGGATAATCCTTCTTGGGAGGAGGATTCTGCTTCTTTGGCTTTTGCTGATAGGTCACAATCTGCTTGCCCTTGTCAGCGTTGCCTTTTCCTTTCTTGTTCACATGTTTCGGTTTACCGGGCTTAACTACTCTACCACCTCTTATTGCCATAACAGCAGGTGTAGGAGCTTTCTTTGTGAGTGCCTTCTCATGCTCAATAAGCATTGCATGCAATTCAGAAAATGTCTTCCCCTTGCAATGCATGTTAAAGTTGCGCACAAACTCACCATATAATTCCTCATTGAGGGATTTGTTGATGAGGCCAACTTTAACGTCTTCCACAAACCCGCAATTAAGTGCATCTAGTTGGTCAAGATAACCTTTCACTTTAAGTGCATGATCACTTACGGGTGTGGTCACATCCTGCTTGCACTTGCCCAAGTTGTCAAGTACATCATACAATTCAGCCATAGGAGATTTCTGAAACATACGTGTCAGTTCATCAATCATGTTTTTCGGGCCATATTTCTCAAACTGTTTTACCAGTTGATCATCCATCCCCGATAGCATGAGACAAGCCGCATCATTGTGCTTGTCATAGGCTTCATTGAACTCCCTAAGTATTTCATTAGGCGAGTTTGCAGGAGGAGCTTCAGGAAGGTCCACGGTAAGACATTCTGAACGTTTGGCAATTCTAAGAACAAGCCTTAGATTTCGATACCAAGCGTTAAAATTCTTAGTCCCAGTCAGTTTTTCCTTTTCAAGCATCATCTTGAAACAGGAAGTTAAGTTTAACGAGTTTCCGGGTTGGGCCATTTCTACAGAAAAAAGTTCAAAAGTTAGTACTTTCGATAATAAAACATTTCATGAAAATTAAACACCCATTGGTTAAAAACCATTTAATTTTCACTGAAAACTAGGATCCTAATTGATGCCGTTTCATTACATCAGCTTTGGCTGCTAGCAATGAAAGTGCTCAACAAGGTACGGGATCACCCAATTGCCAATGTCAAATTGCAATTCCTAGAAATCTTGGGACTTACATTATATTGCCAACATCAGTTGCAAAATGTAAGCATGTTTCATCCCCAATTCTTTATGCCTTGGCGCCGTTCCATTACATCAGCTTTGGCTGCTAGTAATGAAAGTGCCCAATTAAGTTAACCAACTTAAGAAACAGTAAATTGACGTCGGTTTATTGCATTCAGTTTTGGCTGCTAGCAATAAAGTACTCAATTTTACCCTTAGATGACCACCCTTTGAACATCAACATTCAGCTTTGGCTGCTAGTGATGTAGGATGAAACCTTAGGTGTTTCTTTTTGTAGTTGGGTGACATATAACTTAAATTTAAAGGGTAATAAATTTTGATGTGTGAAATCAAAAAATATGTACAAAGATGTCATGCATTCATCTTTGTATCATATATGTTTGCAAAAACAAAACCGTTTACTAATTCATAGCTCAAATCATCAAAAAATTTTAATTGAGGCGTTGAGTAAATTACAACATTGCCTTAAGATGCTTCGTACTTATTCATGGTGTACTTGGTAAGTCTATTATTGACGCACAGGCGAGCGGAGGGACGACAGCCGCCGAAGCTGGTTAAAACCGTGCCCCTTTAAGGTCACAATTTAGTGTGAGCCAACCTTAAACCCACTTTATAGTTTGTCAATAATAGGTCTGCCGCTTCGACCACTTTTGTACAGTTGCAATCAATCAACTAAAAAAATATGATTTTCTTGCTAAAACAATTTATGTAATAATTTATTAATTGCTAGTCTCGCCTGGGAGCAAATTACCGTGCGAAGCGAACCACTGTCGGCACATAAGACTTGGCAATGAATAAAATTACTACAAAGGTTTCATAGTTATTAGTCTTGTTTATTTTTATTATGAAAATTACCCTCTTTTTGTGTTGCAATCCATCATAATATATAAACACAAAAGATCAAGTAATTACAAAAAAAATAAACACATAATAACAAATATATGATCATAACAATATCATATAGCCACATGCAAACCTTTTTCCAATAAATCCTATTATTAATTCTATGTGTAATTAAATATGTATTAAACTAACAAAACTCCCATTGGTTTTCGAGCTCATTGTGCCCAATGGTCCACAGACACCAAATAGCTTGGCCGCGTAAGTTTTAGTTAATTTAATACCACATTGCACATAATTTATTAATTAATATATTGAGGTCTTCCCCAATTAAAGATTTATTAAACAAAACATGTAGCAAATACATACATACAAATCGTCCCATACATCAAACCATGACAAAATATGCAAGATTTTGTCATGGATACCATATTAACACATAATCATGAAATCCATATTAACATGTTAATATCTAGTACGTATCTAATTAATTGGTGACATCACATAGTATTCACAAATTAATCCCTAAAAATTTTCCATGCATAATCTAGGGTTTCTAACAAGTTTTTAATAAAAACTAACATAAACCCTAAAAAAATAAATGTGGATCGATCCACATATATAGAAAATTAGGGTTTCAAATTAAAACCCTAGAACAATTAAATGCATGTATCTAATCAAGATCCAATTTTTAGGTTTTAGTAATTAATTACATAGTTCTAAACGAGGCTCATGATGCCACTGTTGGATTATATAAATCATAAAACTATAAACATATAAAAAAACATCACAAAGCACGCAGCGGAAGATCTACAAGAACATGTAATTAATTAAAACTAAATAGACACGTACCTTTTTGCAATCACCAAGAACAAGTATGAACCCTAAATAAATATAGGGTATGTCGATCCAAACACAAGGGAAAAACACTAGTTAAAATAAACTAGTCACTCGTTCTTGTACACACGTGATGATAGCGTTTCAGTAGGAAAAGCTAGGTTCAAAAATCACAAACAACCAAACACTTTAATGCTATTAGCTTGAGCCGAATTTCCTAGTGGAAATAAAAATGTCGACTAGCTTCTAGCAAGAGGGAGAAAGAAGAGAAGTTTGGCAATTAGGGATTCCAGATTCATCTAACCCTAAACACAATGAATTGTATTTATAGGCTATCCATAGGGCACCAAACTTGCTCCCTACTCTTCCTCAAAACCGGCCAACCCAACCCAAGTTGGATTCCCTGCCGATCCAACCCACTCTTGTGGTTCTAGATCCTTCTTTTCACTTTTAGTCCTTTAACGGTCGTTATCTCTAACACCGTTAAGTACTAACTGTCGTTAAGTGCTTGTTTGTGAAATGAATAAATAAAATACATAAATATATTTAATTTATTCATACTATTGAAACTCTCATGCATCGTGTGCAATCCCGAGTCTCGGGTTCGAAACCGGACATAAACATATTAATATTAATCCATGACCCGAAACAGTTACCATTCCTATGAGTCAATTTAGGAGTCATTTCATATTGTTATGGTTGGATTACATGTCTTTAAAGTTAGAGGCTTTGGTGACTTTTGAGCAGTGCCGTAGCTGGGCTAGTGGAGACCCTATGCAAAAAATTCTATAACAATCGAAAATGAATATAAAAATATTTTGGTTTATTCAAAGAAGGTTGCCGTTTTGCAATTTTATTTCCAGTCTTGTGAGACGATGCAAATCCACACTCTCACTTACACATAGGCATTAGTCTTATAAAACTAACACGATTACTTAAGATCTCTCACTTACACATAGGCAGTAGTCTTATAAAGCCCTTAAAAGATTGCTTTCCAACCAACGTGGGACAAATTTCACATCTATTTCTTTGTTTCAGATTTTACCTCAAGTGCGCTACTTTGAGACATGAAATCCTAATCATATCAACTCCATTTTTGACATATGTTAACTCTCTTCAAATAGAACGCGTATCTTTTTTTTGGGTAAAGGGTACACGTATAGGTAGTTGAAATACAAGGACTCCTTATCGTCCATTTTTAGGATCCTATAACATATATTACAAATTTTTAAAACTTTTTTTACAAATCAAAGTTCTCGGTATTATTTTTTCATATTATTGAATTACATTTTTAACTGATCTTGAGCTAAGCTCGAATCAACCTTAAATTTTTTCGAACAAACTCGAACCTAGCATAAATGACTTATCTGAGCTCGTTCACCATCAAACTCGACCAGATTAAACTCAGGTCAGAAGTTAAAAAATTGCAAAGTTAACAGAAAAAAAATGGTAAATCTAAAAATTACCCAAAAACACTCTTTTTATCTTACAGAACCAAAAGAAAAATAAAGAACGTTGCCTCTTGTCATCGATTTCTTCATATAAGAACAACCTGTATCAGTTTATACAACAAATATAAATAACACATCCGTACACTTCATTGTGAGATTCTTCTGATTGCTTGTATTACTGCAACAATCATGATCACAACAAACAATCAATTTTTGCTTTAAAATGCTTCCTTTTATATTTCTTCACATCTACTTCATTTTGGACACATCTTAGCTCAGAAGCTGTCTTAAAAGAGAAAGAAAACCCACAAATTATACTAACATATATACAAGCATATGCATATAGACAATTGTTTTCAAAGTTGGCAAAAGTCACTATTCCCAATTCAACAAAACTAACTTCCGATACTTATTAGATATGAAGACATATACATGACCAACCAACGAGTAAAAAGTACAGACTTATATCAAACATCCCATACAGGACAAAACAACGAGTAGAAGTACATACGTGCTTATATCTAACATACGACATCAGAGATACACATGTAGGAAAAGAATAAGTATGAGTTTCACATACAACAAAACTACCTTACTAGCTTAACATGCTACAAATAAATTGGCCATTTGATGATATGATTCTCTCTGCTTTTACAACCATGTCAAGGTTGAGAGGAACGTAACTTCGAGATGGGCCATAAAAATGGGGAAAGATGTTTGAGCCATCTACATCTTCATAAAGTAATCCATCTCCAAGCTGCAAAAAAACCCATATTACGGAAAATCATTCTGTTCGGAAACGACAGAAACTATATACCCCGAGTAGAGGTGGTAAATGGGCGCGTTAGGTAACGGGTCATAATGGTTAATTTTCCTATGGCCAGAAAAGGGTGGGTTGCTTGACCTAAACTATATCTATTTAAACGTTTTAGTGGTTTTTATAAATGGTGTGTCAAGTATGTTTACAAAACTTATGTTATTTCAGTCATGATCTGAAATGATTAGGAGGTTCTATGCACTAAAATTACATTATGAGCGATTTTAGACCTGAAACACCTTTTGTGCGGTGTTTTAAACTATACTCAATGGTGTATTAAACATTATTACAAAAACTATGTTATTTAGAAATAATAAATTTCGCTAGTTATAGGGGGATAAAATGGTTTAGGAGGTGGCAAAACACTTTGGTGAATTTTGACCCAGTTTGACCCGTTTCCTCTTTAGCTAACTTTGATTATTTTACCCAATATAGATAAAATATGACCCGTATCGACCTAGTGATAGGTTAATCGGTCAAATTGCCACCTCTAATTCTGACAAACATTTATATCAAAGACAGATGATAAACAACGATCAAGATGTTCAAAACCACTTGGCACAAAGAACTCAGCGAGAGTATGGCATTATTACCTTCTTACAGTCTATCTGGAGAAGGAAAAGATCACTCGTAGCATTCATGTAGAACCTTTCTAAGGTTGACTTTACCTGCAACATGGTTAAACAACACTATCAGAAACGAATAAAAAAACCAAAATTATAGTTAGTCTTTGAATTACTAATTACTAAGATTAGATTAAAAGAAGTGTAAACAGAGTGCTATTTTGATTCCTTCTAATCATCATTTTAGTCCCAAGCAGTATGAAACTGGTTATTTTAACTCAAATTAGAGACAAGTCAACAACAGAAGCAAAGTCAGTTTATCCAACGATTAAGGGTTTCTTTTGGATTACTTATATACTGATAATCAGATGTAAGAAATGCGATGCAGAAGATTGTGTTTGGATTTGATAATGTTGCAACAAAACACAATAATCAATCAATCAATTGTATGATTGTTCGGTAATAAATAATCATCCATTCGCATTCATCCAAACACTCAATACTAATGATCTGTTGTACCAAATCCAATTATCCAACCATCCCATTGTTGAATGACCAGAACCCATAAACAAAACCTCACATTACACCCAATCAACCATATTTCAATACAAGACTTTGTGCAAGCATAACGTATTCTAATAATAGAAAGACATGTCACCTGATTGAGCTTGCTGAGATGGATATAACGAGAATCCTTGTCAAGTTGTTGACCGAACGTACATCCACTCGTTTGCAGTTCGGACCATTCGTCAGCAGTACTAATTCTGTAAACGTATTCTTCATTTTCATTGAGTCCCACATTTCCCGCCATTCCTTCACCTGCTTCATTCCAGCCAAGTGATCAATATTCCACATTTGTCAATATAACGCGACCTGCATCAGTTTAGGGGGTGTTTGTTTCATCTTATATAGCCAGCTTATGGCTTATTTGATTTCGGGTTTATGTTTCATAAGCTCATTTTTTGAGGATTATTTAAAAAAAATTTGGCTTATATAAGTTTCTTAGCTTTTATTAAGCTTATATAAGACGAAAATTTTCAAAATAAGCCACAAAAAGTGAGCTTATGGAACATAAGCCCAAAACCAAATAAGCCAAAAGCCAACGTTTTCAATTTTCTTTATGTTGCAATGATGAACATTTGATAAACTATGATTATTATAGAATCAAGACCAGTCAGTCAATTAAATTTGATTTCATAGTATTTATACAAATGAACATAATTAATCAACAAGTATCAATTGTGATATATAAAACTAAAGGAATAGCTTAAATGTGCCCCTATTGTATTTGTAGCGGAATATATAAAGACATGATATAAAGGCTAGAACAATTTACCAAATGAGCAAAAAAGATACGATCGAGTGACTTACCTGAGTCGATGAGTAGTTCACCCAGAAATTACAAAACACCGACAGAACTAGTAAGAGGGTGTTTATGTATTTTTTTCCTTAGCTAAGCCTTTTAATCCGGAAGACTGTATAATTTAATACTTGAATATAGACCCACTAACAGAAATAATTGGTCTCATTTAAAAAAGAAATATTATTAAATTAGTGGCTCCTACTATTTTTTCCCTATAACTAAAAAAGAAACACACCTTAAGTTTGACTAATTAAGGCATCATTCATAAATGATAAAACATTAACACATGTCTTTCAAGGGTGTTTGTAGGGTAGAGCATCATAGACCGCGGATCGAATCGAACCGAGAAATTAGACCGACTGGACTGGACTGAATGTATTTCGGTCTGGTATTCGGTCCATCCTTTTAAACATTTTCTGTCCTCGATTCGGTCTAATTCGGTCTTATGCACAACCGAACATTATACTTTGTTGGACCGAACCGACCAACGAACTGGGTCGGACCGACCCGGACATGGACCGAACATTTTGGTCCGATGTTTTGGGCCAAATCGGTTTTTGGTCCGGTCCGATTTTGGTCGGTCTGGTCCGGTTTTCGGACCGTGCTCAGCCTAAACTGTTTGTGAGTCAATAGTTTTTAGCTTCAAATGTAAAATTCATTAGACCAGGTGTAATGAGGGGCAAAATCAAGCGGGTTTACTCGTTAAGGTAATGTCGTTACCACGCGTGATTGTGGGTTTTCTGAGTTGTTCAGTGGTGATGACCACAAAATGAAATGAGATCAGGTGTAACGAGGGGCAAAACCACATGAAGTAAATTTGACCACACGTTTTCACCTATCACGGTGGTCCAACCATCACGCGTGATGGTAGGGCTTTCTGAGTTGGTTTGGTGTTGGTGACCATCGAATGATTACGCTTTACATACTACCATACGTAAACATATCTATTTACCATATGCATGCATATACGAGAGTATAAACAAAATATCATATGTAAAAGAAATGTGAAAAGTTTAATTAGCAAAAGTGACATTTCACCAACTTTGTACTCAATTGTTTATATGTACATGTTATCTACATAAGTAATTAACTCCATCTTAAGCATACGTGCACTTTGTGTGCAGATTAGCACTTTGAACTCCAAACTTGTGAACTAAAAATCTTTTCGTTTCGGAGGAAATCCAAATAAATCTATATGTATATAGTTATATATGTTAGTTTTGAAGACATAAAATAATAGTTGTGTGTTAGGATCGAACTCGAGATCACGGGATTATACACTTTACGTATGAAGAGTTAACGAATAATAATTATTTATAAAACGTTATATATAATTATTAATTAACACAAAACACATAACGACCATTAAGTAATTATTGATAATTGACTAACAGGAAAAGGAAATGGACTAGATTGAAAATTGGATGACGAGAATGTTCTGAAAACCCTTGTGGGTTTTGAGGCCGGTCGTGGGGCTTGGGGTAAAACCCAATCCTACCCAATCTATATGTATATAGTTATATATGTTAGTTTTGTAGACATAAAATAATAGTTGTGTGTTAGGATCGAACTCGAGATCACGGGATTGCACACTTTATGTATGAAGAGTTAACGAATAATAATTATTTATAAAACGTTATATATAATTATTAATTAACACAAAACACATAACGACCATTAAGTAATTATTGATAATTGACTAACGGGAAAAGGAAAGGGACTAGATTGAAAATTGGATGACGAGAATGTTCTGGAAACCCTTGTGGGTTTTGAGGGCGGTCGTGGGGCTTGGGGTAAAACCCAATCCTACTCAAACTTGGTCACCAAGTTACAATTAGTATATAAGCAAACATAGGGGGTCATTAGTTGGTACATTTTGTGCACTTGCTAATACCTAAAGTTTTCTTTTCCCTTTTCTTTCTCCTAGGCCGATCGACTAACCCCCCTCCTCAAGGGATTGATCGACTTTGTTTTTCAAAACAAAGTGTTTGGTTTTGTTTTGTGTTTTTACTTGCATAAACGTTATCTTGGTATTAGTACGTGTGTACAACAACGTGAATCAAACACACTATTGTTTGATTCTTGGATTGAATTGCAAAATCGGTAAGGGGCAATTCGTGTAATCCGTATAAACCCTAATTAGGGTTCATCACTCATATTGCTTGGATTGATTCTTGTTTTGCTAGAATCATTAAGGTACGTATACGTTTTAAATTCGGTTAATTAATTATGTGTTATTGTTCCTTCGCTTCCGCATGTTTTCTTTGATGTTAATTGTATTTAATTATAATAGTCGTGATATTAATATTCCAACAGTGGCATCACGAGTCGTTATAACGTGTGATTAATTACCGAAACACATAAAAAACGAATCTTAATTGTGTTTTACATGTTTGGTCGATTTAGGGTTTAATCCAATCGAACCCTAATTTTAATTTAAGGCCGATTGCCCTTTATTATTTTTTAGGGTTTATGTTTGGTTATTTAATTTGATTAGAAACCCTAGGTTTAACATGTTTATGTGTTTAAGTATGCAATCTTGTGGCAACTTGCTAATTGTTTGGTAGAATCCATGCAAACATGCATGTAATCCATGCAAACATGCATGTTTGGCATGGATTCATTGTTGTGATGATTTAAATTATTTTTCACATGTAATTTAATTGATAGATGTCGAATTGGGGAAGACTCCAATAAATTAAGTAATCAATTATGTGTTATGTGGTGTATATTTAATTATGACTAACACAATCGATACGTAGATGCATGTGGCTCACTTACCTTTGTAAGTGATAGTCTTAGTTAAATATATACAATATAAACCTAGAATTGATTATTAATAGGTTTTATCAAATAAAGTTTGCATGTGACTATTTGTTTACATAAATTAATTGTTAAGTTATGTGCATTATTTAGTTGTTTATTTTTATTATTACTTGTTTTTGTTTAATTGTTGAAATGTTTAATAGAAAATAAAGGTAATTTTGTTATTTGTTACTAAATGTTTGAAATTTTTTAAGCAAAAAAAGGTAATTTTTGAATAGAAAATAAATGGACTAAATAATGGTGAAACTTGATGTGATAAATTATGAATCTTACAAAGTCTTATGTGCCGATAGTGGTTCGCTTCGCATGGTAATTTGCTCCCAGGCGAGACTAGCAAGGTTATAATTTATAACATGTTTTCTTAAGACTTAAAGTCATAAACTTTTAATTGAGTGATAAGTTTTGTACCAATAGTATGAACGGCTCACCCAATTGTGACAAACTATAAGAGGGGTATAAGTAGAAACGGGTTTTTAATAAGCTTCGTGCTGACCTTTGTTTCTACGCTCCTTTGTGCGTCAAATTAGAGCTAACAAGTACGACTATTTTTATGTACAAAATCATCTTAAGGGTGAATTGACCTCAATTTCACGTGCCACTTTGTGGTAATTATCCAAATAACTTGGGTCTTTTGACTCATGCAGTAGTAGGATATAGTGGGCGATAATTGTAGGTAATTCTTTGATTGGTGAACCCAATACCTCAATTAAAACTTTGTTGATTTAATCTTAGCTTAAATTGGTAAATAAAAAAAGGTTTTGAAAAACTTATGATACGAAGATGTATGCATGCTTCTTCGTACATATTTTGATTATAAACATAAAAAACTAGTACCCTTAAAATTAAGTTAATTTCATCTAATTAAAATAACACTTGAAGTTGTAATTTACGTCATGTGAGAGCTTGGACTAGATTACAATGGAAAGGTAAATTTCATACTTTCATTACTAGCAGATCGACTGATGTAATGGGACTATGTTAATTTAGAATTTTTTAATTAGATGACTTAATTGAGTTGTAAGTGAGAGCTTGGACTCAAGCCATAAGATGGGGATAAAACATTCTTATATTGGATATTGTTTGTCAATATAAATCCCATAATGATCTAGGAATTGGAAATTGTTTGCCAATTATTGTTCGACATATTACCTTATTGTATACTTTCATTACTAGCAGCTCAACTGATGTAATGAAACTATGATAATTTGGATCCTGTAGCAACCGCGAATTTTTCAGGTCTTTACTCAACATTTAAAATTCAAAATAATTTATTTTAGAAGTTACATATTTCTCTTGCGTATAACTTATATCTAAACTACACGAATTGAGAGAACGATACCACACGCGTACCGATACTAGATTAGTAATGGTTCAAATTTTAATTCAATTTCGGAGTCAGTAAATTTTACTTGATGTCAGTTACATAAAAACGGTTCTAGATTTGTGTTTTCACATTTATGTGAAACCGGGGTACCACAATTTCACCTCAGCTCAACAAAACACGGGGTACACAAAATACAGTTTATATAATAAAACACACCCACACTCACAACTGATCTTATCTTATCTCTCTTAATATCACCACACAATCCATCCACATACATTCCATCCTTGACTTTTCCTGTATCTCTCCCCAACGCAGTCAGGCCCTCCTCCCTCATCCATCAACATCTTCGATGCACCCTCCCCAAAAATTTGATCACGAGATTCACTTGGAGATGAGGAGAGAAAGGGAGATTTACTAAGAACTGATGTCTCACAAAATCGAAGCAAAGAAAGAACGAGTCAAACCTCCTTGTTTTTCTTCTTTTAATTACCAATCGATTCACAGTAGAGCCACATCCTAAAGACTTCATTCTAAATCAAAGAGTGATCGGTGGTGGTGTTCCTGCTGAATCGGATTAGGTTTATTGGTTATCTCTTGTAATCGGCTTCTAATCCTCTTTGTAAGGTTAACCTTTTATTGTCTTTGAAACTGATTTGATGTGATTTTTATTTTCCCAAATCGTTATATAAGATGTTTCTTTGTTGTTGATATGATTTTGTGGTGTAAAGATTGTGTCGATTCGTTGTTGTGGTGTGGTAAAAGATTAAACACTAAAAACTAGGACTCGAATTTAAAACCAACGTTAGCTCAAATCAGTAAGTATATGATGTTAAAAAGTGTTGTGTTCAAGTTTTATTAATCCTCTTGATCGAACCATAAGCAAAAAAAGGGAAGTTAATTAAATCTAGGATGAAAGAAAAATTAATGGTTATGTTAAGATTCACATCTCGTTCTGTGTTGGTGATCATCCGGTGTTATGTTCATGTCTGGGTGTGTATTCATGATATACTCGAATCTGTTATGCTTAGAATTCGTGTGTCCATGTTCGAAATATATGCTCGAAATGTGTTTGAAATTAGGTCCGAATAGAGTGTATATCCTGATGCTCAAAAGCCTGAGTCTAGGTCCGGATTGCTTTGTGTTATGCGTTTGTGCTCAGTTTCAAGTTGCGTTAGAATTTGGAATTTGTTGTGTTGGTTTATTTCGGTTCGAGTGAAACTTTAAGTATTGAGTTGAGTAGAACTGGGTTGAGTTTATACTCGGTATTTGGCTGTGTTCGAGCTCAACTCGAGCCTTGAATGGGTTGCTCATTCCCTTGTTTAGTTTGACCGTTGAGTCACTAAAAACACCCATGGGGTGCTGTTTTTGTCTCGCTCATACAAAGGGTTCACATCTTATAAACGAGTTCTTTTAAATCGTGTTCTAGTCAAAGTTCGAAACCATGTTCTGCACCAAGAAAATAATTGAAACCTTATACTCCAAAATATGATATACTGGAAGTTTTAGTTGCTTTGGTGGGCTGAATTTCCCTAAGCCCAAAGTAGACTCATGTGTCAACGACCAGGCTGGGCCTTCTTTTAAGTTTTAAAGTTTCGGATTGGGCCGAAGCCCAAGTAGCGAGTGATGAAGTCTGTCTAGCGTGAGTCATTTAATTCAACTCGTCAAAAATCTTAACGTAATAACGAATTTGAAATCCGTCCCGAGACACGAGTTGCGATCACCATCGTTCGAGTGGTCGTTACAATTATCACATCTTTATATTTTACGATTTAAAACAACTCAACTAGTTATTATCGCCTCGTTACACATCACTAAAACCTAACCCATCGATATATATATTTAGATCTTTATTTAACATGATTATTAAACCAAATGGATTTGTCGTGACGCATACAATGAAAAACTCTTTTACATAATTAACAATTGCTTGTAAATAAAAACTCGCTCATAAATTCGGTTACATATAAACTTGAAATGTTTTGTCAAAACTTATATAAATTTATTAGATTATGAACAATTGTTTTTACACACAAACCTTATAACTATTGATAGCACGAAAATGGTTTATTACCAAAGAGGATATACTTGGATCATTAAACTTTTATCAATGACATAAACAATGGTAATGAAATTTCAAACGTAACGTCATCTTTACAAACAATATATATATACACACACTTAGTGATATATACTCACTTAACAATAATATTCCAATATCTCGTTAACGTCTAGTGTTGTCATAATCACTCTTCGTTCATCGTCCTTCGGTTATTGTCCAAGCGGAATCTTAATCGTTCTTGATATTTTATTGTCAAACACTTATGCACTTCCAAGAGCCAATACCTACAAATACTTAGAAAACTGTTTTAAACTTAAATGCTGCCACACCAGCAACAACAATGTAAACACTTTAAAACTTTTGAATTAAATTCGTGGAGTCTTAAAATTAGTCTGTGAACTAAACATGCCTTACTAATCTAGGTCGCGTGTCGGTGCCGTGCAATATTGTTACTTGATTTATTCATATTAGACGACTATTCCTGAGGTGAGTTCTCGTAGCCCCTTTTTCATTTGTTTTCCTTGGGGGAAAATGGTACTCAAATGATATTTTGAACTGTTTTCATGCTGTGATACATCGTTTTCATGGTTTTGGACATATATGTGTGATGATGCGATTATGTGCTACTAAATGTTTTGACTGTGTGTACATGAATGCGCAACTGTTAACTCTCTTTGAGAGCCGAAACATTATGATAGATCTATCGGGGTAGCTCCCCTCTGTGTGTACTGTTGATGTGTGTAACATTGTGATAGGTTCAGTTGGCGCGACACTATTTTTGTTTGGATAACATGTTCATAATTTGTATTCATTTGCACTATTGTCCTCCACTATGATTCACAGCTTCGTGGTTTGACATCTAAACCTACGAGCTCACCAACATTATGTTGACGTTTTCAAGTATCCATTTTCAGGTGTTAAGAATGAAGGTACCATAGAAGGTTGAGTATTGGCCTGACTTAGCAAGACTTAGTCAAAGACCCTCCCGGGTTATATCTCGTGGAGTTGCATTCTGATATTGATTAGTAATGTTGTGTAACTTTGAGACTCATGTTGTTTTGGATATTGTACTTATCCCAGTTGCGGGAGTTGTGACTATTATCTGTTCTATGTGTTACATTTAGTATTTCTCTATTGTAACACCTTGTGTTCTTGACAATGAGGTCGTACCCCGTAAATGCCATTCCACTGCTCCATTTTTGGGGTGTGACAGATCCTAGTTTTCAAGAAAATACTATGGTTATATGAATATTTCCTTGGGTATTTTATTTTCTTGAAAAATTGTATTATCGAAAATACTAATGTTTGAACTTTCTTTATCTGTAGAAATGGCTCAAAACAATAACACTACTATGAGTTCTGCGTTCAAATCATTCTTTGAACGGGAAAAATTGACTGGCTCTCAGAATTTCAATGATTGGTTTCGCTCACTTAGGATTGTCCTGCGAGTGATAGATCAACTTGAATATTTATATAAGCCTTGTTCTGCTGAACCTACTGCTGAAACTTCAACTGATGAGGAAAAAGCATTGTGGAAAGCTGAGTTTAAGACACATAATGATGTGGCCTGTTTGATGTTGGGAGCGATGACACCTGCTTTACAAAAGCAATTTAAGAATTACTTCCCTATGGACATGCTAAACGAACTCAGAAAAATGTTTGAAAAACCACAAACTGTTGAGGTCTCTGATTTGATGGAATCTCTACACGGTTGTAAGCAGGCAGATGGTGAACCTGTAAGTGCTCATGTGTTGAAAATAAAAGGTTACAAGGATCAACTACAAGCACTTGGCAAGGTCTATGAACAAGTCATTGCTATTAACTTAATCAATAGATCCCTAACTAAGGAATTTAGTGGTTTTGTGCGTAATTTCAATATGCATTGCGTGGGGAAGACAGTTTTTGATTTACACGCACTGCTTATTGATTACGAGAAAGGTTTACCACCAAAGGCTTCTACACCCCAGGTACTTGCTATTCAAGGGGGTAGAATTAACAAGCCAAATGCGAACAAGAAGGGTAAGGGTAAGGGAAAGGCTAATAAGGGTAAGCAAGTTATGACTTATCAACCTCAACCTAAGAAAAACCCTCCTAAGAAGAAGGATAATCCAAAGAAGGATCAGGCTTGCCACTACTGTCATGTAGTTTGTCACTGGAAGAGGAATTGTCCTCTTTATATCCAAGAATTGCGAGAAAGTAAGAACAAGAAGACTGGGCACTTGGGCGCCAGCACTTTAGGTAACTTACTTATGATTGAATTATTTACTCTAAATCATAAAATTAATTCCTGGGTATATGATACTGGATGCGGTATTCACATTTGTAATACGCTGCAGGGGTTTAGAGTGGAAAGGAAGCTTGCCTATGGGGAGCAATATCTGCATGTGGGAAATGGAGCACCTGCAGCTGTTGAAGCCATAGGAGTGTTTAATTTAGTTTTACCTTCGGGTTTAGTACTATCATTAAACAATTGTCATTATGCACCTTCAATTGTTAGGGGTGTTGTTTCCTTTTCTTGTTTATTGGATATTGGTTTTAATCACACTATCAATAGTCATGGAATTTCCGTTTCTCTAAATGGTATTTTTTATTTTAATGGTATTTCCGTGAATGGTGTGTTTGAAATTGACATGAATGATTATGTATCCAATAATAATAATTCAATGTATAGCATAAGTAAGAGAATTAAGTCAGACTTGAATTCTTCTTACCTTTGGCACTGTAGAGTTGCTCATATAGGCAAGACTCGCATGAAAAAGCTACAACATGATAGGCTTTTGAAAAGTATCAATGATGAATTATATGATAAATGTGAGTCTTGTATATATGGGAAGATGACTAAGAAACCTTTTCATAGTAATATGGAAATTGGAAAGGGCTTCTGATCTACCTGATTTAATACATACTGATGTGTGTGGACCACTTAGACATGTGTCAAGGAAAGGTGCTAGCTACTTCTTAACCTTTACAGATGATTTCAGCAGATATGGTTATGTTTACTTGCTTAAACATAAACATGAGGTGTTTGAAACATTTAAGGTTTTCAAAGCAGAAGTAGAATTGCAACTAGGAAAGAAGATTAAAGCTCTTCGATCCGATAGAGGTGGTGAATACCTAAGCCAAGAGTTTAAAGATTATTTAGCTGAGAATGGAATTGTCCAGAATCTCACATCTCTATATACTTCACAACAAAATGGTGTATATGAGAGAAGAAATCGTACATTGTTAGACATGGTACGACCAATGTTTAATCTTACAACTCTTCCTTTATCTTTTTGGGATTATGCCTTAGAATTTGCGGTTCGTATTTTGAATATGGTTCCCACTAAGAAGGTTGAGAAGACACCATATGAAATATGGAATGCAAAAGCTCCAAACTTGTCTTATTTAAAGGTCAGGGGTTGCGAGGCGTATATAAGACGTGACTCAGCAGATAAACTCCAATAGAGATCTGTAAAATATATCTTTGTAGGATACCCAAAGGAAACAATGGGTTACTACTTTTACTACCCACCTGAAAACAAAGTAATTGTTGCTAGATATGGTGACTTTCTAGAAAAGGAACTTATATCTCAAGAATTCAGTGGGAGAGTTTATGATCTGGAAGATGATCATGTAGATACATTACCTTCTAAAATCACTAGCATACTTCCTGTGAAGCCTGAAAGTCTGGGTCCTCCACCTGAAGTTGAAATTGTTCCCATTCGCAAGTCTTCAAGACATGTGAAAGCTCCTGAACGTCTATGTCTTAACATAGAAATTGAGGAAACTATATTAGGGGATCTTGATGAACCTACTAATTATAGGGCTGCCATTGAGAGTCCTGAAAAGGATAAATGGGTAGTTGCTATGAATGGAGAAATGCAATCCATGAAAGATAACAATGTCTGGATTGAAGTAGACCTTCCTCCCAATGCCAAGGTAGTTGGAAGTAAGTGGCTCTTCAAGAAGAAAACTGACATGGATGGCAAGGTACACACCTATAAGGCCCGTTTGGTAGCTAAAGATTTTACTCAAACATATGGTGTTGACAACGAGTAGACCTTTTCTCCTGTAGCTGACATTAGGGCTATTAGGATTCTCATAGCTATAGCAGCATACTATGACTATGAGATTTGGCAAATGGATGTTAAAACCGCCTTCTTAAATGGTCGCCTAGATGAAGACATATATATGGCGCAACCTGAGGGGTTTGTGAATCCAAAGTTTCCAAACCGTGTATGCAAACTTCAAAGATCCATTTAAGGATTAAAGCAAGCGTCAAGGCAATGGAATAAAAGATTTGATGAAGAAATCAGAAGGTTTGGATTTACTCAAAATCTTGATGAGCCATATGTATATCACAAAGCTAGTGGGAGTAATGTAATTTTCCTTATCCTATATGTTGATGACATATTGATCATGGGAAAAGACATTTCAAGTTTGCAAAAAGTTAAGGCATATCTTGGAAAGTGCTTTTCTATGAAGGATTTAGGGGAAGCTGCATATATTCTGGGAATCAAAGATCTATAGAGATAGATCAAGGCAGTTAATTGGATTAAGTCAAAGTGCTTACACTGACAAAATATTGAAGAGATTCAATATGCAAAATTTCAAGAATGGATATTTGCCAATGGAAGTGAAACATGGCTTGAGCAGTGAGTTATGTGCTTCAACACCTGCAGAGGTGGCACACATGAGCAAAGTTCCTTATGCTTCGGCTGTAGGATCTATTATGTATGCGGTGAGATGCACAAGGCCAGATGTGGCGTTCGCTCAAAATATCACCAGTCAATTTCAACAGAATCCAGGTGAAAAACATTGGATTGCTGCTAAACATATTCTTAAGTATCTTAGGCATACGAAAGATATGTTTCTTGTGTATGGTGGAAATCCAGCTACAGAACTTGATGTAACAGGTTACCGTGATGCGTCCTGGCAATGTGACAAAGATGATGCGAAGTCTCAGACTGCTTATGTCTTTGTAATCAATGGAGGAACAGTAGACTGGAAGAGCAAGAAGCAGAGTACAATTGCGATGTCTGCGACAGAGGCCGAATACATAGCTGCTTCAGAAGCTGCAATGGAGGCTGTTTGGATTAGGAAATTCATTTCAGGGCTTGGTGTTATGCCTTCAATTGAATCGCCTATTAATATGTATTGTGACAATTGATGTGCTTTAACGGAGGTGTATATATTATATCCCAATTCCACTCAAATTTTAAATTTTTACAGAAAACCTCTTTACCGTTTATCTAAGAATCACATACGAGCAAGTATACTCGTTCAATTGTAGTATTGTTTATGGTAAATAAGGATCGTCCCAAGGGACTACTAGTTTTGGTTTAGGCAATTTAAGTAAGAGCAATAAGAAATAGCACTTAAGATTGTCACGGTCTAAAGCACTTAAGAGCAATTAAACAAGCAATTGTTTCAAATCAAATCAAACAAACAACCAAATACTTGTTTAGGAACCATGACTAATCGTGATAGAATGTTGAACATGTTTGCGTGAAACTTAGAAGGCACATTTCAATTTTCACAAGGACCACTAGTCAATGGGTAATATAAAGAAAATCCATGTTTCTACTAGTTTCACGGGTGAGTTCTTTCGGCCAAATCTCATCCCACTACGCTAGCTCTTTTTGTGATCAAATGTATGAAAAAGATGATTAGTTAAATTAGTTCTTACGAGTCTTTTCAACCCAATCTCGTGATTAAATATTTTCGAATTCATTTAAAAACTTGCATACTTGATATTCGTCACTTATCAAATACCAATCCGTTTGTCACTAACCCTTTGGAATTAAAAAATATTAGAAATCTTTTCAACCTTTAAATCCAATAATATTTAACCAACAAGTTTTAGAACACGAATTATATTTAAACAAACTCATGAAAATAACCACTTTTCCTAACCAACTAAACGTCCATCATTCATACGAAAGTCACATCATTCCCAAACAAGTATCACGAATCATTCCATAACAAGCATCATCATAAAATATAACATTGCATTCAACTTCAACAAGTTCAACATGATTAATTAAAAGTAAAGAAAATTACCCAAAAGTAAGATTACAATGAGTAATAAAAGAGTTATAGCACTCTTTAGAGCCTCCAATTGAACAAGAGAATCTTCCACCTCTTCTCCTTATGATCTTCCTTGAGAATGGCAGAGATTGTTGAGCTCTTTTGGGTTAGATAAGTAGTTGTGATCAAGTCCTTATGGTGTAAGGCTTGATTGTAAGTGTTGTTTATAAAATGGATGATTAGGGGTCTTATTTAATCTTGTAAAACACCCCAAAAACTGTAATATTACTTTAATTATCATAAATGAGAAGGTAATGATCGGAATCAAGCCATTATGGTGGTTAAAGTTAAGAGTTAATGCAACTCTTCATCTCAGATTTCTCTCGACCTGCGGTCTGAAACATGGACCTTGGGTCTGAACATTGGCTGAACCTTGGGCCTGGAATCCCAGCCTTGACCTTGGGTCTGGAATGTAAACCTTGGGTCTGAAACCAACTTTTGCACATGATTTTCCACTTTAAACTAGCATGTAACTCCAACTTTTATTACACTTTTTAGCACTTAATCTTGACTTCATCTTTTCATCCTTCTCATGTACAATGGAAATAATCATATCATGAATCAATATCTTTGTTGACGATCTTTTCTTCGATATTTGCTTGATTTTGTAGCTTTTCTTCGTCTTTCTTGATATTTCCTTGTACCTAGACTTGAACACATCTTTAACAACTTTTAAGCATAAAACACTCATAAACATAACTAAATAACATATAAAAACACGCAAATAACGCTATAAAAACATGTACAAAATGAGCGTTATCAACAATTCTACTGCAATCATATTTGCCAATGAACCTGGAGTCATGAAGGGCACCAGACATTTTCTACGGAAGTATCACTATGTTCGACGGCAAGTCAGCATAGGAGAAATTAATCTCTTGAAAGTTCACACAGAT
Source organism: Artemisia tridentata subsp. tridentata (assembly GCA_021014915.2). Lineage (NCBI taxonomy): Eukaryota > Viridiplantae > Streptophyta > Magnoliopsida > Asterales > Asteraceae > Artemisia > Artemisia tridentata. The sequence continues at coordinate 300,119,053 of CP139508.1, forward strand.
GATAACTTAGCTGATCCATTCACTAATGCTTTAGCTAAAGAAAAGCTTACTGAACTTGCCAATGGCATTGGACTTAGATTAGCTAGTAGTTTCATGCATGACTGTGTTTAGTATTTGGATAAAGGATATTGTAAACATTTATTATTTTTTAATGAAATAAAGTATTGGTTATGTTTATGTTCATTATTTAATATTGTTGTCCTATATTTGCATGTTTAATCCGTGAATAAATTAGTTATTCTAAATCGTCCGTTGTCAGTTAATGATATGGGAATATCATTAAATTAAGACAAATCTGAGTTTTCGTATAATATACTTGAAAGTATATTGATGCGTTGACATACCAAATTCACATGATATTCAATGAATTACCAAATTCACATAATATACTTGAAAGTATATTGATGCGTTGATATACTTGAAAGTCTTAGCACATTGGCTAGTCTTCATAATTGTAGCTCATTGGCTATTTACATCTCTTTTTCCTTCTCTTCTTTTCTCATTTTTTTTTTTCACATCTCACTCCCACACTTTGGATGAGCATATACCTCAAAAAGATACAAATAAGAAGTAGCTACTTTCGTCTTCGTCAAAAAGGTAGATCCGAAATACAAAGTGTAAGCTCATAATCATCAAAAACTTCTTCAACCCAACAACAAGTAATTCATCGATTCAACTTGACTAAAAAGGGTTAGGCTAAAGGTTAAAAGGCGCAAAAAAACTTTTTATATTTTCCTGGATGTAACAAAAATGAAAAGATAGGCTCAAAGGGTGTTCTAGGGGTATCTAGCACTAAAAATGAGTGCTAACAAATGGGTCCATAGAGTAGGTGGTTAACTAACCGATTCGGCTAGCTAATATATCAATATATGTAAATGGAAGGCCATTTGGTTAAAATCCTAAGTTGCCTCTTATCATTTAAATTCATTTATATCACACGAATGTGATCCTACTTTGGAATTCGTAATGCATGACAAGCACAAGTTCTAGAATCAATTCAATCACCGGCACACTCTTAGCAAGAAAATAGAATTTAAGCATGAAAATATATGCTTCGAATGATAGGCTCAAATCCTCACATATTTGGTAGAATAGGCTAAAAATGCTCAAGTAATGTTATCAATCCTAAGAACAGATCATTTCACTTAACCGAGATTCATTAAAAATTTCAAATTACCATTTTATGCTATTGGAAAATTTTAAGTTGTTTCAATTATATAATCTTTTACGTGTAAAAACAACTACTTCCTTAAGGGCAATAAAACAAATTCCAAAATAATCACAAATAAAATTTTAAAAATTAAATCATTTTCACTATTTACTTCCCTCCCCCACACTTAAGTTTTACATTGTCCTCAATGTGAAAAATTAACTTCAAAGTAAAGGAAAGAGTGAAAATAGAATAGTAAATGATATCACCGAGAAATCAAGCGAGATCCATATTTGGTGTTAAACGTATGAGTTGGAAACTCCAAGCTCCAAAATATTCCTTCTTCCATTAGCTTATTAGTACTTATTCCAAGGGCTTATTCCAACATGTCTCCTTCAAGAATCTAAGAATCAAAATCAATTCAAACAAAGTAGTGGTCCATATAATCAATCATATAGCACACAAATACTAATGCTTAATCATATACCACAATAAACCTAATCAATCTTGATTAAAAATCCCAAAATTTTTTATATACATAAACCCTAAATCTTAGAACATCAAATTCTCTTTCAATTCTTAACCATTTCCTCTCATTCCACTTCCAATCAATCCCTATATCAATACTCTAGTAAACCCATCAAGAAATTTCACTTAATTCGAACTATAGCAAATTCGCCCAATTAAGAACCCTAAAAATTAAATTCGAACTAAGAACAATTAAAAGTAATTGGATGGATGTTACTTACTCTTCTTGATGCCATAGGATTGCTAGAACCTTAATTTGTTACTTAACTTCAATCTTGGAATGATGAAAATTGTTGGTGATTGTGGTGTTTTTCTCCTCCTTTTTTTTTCTTTTGGTTTCTTTGCAAAAATATGAAGGCTCAACCGTAGGTTGGGTACTTCAACCGAAGGTTTGGTTCTCAACCGTGGGTTTGCAAAACAAAACCGTTTCAAACAGTTTTTATTTCTTAATCATTTCCAAATCATCACCACAATTCAAAACACTTCCAACATTCCATTTAATCTTAAAATTAAACAAGCTACATAAATTAAAAACAACTAAACTTAAACTTAAATAGTTCTTATTAATCATTGCTTATAAAGCTTAAGAGCTAAAACACACTCCACTTAACAAAGAGATGCAAAACATAATAAGATAATAAACAAGATAAAACTCATAAGATCAAAATGAGCAAAAGCTTAACACGAGCTTCTTTATTCTTCCATATTCCAAGCTTCCTTTAATCAAAATAACTTCCAAACCTTAGAATATCCTCCGAATGAAATTTCCCCGAAAGAACTCTATCGGTTTCCTTTGTCTTGAACGCACGAGTGAATCGGCGTCCACCCGTGTTAGGAATTTCGGAAATAAGATATTTCTTGTTGCTGCCGATAGTGAAAGTTGGTTCCTGCCGATAGTTATGGTTCCTGCTGAAGCTCATTGCTGCTGATAGTTCTATCTTGTTTCTGCTGATAGTAGTTGTTACTGCGGATAGTGTTAGTTGTTATCCCGTATGTTTAGTATGTTTGTTAGATTTATTTTTAGAAGAGATCATGTTTATCTCTTCACACGTTTTCTTGTATGACGGGTTAGGGTTAGGGTTTCTTGTCATTATAAAAGAAACACCCCGTCTATGAGTTTGATACAACTTTATCGATTAACAATCTTCAATAAAAATATCTTTTAGTTCATTATACGATCCATAGAGGATCATAGTATTAGTTCTGTTCTTTTCTTACTTGTTGAATCTAACACACCTGCTAGATCTTTGAGCCTATGTGGATCGGTAGGATGCCTATGTAATCACAAGCACACTACAAGAGAATCTCTGAATACGAACAAGAAAAGAACAGAACTAATACTATGATCCTCTATGGATCGTATAATGAACTAAAAGATATTTTTATTGAAGATTGTTAATCGATAAAGTTGAATCAAACTCATAGACGGGGTGTTTCTTTTATAATGACAAGAAACCCTAACCCTAACCCGTCATACAAGAAAACGTGTGAAGAGATAAACATGATCTCTTCTAAAAATAAATCTAACAAACATACTAAACATACGGGATAACAACTAACACTATCCGCAGTAACAACTACTATCAGCAGAAACAAGATAGAACTATCAGCAGCAATGAGCTTCAGCAGGAACCATAACTATCGGCAGGAACCAACTTTCACTATCGGCAGCAACAAGAAATATCTTATTTCCGAAATTCCTAACAATCCTCCCCTAATCTTGAGGTTGACTAGGTTAACCGACAAGATTCCCTAAGTGTTCTTTGATCCCTGAAAATACTCTGAAGTCCATAGGGAGAGGATTAATCCAGCAGCAACATCAGTAAGTAACCAGCAACAACACTTGAAATGTCCAGCAGCAACTTCGATAGTTCAGCAGCAATAGGAAGTTATCTTCAAAAGAAAATTTAAGCTGGTCACCATGTCATTCTGGATCTTGACTGCTACTATGACAATATGTACATCAAATCACTTAAGTTTCATACTATTCTCATCACTTCCAGGTGTGTTAACTCCTGTGAGAGGTGAATCATTGAAAATTAATGGATTTGATGTCTCCTTACCAATAGCCAGCACTACTGGAGTAGCCAATGTTTAGGTGTGTAAGACCATGGTACATTGATAACCATCTGATTTTTAGTAAACCAGCAACTGTAAACGGATTTGACTTGTCTTTACCTGTAGCCGTTTGCTCAGGACTAGCCAATTCTTGGTGTCAACTGAACCTTGGTGAATTGAAGACCAAATATGGATACCAAATGTCTTTACCACAAACCATACTTTTGTGGACTAGCCAATTCTTTGGATCCCATAAAGGGTTACATCCATGGTGAATTGATAACCATTTTCAACTCTCAGGAATGAACCATGGGTGAGTTGAAGTACCCTATAGCTTTGAGCAAGCTATTACAGCTATCAACGGATTTAAATATCACACCAGAGCCGTACCCTCATGGTGAGTCAACTCTTTCTTGTCTGTGAGACATGGTGAGTTGAATACCATTTGTTGTATAGGTGTAAACACCAACACTGTACCTGCAAGGTGTTGCTCAAAACCAACTTATTAGCACACAAAATATACAAGTTTTTTTTTTTTTTTTTTTTTTTATTATTATTTTTTTTGAACTAAAAGAACCAAGAAACAAACCAAAAGAAGAAGAATACAACAACAACAAGCCTCCCCTTAGGCTTAAACCTCCCCTTAAACTCAGCACCTAAGGATTGAGCATTCCAATATGAACCACCAAATAGTTGAATCTTGGACCATCAAATGCTTTAGTCAACAGGTCAGCCACATTCTCATCAGAGTCGATCTTAAGCACCTGAATGAGATGCTTCTCATAAGCATCTCTTATGAAATGATGCCTAATCTCAATGTGCTTTGTTCTTTGATGAAACACTGGATTTTTAACAATACAGATGGTACTTTCGTTGTCAATGAAAATTTTAGTATTCATGAAGTTGAACCCATAATCTAACAATTGATTTTGCAACCAAAGAACCTGTCCACAGCAACTAGCAGCAGCAACATACTCTGCCTCAGTAGAAGATGTAGCCACAATAGTCTGCTTCTTGCATTGCCAAGAAACCAACCTTCTTCCCAAAAACTGACAACCCCTAGTAGTAGATTTTCTATCAAAGTTTGCTCCAGCATAGTCACTGTCACTATAAGCTTCCAGCACAAAAGAAGAATCCTTTGGATACCAAAGTCCCAGCTTAGGCTGTCCTTTTAAATACTTGAAGATTCTCTTGACAGCATTTAAATGGGAAGTCAAAGGTGTAACCTGATGTCTAGTACAAGCACAGACTGCAAACATGATATCAGGCCTTGAAGCTGTCAAATACATCAAAGAACCTATCATAGACCTGTATAAGTGAACATTTACAGCATCATCAGGTTCATTATTGGATTTAGGCTTTGGAGCTTCAAAAGGTGTTGTAGCAGTCCTCACACTTTCCAAGTCAAACTTCTTAAGTATGTCATGAACATACTTTTCTTGGTTAATGAAGATACCATCTGGTCTCTGTTGAACCTGTAAGCCCAAGAAGAATGTCATCTGCCCCATAGCACTCATTTCAAATTCACTTTTCATTAATTCCTCAAAATCCTTACACCAGGCTTCATTAGTAGAACCAAAAATAATATCATCTACATACACTTGTACTAAGATGATATCTTTAAAATTCTTCCTTATGAAGAGTGTTATATCTATTGTTCCTCTTCTGTAACCATGTTTAAGTAGAAAGGTAGACAACCTGGCATACCATGCTCTTGGTGCTTGATGAAGTCCATAGAGTGCTTTCACTACTTTATAAACCAAATCAGGATGTTGTGGATCCACAAATCCCTGTGGTTGAGTAACATACACTTCCTCTTCAATACTTCCATACAGAAATGCACTCTTCACATCCATCTGATAAACCACAAACCCCATAAATGAAGCAAAAGCCAAAAACAATCGAATAGCTTCAACTCTTGCTACTGGTGCAAATACCTCATCATAGTCGATACCCTCTTCTTGTCTATGTCCTTGAGCTACCAATCTAGCTTTATTTCGAACCACAATTCCCATAGCATCTCGTTTATTCTTGAGAATCCATTTAGTTCCAATTGCATGTTTTCCTTCAGGCAATGGTACTAATACCCATACTTTCTGATTCTTGAACTGCTGCATTTCCTCCTGCATAGCTTCAACCCAATCAGAATTATCAAGGGCTTGAGCTACACTACTTGGCTCAATTTGAGATAGAAAGCAAGCATAGAGGCAATGAAGATAGTCAGTGTGATTGCTCCTTAACTGTTCCTAAATGTAACTGAGAAAAGCAGATTCTCCAAACTTGAATTGACTTAACCTGCTTCTTGTTTGAACAGGGGAATTGAGATCACCAAGAATTAAAGATTGAGGATGTACAGTGTTAATCCTCTTGGTAACAACAGGATCTACTTCATAGGTTGTAGCTTGATTAGTAATAGAGGGATTTGCTTCACCATCATAAGAAGAGTGAGTGAAAATTCCAGATCTTGATTGATGATGAGGATCATTCAGTTTAGCAGCTGAAGAAAGTGAATTTCCAAGATCATATGGACTTGGGAATCTAGTTGGAGGCTCACTAAATCCCAATAAATCAGCAGATAGAGTAGACAAAGAAACAGCAGGATTGGTGACATCGGCAGGAACAGCAGATGTATCAGCAGTAACAGGTGTACAACCAGCATAATTGACATCAGCAGGAACAGGAATACCACCAGCAGAAGCCATTTGTCTTCTGACTTCAGCTTCAGCATTTCTCAATAGCTCCACTGTTTCTTGTGAAAACCCAGAACCAAACTTTTCAGCAGCTTTCTTGGCTTGATGTTCTTGTCTTTGAAGCCTAGCGAGGTCTTCTGCAAAACTTGAATTATCTTCAGTCTTATCAGAAGTATCTTTGAGTTCTGTACCTGAAAAGTGGTTAGAGGGAAAAGAAGGAACAACTATGGGTTGTTCATCACACTCTGAATCAGACTCATCATCTGAGGTACCTCCATTGTTAGATGGATAAACATGTGTACCTACAGATTGATTAGCTTTATATCTAGAATAACCTAATGAATCAGTCAGATAATCTAGGTCAAAATACCAGTCATGACCTGCACCCTGTAAATTAGGTTTATCTTCTAGAAACCTTAAATTGAGTGTTTCTTCTACCCTCTTAGCAGACAAGTTATAAACCCTATAGGCCTTACTATGAGTAGAATATCCTAAAATGAACCCCTCATCTGCCTTCTCTTCATATTTACCTAGGTGATCACTAGTATTCAAGATAGTTACATGACATCCAAAAGGCTTAAGGTAACTAATGTTGGGAACCTTTCCAGACAAGAGCTCATAAGGAGTTTTGTTGTGGGGATTAGTAATAGATACCCTATTCAGTACATAGCAAGCAGTACTTACTGCTTCAGTCCAAAACATGGTAGGAAACTTAGAGTCAGCTAGCATAGATCTAGCTGCATCTATAAGGGTCCTATTTTTCCTTTCTGCAACCCCATTTTGTTGTGGGGTTCTGGCACTACTATAATCCCTTTTAATCCCCTTATTCCCACAAAATTCAATTAAATTAGAGTTTTTAAACTCAGTTCCATTATCACACCTCATAGCCTTAACCTTTCTATTTAGCTGGTTTTCAATTAAGGTAATAAAATCCCTAATCACAGAATAGGTTTCATTTTTAGTACCTAAAAAGAAAGTCCAAGAAAACCTGCTAAACTCATCTGTAATCACCAGACAAAAATACTTATGGTCTCTACTTCTGATAGAAGTTGGACCAAAAAGATCCATATGAAGCAGTTGCAGAGGCTCAGAGATGGTGCTCACAGCAGTAATGGCCTTGTATGATGCCCTGTGTTGCTTTCCTTTATTGCAGGCAACACAATTGTGTTCATTTGTGAAGGTCTTGAACGGGAGTCCTTGCACTAAGCCATTCTTTGCCAGCTTGTTGATAGTCTTGAAGTTCACATGTGCCATTTGTTTGCTTCATCCACAGAAGCTTTTGCCACCATACAAGCAAGTTTACCCTCAGGCTTAACATCATTCAGATTGAAACAATACAGGTTGTGAGTCCTTGGAACTTTGAGTACTATCTCACTATCATCAAGCATCTTGAAGTCCTTGGAGAGCACAAGACAGTCAGTCTCAGTGAAGAGAACTCCATTCTTCTTATCACATATTTGTGAGATAGAGAACAAATTGAAGTTCTTGAGTTCCTTCACATAGAGAACATTCTCAAAGTCCAGTTTAGGAGTCTTAATAGTTCCTTTCCCTGTAATCTTTCCATCACCTCCTCCAAATGTCACAGTTCCTCCATAAAAGGGTACAAAGTTATGCAACCTTTCCAAATTTCCTGTCATACTCCTTGAACAACCACTGTCAACAATACCTACTTCTTTACTCTTAAAAGGAATGTCCTACAGAACAAAAATACATACAACAATGTTAGATACATGGGAGGCCCAAGTCATTACTGACTTGGGTCTGCCTTGTGGATCAATAAAAATTAAACCATGGAGATTGATGAGATCCACCATTGTTCTTGGACCCCATTCTCAAATATTTGTTATTGTTTCTCCAAGAACAACCTGCTGAGGACTTAACAGCAGTTCCACATCTTGCCCCTCTCATGTGTAAGGTGTCAAAATAAACAGGCCACATATCATTTTGAAAGTAAGTGCTGGTAGGTTTGTAGAAAGGTCTAGCAACATTGTTTCTCCAACCAGCAGGAATGAACTTGCCAGCAGCAACCGGCTTACCAGCAGGAACTGGCTTTCCAGCAGCAACAGGCTTACCAGCTGGAATTGATTTGCCAGCAGCAACAGAAGCTCTACAAGAGTTTATTCTTGCTGCTTGTGGAATATATGGGGGAGTATCATTGACATTGTTCCACACAGACCTATTTTGACAAGCATATTTACCCATCTGTTTTTCATAATAGTCACAATCTTTAATAAGATGATCATAACTATGACACACAAAACAAGATTTCTTTCTAGGGGACTTTTTCTTAACATTATCTTTCTTATTGCAATCAGAAGAATTCAAACCAACACAATTAAAATTATCCTTAACAAAATTAAAATCACAACCAGAACTGTTTGAAACAAAACCAAAACTAGAAACATTATTGTTTATAACATTATCAAAAGAAACATCTTCAACTCTTTGGGATTCATCAGTTGCCACTTTTGAAGACAGATCTTCTGATTTTATTGATGCAGACTTCTCACTTGATCCACATGTGGCATAGTCATCAGTCTTGATTTCTTCAGATTTGTCACTGTTAGAACAAGAGACAAATTCATTAGAGTCACAATCAAGATCAGGCAAGTTCTTCGCCTTTTTGCCATAAGTCATTTGTGAATCATCAAAGTCAAGGTCAAGGGCTGAGTGGATAGGGACAGGCTTAAAAACACCTCTTATAGGTGGAGGAACTGCATTCATCCCTCCTTCCTTAACAAACTTAACAGGCACTTGATAATCAACTTCCTTAGGGGTAGGGTCAAATATTCTAGGGTTATATTCCCCATCCTCATATCCCAACCCTTTCTTACGCCAACCAGACTGATTACCATAGTTAATAAGATATTTTTCTGATTGTTGCCATGAATTTATCCTAGCCACTTCACTATCCAGTTTATCCTTTAAATCCTGATTTTCTAATTTGATCTTAGCAACTTGAGATTCAGAATATTTAAGTTCATTAGTGGTGTTTTCTAAATCTCTTTGTAAAACCCTTATTTTCTCTTCATAAGCAAGCTGATTTGCTTCATGCCAAGCCTTTTGTTTTTCCACTGTTTTAAGAGCATTTTTATACGCTTGAATTTCAACAAATAGTTTATTATATTCAGGCTCAACCTCATCAAATTCCCTTTTTAACTCAGTGTATTTAATTTCACTATCCTTTTGCAATTTAGTATATTTAATTTCACAATCAAAAGGACACTTAAGTACCTGAGATGGATAACCCATCATTCCAAATTCTCCAGCCACATGTGTCTCAGCTCCATTTCCAGCAATCATCCCATAAATCCGTGAAGCTCCAGTCTCCTCATGTTGTTCCCAATCCAGCATTGAATCCACAGACACTAGGGCTTTATCTTCCTCTAGCTCCAATTCTTTCATCCTGAATGCTGAATACCTTGTTCTATCATCAACTTTCTTGTCTTGGCATTCTCTGGCAAAGTGACCTATCTGACCACATTTGAAGCACTTCACCTTCCTTCTGTCAAACCTTGCACCTTCCCTTCCATTGAGATTGAGCTTCCTCCCTGACTGCTGCTCAAACCTGTTAACCTTTAATGACAACATAGCCAACTGCCACTTGATGTCCATCTCCTCCAAATCAAATTGATCAATTTGATCAAAGTCATCATACATAAATTGCTGTTGTGGAGTACTTTCAGCAACAAATGAATGAAGAATTTCCTCAACAACATTGTCATTCCTTGATTGAGATCTTGGTGTTGCAGGAGAATAGGAAACTGATGAAGATGAGGGGTTTGGGCTATCACCATGAGAGACCTTGTTAGTACTGGAAGCACTAACAAATGCAGTATGAGTAGGTGTATGAGATGAATAAGTAGAAACCCCTTTGATGTCAATCTCTAGGGTCTTGAGCTTGTTGTACAGATCATCAAAGCTTAGGTAGTTGATGTGTGCGTGTTATGTGCTCTAATTCATTTATATCCACGGATGTCGTTGTGGTTTAGCAGTATTAATGCCTACTCAAGTTTTAAATTTATATTTAGCCGACTTATCAATAAACACACACTTTAACGAGCAGTGTACCCGGTCAGTATGAATATAATGGTAAGTAGAGTGTCAATCACTAGGAGTGGAACGTATCATCTAGTTATTCTAATCAGTATTTCAATATCTTAAGTTAGCTATACAACCTAATCTAACGCAAGGGGGTTCAGCCTGAGAGACTGGCACGGTTTGGTTATGATTAAATATAAACTAAACTAATGAGCAAGAATCAGCGATTAACACACACGTACACAGATAGATATTTGAGACAATAAGAAGACCTGTCCTGATAATTAAGTAGCTTGTCACTTGTTTTATTGCTAGTTTTATATGAAGTGTATAGTTCGATGCGACGCATCGAGAGTTAAACCTTTCTTGTTGGCTCTAATCTTATCGGCGAGTAAACCCTTAATGATCACTTATGTCTATCCCACTATCCTAGAAACGATAGAATAAATAGGCGAGGAAGGGGCATGGCGACCCAAGCAATGCTCAGCTAGACACAGAGGTTATCAATGCACTAATAAAAGTCACCAAAGACATCAACATATAAACTTTAATTAATGGGAAAGCAATTTTAAGGGGTGCCCATGGTTTTCCGTAGTCACATGGAATCGGCCCATCAATCCTGATGAATTAAAGTGTACTAATACAATAAAACAAAACTACTTAATGAATTGAATACATACAGGACCTTCTTACAGCTCTTGTATCTTCGTTCAAGGTGTGTCTTGTGCTGCTAATACGTTTGAATTAGGCTTAGGGTTTCTTATGTCTTCGAAGGCTTAGTGTGTGTAAGGTCTCGAAATTCGTCTGGCCTTGGGGTATTTATAGTTTTTGTCTGAGGGTTAGATGCGGCGCATAGGATAAGTAGATGCGGCGCATTGACTTAACTTCGCGTGGGGTCCAAGATTAATATATTCAGGAATATTCGTACACCGCCTTAAGATGCGGCGTAACTCCATTCTTTTATGCGGCGCATGCCCTTTGCCGTCTTGGATTATAACTTGTGAAATCTTGATAGTGATGCGCCGTATGTACGAAGTATGTTGCGGCGTATCTGGAGCAGAATGATCTTGATCTTGTACATTTCAGTAGACTCTTAACATCTTGCTTGTTTTGCTCCATAATTAGTCCAAAATCGCCAAGTTTCACATAATACTTGTTTTTACTTGAGAATTACAAAAGTAAACATTAACGTATCAATTCTCATATATAATATAATAAAACAAGTCAAATAAATAGGACAAATGATGATAATAAAATGTACTTATTTGAGTTCATCAGTAGTCCAATCCACCTTTGGCTTTCAGGGTTATGGAAATTTGAGACCAGGATGAAGGTAAAGCCCTCAGAAACTTTGTGTTGCAGTCTTCATTTTCTGGTCGAGCCTGCAACTGATTAAGTTGGCTGAGGATCTTGTGAAATCGATCATACCCTTTGTGAATACCTTCATCCTCAGAGATCTTAAACTACTAAACATATGGATGCCTATGTGGATCGGTAGGATGCCTATGTGGATCGGTATGATGCCTATGTAATCACAAGCACACTAAAATAGAATCTCTGAATACGAACAAGAAAAGAACAGAACTAATACTATGATCCTCTATGGATCGTATAATGAACTAAAAGATATTTTTATTGAAGATTGTTAATCGATAAAGTTGTATCAAACTCATAGACAGGGTGTTTCTTTTATAATGACAAGAAACCCTAACCCTAACCCGTCATACAAGAAAACGTGTGAAGAGATAAACATGATCTCTTCTAAAAATAAATCTAACAAACATACTAAACATACGGGATAACAACTAACACTATCCGCAGTAACAACTACTATCAGCAGAAACAAGATAGAACTATCAGCAGCAATGAGCTTCAGCAGGAACCATAACTATCGGCAGGAACCAACTTTCACTATCGGCAGCAACAAGAAATATCTTATTTCCGAAATTCCTAACAACCCGGACTAGTAATCTCTATCTTAGTGTGCCAATCATTATCTCCTTCAAACTTTTGATATTTGTTATAACCATCCGATGTCCATTCAATGTTTTTAAGCTTAATTGGCATAGAACCAAGGAAATCAACCATTTTCTTGTAAACAATAATATTCTTGAAAGGATTGAAGTAATTCTCCATAGCCAATGCTCTTTCCATATCATCTTCAATATGATCAAACGATGGGGCTGTCTTCCTATATTTTGGATTTCCTTCATTGTCATGGCTAATATCAAATACATCCAACCAATCTTCTTCATCTGATTCTTCATCTGCTAGAACTTTTTCTCTTTTCTTAGCGTGGTAAATCCTTCTAGCCACTCCATCATCAATTTCCATAGTTCCTTTTTCCATTGTCAATTATTGCTCCTATCGTACTCAAGAATGGGCGTCCCACCAACATGGGTGTTTCTTTATCAATAGGTACATGCATAATCAAAAAGTCACACAAATATGTTTGGAATCTAATTTGTAATCTCACATTCTTCACTTTACCATAAGCTTTTGCCATGGTATTATCGGCCATCAACAACACATCATTGGAAGGACAAGCTCTTCCCAATTCCACAATCTTATAAAGCTTATAAGGCATTATACTTACACTTGCTCCCGTATCGGCCAATGCATTGATTGCAATAGTTCCATTCACTTTAAGTGGAATAAGATAGTTACTCGGATCTTCTTTCTTTTCAGGTAAGCCTTTCTCCATCACTTTCTCCTTTTCTTCTTCTTCAATTTCCTTCTTATTATCAAGTTTCATTTTCTCCACAGAAATTTCATCCAACATCTTCCTATAGTGAGCATAGTGTTCCAACACATGAATTATTGGTTTTTCATTCAACAATTCTTTGAACTTCGTAGTAATCTCCTCAACACATTTTGCTTCATCAATGGGTTCTTTGGTTGGTTTTTCATTTGGTAAGGATGTTTTGGCAAAAGAACTTTCTCCTTTTATTAGTGTGGTAGGGTGTGGTAATGATGACGGTGAAGGTATAAGACCTTTAAAAAGTGGGTACTTTTGTTTCAAACGGGTGACCTTTCCCATTTTAACCATTTCCATGCTCCCACTAATACCATCTTCATTCTCACAAGCTTCCTCCATTTGTTCAAGTAACCAATTAACATCTTTATCATCTTGTAACTCTCCAACCTTAACTTGCATTTCACCCAAATCAAAATCAATAACACATTTCGTTGCCAACAAGAAATTTCGTCCATACACCACGAAAGGATCCATCGTATACTCATACTCATCAATAATCAAATCCATAGCAAAGGTATAGCCATGAATGTCAATTTTCACATCCCGTGCAATTCTCCTATTATATTTGTCAACATCATATTTCCCATTTCCAAATTTTTCATAGAAAGCAAATGTCACATAACTATCATTTTGTCCGAGGTTACATTCCGCATCCCAAGCTCCTAATCCTTCTATTCCACAAGGTGTGGAATACCTCATACCTTGCTCGTCATACTCTCTAAGCTTAGCACGGGTAAAAGTAACCACCCGAGGCTTTTCATTCTCATATTCCATACATTCAACTTCCTTCCCTTTCGCTTGCAACTTCAGTTTTTCAAAATCAACCAATTTTTCCATTCTAGACATAGCATCACCATCATCCATCAATTCCATTTCCAATTTTTCCAAGTAAGCCGAAACTTCGCTAGGTGAATCCATAACTAAAAATAAGCTAAACATTCATAGACAACACATCCAAAACAAACGTTAGGGGTTAGTAACAAAAAAACTAAGCAACTCAAAAAAGAAATCATACAAAAAATCTAGAACAAATAAACTAAACAACAATGAAAATACAAAAGAGTACAAAGGAAAAACAAAAAGAAACAAAAATAAAATAAAATTTTTTATATTTTTTTGGACCCGCGGTTCACACCCCAAACCGGCGGTTTGGGTTGTGAAATTTTTTACCGAAGCCTCAAACCGGACGGTCGAAGGACTGGACCGTCAGTTTGAATGCAAAAAAAAATTTACCGAGGGTAAGGACCGGACGGTCGAGACTCAGGACCGTCGGTCAGGCGAGAATCAAATTTTTTTTTAAGTGTCGAGAACTTCAAACCGGCGGTCTAGATCTCGGACCGGAGGTTTGCAGCAAAGATTTTTTTTTTTTTTTTTTTTTTTAGTTTTTATATATTTATATTTAACTTAACTTAATAAAAATAAGATCAAGAGAGATTCATTGAGACTAGGACAAAACAAAACACTTAACAATCATCCACCAAACAAACCAAACAATCACACACAAACATGAAACAAACTCTAAAATTACGCAAATAACAAGAACAAACTTACGCTACTATGTACAACTAAACTAATCCTAAACTAAACTAAAAGAAAGTAATAGTCCCCGGCAACGGCGCCAAAAACTTGATGGTGACGGTGCCGGAATTATGATCAAGCAAGGAATCGATATAAGAAGCAAGTAAACAAATAATCTAACAAAAACCAAGTCCCTGGCAGCGGCGCCAAAAACTTGATGTGCTTTAACGGAGGTGTATATATTATATCCCAATTCCACTCAAATTTTAAATTTTTAAGGAAAACCTCTTTACCGTTTATCTAAGAAACACATACGAGCAAGTATACTCGTTCGATTGTAGTATTGTTGATGGTAAATAAGGATCGTCCCAAGGGACTACTAGTTTTGGTTTAGGCAATTTAAGTAAGAGCAATAAGAAATAGCACTTAAGATTGTCACGGTCTAAAGCACTTAAGAGCAATTAAACGAGCAATTGTTTCAAATCAAATCAAACAACAACCAAATACTTGTTTAGGAACCATGACTAATCGTGATAGAATGTTGAACATATTTGGGTGAAACTTAGAAGGCACATGTCAATTTTCACAAGGACCTCTAGTCAATGGGTAATAACAAGAAAATCCATGTTTCTACTAGTTTCACGGGTGAGTTCTTTCGGCCAAATCTCATCCCACTACGCTAGCTCTTTTTGTGATCAAATGTATGAAAAAGATGATTAGTTAAATTAGTTCTTACGAGTCTTTTCAACCCAATCTCGTGATTAAATATTTCTGAATTCATTTAAAAACTTGCATACTTGATATTCGTCACTTATCAAATACCAATCCGTTTGTCACTAACCCTTTGGAATTAAACAATATTAGAAATCTTTTCAACCTTTATATCCAATAATATTTAACCATCAAGTTTTAGAACACGAATTATATTTAAACAAACTCATGAAAATAACCACTTTTCCTAACCAACTAAACGTCCATCATTCATACGAAAGTCACATCATTCCCAAACAAGTATTACGAATCATTCCATAACAAGCATCATCATAAATCATAACATTGCATTCAACTTCAACAAGTTCAACATGATTAATTAAAAGTAAAGAAAATTACCCAAAAGTAAGATTACAATGAGTAATAAAAGAGTTATAGCACTCTTTGGAGCCTCCAATTGAACAAGGGAATCTTCCACCTCTTCTCCTTATGATCTTCCTTGAGAATGACAGAGATTGTTGAGCTCTTTTGGGTTAGATAAGTAGTTGTGATCAAGTCCTTATGGTGTAAGGCTTGATTGTAAGTGTTGTTTATAAAATGGATGATTAGGGGTCTTATTTAAGCTTGTAAAACACCCCAAAAACTGTAATATTACTTTAATTATCATAAATGAGAAGGTAATGATCGGACTCAAGCCATTATGGTGGTTAAAGTTAAGAGTTAATGCAACTCTTCATCTCAGATTTCTCTCGACCTGCGGTCTGAAACATGGACCTTGGGTCTGAACATTGGCTGAACCTTGGGCCTGGAATCCCAGCCTTGACCTTGGGTCTGGAATGTAAACCTTGGGTCTGAAACCAACTTTTGCACATGATTTTCCACTTTAAACTAGCATGTAACTCCAACTTTTAATACACTTTTTAGCACTTAATCTTGACTTCATCTTTTCATCCTTCTCATGTACAATGGAAATAATCATATCATGAATCAATATCTTTGTTGACGATCTTTTCTTCGATATTTCCTTGATTTTGTAGCTTTTCTTCGTCTTTCTTGATATTTCCTTGTACCTAGACTTGAACACATCTTTAACAACTTTTAAGCATAAAACACTCATAAACATAACTAAATAACATATAAAAACACACAAATAACGCTATAAAAACATGTACAAAATGAGCGTTATCAACAATTCTGCTGCAATCATATTTGCCAATGAACCTGGAGTCATGAAGGGCACCAGACATTTTCTACGGAAGTATCACTATGTTCGACAGCAAGTCAGCATAGGAGAAATTAATCTCTTGAAAGTTCACACAGATGATAACTTAGCTGATCCATTCACTAAGGCTTTAGCTAAAGAAAAGCTTACTGAACTTGCCAATGGCATTGGACTTAGATTAGCTAGTAGTTTCATGCATGACTGTGTTTAGTATTTGGATAAAGGATATTGTAAACATTTATTATTTTTTAATGAAATAAAGTATTGGTTATGTTTATGTTCATTATTTAATATTGTTGTCCTATATTTGCATGTTTAATCCGTGAATAAATTAGTTATTCTAAATCGTCCGTTGTCAGTTAATGATATGGGAATATCATTAAATTAAGACAAATCTGAGTTTTCGTATAATATACTTGAAAGTATATTGATGCGTTGACATACCAAATTCACATGATATTCAATGAATTGAATATAGGACTTATCCCAAACTACATGATGTTACTTTATGGATATTGTTATTAAGTAAATCATGAATAGTTATCCTCAGACTTGAGATACCAGATAACTGTCATGAATGTAGTGCATTCTGTTGAACAATTTAACGCTATACGTAACTGGTAGTCATAAGGATTGTTTTCGGAATTGTTGCAAAATTCATAGTTTATGCTTGTAGTCAAGATAGAATTTGTTCATTCAAATTTATTTTGGAGTTTAATACTGTTGGGCTCCTCGTATGGTTGACAAGATGTTTGCGTGGCCACGCCCAAGATCTCCCCTGAATATGTTCAGAAGATTTGGTAATCTTGCTCAATCACAAACAACGAGAAACAGAATTTTTGAATAAAGAATGACTTTAATCCATATCTTTATTTAATGTAGTATTAGTAACAAAAGGATAATAATAATGATAAATCATTAAAGGTTTTTCAGGAGACCTACTCGAGTTGTAGTAGAGGCATCGGCGTGTTGCGAGACGCTAACCGATGTGATCACACTATTAAGATATGTCTAAGTGGGAGCTATTAGTTTTGTAGACATAAAATAATAGTTGTGTGTTAGGATCGAACTCGTGATCACGAGATTGCACACTTTACGTGTGAAGAGTTAACGAATAATAATTATTTATAAAACGTTATATATAATTATTAATTAACACAAAACACATAATGACAGTTAAGTAATTATTGATAATTGACTAACGGGAAAAAGAAAGGGACTAGATTGAAAATTGGATGATGAGAATGTTCCGGAAACCCTTGTGGGTTTTGAGGCCGGTCGTGGGGCTTGGGGTAAAACCCAATCATACTCAAACTTGGTCACCAAATTACAGTTAGTATATAAGCAAGCCTAGGGGTCATTAGTTGGTTCCTTTTGTGCACTTGCTAATACCTAAAGTTTGCTTTTCCCTTTTCTTTCTCCTAGGCCGATCGACTAACCCCCCTCCTCAAGGGATCGATCGACTTTGTTTTTCAAAACAAATATTTGGTTTTGTTTTGTGTTTTTACTTGCATAAACGTTATCTTGGTATTAGTACGTGCGTACAAGAACGTGAATCAAACACACTATTGTTTGATTCTTGGATTGAATTGCAAAATCGGTAAGGGGCAATTCGTGTAATCCGTATAAACCCTAATTAGGGTTGATCACTCCTATTGCTTGGATTGATTATTGTTTTGATAGAATTATTAAGGTACGTATACGTTTTAAATTCGGTTAATTAATTATGTGTTATTGTTCCTTCGCTTCCGCATGTGTTCTTTAATGTTAATTGTATTTAATTATGATACTCATGAATATTCCAACAATATACGTTATTTAAAAATGTAAAAAGTTGGCTTTGATCTAAATCTTAGACACAACTGATGCAGAATTGCAATTTGGATTCCAGTGAGCCAATGCAAATCCACACTCACTTGCGCATAGGCGATAGAATAAAACTCACACAATTTGTTAAGATTTCCAGTCATATAAACCTCTTAGAAGATTACTCTCCAACCAATGTGGGACAAATTTTACTTTCATATTTTTTTTTACACACCATTGCTTTGAGTGTCTTATTTTAAAACATGATATGTCACTCACATTAACTTTATTTTAAAAATATCTTAACTATCTTCAAGTAGAACGTGTATCCATATACTATTACTCACATACGAATATAATAGGTAATTGAATTACAAGGGCTCGGTTATCATTTATTTTAGCATCATATAACATGTATTCTATAAAGCACTAGAACATTTTCTATAGCAATTTAACTTTGATTAAGATGTAAATTTCGAATCTATTATATCTAAAGATTTAATGGCTTAATTTATTGTGGAAGAGTGATTGTGCATAGAGGGTTGTATGGTACAATGTAGTTCAAGCAATATGTAGAATATATGAATTATTATGTATAACTCAATTGAATGTAATGAAATGGAGGTGAATATGAAGTGTTCTTGGATTAAATGTTGGTTAGATGAAGTGCAAGGGTTGCAAGAATAATTTATGATTTAACCTAATGCATGCCTATATAAACCGGCCAAAATCACATGCACAAACACAAAAGTTCGAATCTTCATTCTTGATTTTTTTGTTTTTTTTTGTTTTTTGGTTTTAGGTTATAAGGTTATGAAAGCCGAAGGTAGTGCAGCTGCAAGTTATTGAGATTTTATCGGTTCCAAGTGGGCTGTTGTTTCTGATATTTTATCAGAATGAATTTTAACTGCGTGTTGATGTTTGAAGAGTTAGCAAGCAAATTGTAACACCCCAACCCGATAAGGGTAAAGATGTCATAATAATGGTTTCATATAAGATCAAAACAAAGCATACATTCAATAGTAATACAAGATTTCTCAAAGGTTACAAATGAAATACTGAAAATACAGGGCTACAAAGAGACAAAAGCTAAACACTAAGTCTGCAAATGCAAATCCTTCTAATAGTCTCTACTTCAGAATAACTATCAAGATCTTCTAAGTCCAAAAGTCTCTTCGCTCATACCCAGCTTCCAACTAAAAACCTGCCGCAGGGAAAGAAATGCGGCTGAGCTTAAAAAGCCCAGTGAACAGATATATACAAACGAAAACGAAAGCAAAAGAAAATGAACATGAATAGTTTGGTGCATTGATTTTACAAAGGTATAGTCAAAGAGTACAAAGTAAGAAAAGAAAAGAGTCAGGTCAGTAATCCCCCACGAGCCCGAACACAAATCAAATATAGTAACCATGTCTTCATAATCATATAGAGGGGAGACCTCTCAAATAATCAGATAATATGAGGGGTGTCCTCAATCTTCAAATGGAGTAGCTAGCTCCCGAACTTGTGAAAGACGTGGATTGCACCCAGCATCAGTCACCGAACAATATATAATATCAAATCATGTTAAGTCCACGAACACGGACACGAACCTAGGATTGCAACCCATACGCTCCCCGAACAATAATATAGGCCATAATAAATAATAAAGCGCGCATATTATTTTGGGGACGGTGTGAGAAATCACTCACCCACACGTGAGTCATGCCACTGGTGCATCAAATGACACGGCCATGTTACCTTCATGGCTAGGAAACGAACTTGGCTCGGGTATCAAACTGAAGGGTCAAAGGTCAAAGGTCCAAATCATAGCAAAGGTTCAAATAGTCAAAGTCATCGAATAATAGTCAAAGTCCAAATATCAAAGGTTCATGGCAAAGGGTTCATATCCAATATCAAAGTCAAATGAATCCAACGAACTGATCAAAGGTTCATCATCAACTGGTTCATTGAAAGAGATCTTTATCAAATAGTTTTCATTAAAATGATCTTAATAACTGTTCTTACAAAAGTAATCTTTAAAAGTAGTTTTCATAAAAGTTTAGTAAAATTCCAAATGAAAGTGGTATCGCATATTTCATAAACATCGTTTTAAAATAAGTTTTCCTTAAACCATTCCCATGTTATAATTAAAAGGTTTTCACATCTATTTACCAAAATCAAATGAACCTTCGAAGTATCAAGCATCTCGAATACTAATATCACAAGGTAACGAACGAGTATCAAATGGATCATTATAGAGGCTCAAAGCAAAAGGGTCATACCGAACACCAAGATCAAAACGAATCAACCAAACGAACCAAAGTGTAGGGGAACATAGCAATGGCTTAGGGAATCTTAAAATGAATCAGAATCGATGAGTCATGAGAAAGAAAACACCCTTACTGAAAAAGGGTAGAATATCTGTACCTTTTCGCAAAGCAAACAAAGATCAAAAGATAGCAAATATAGGAACGGATCAGGACCTCTCCTTTTTCACACCTAAAGGAGTAGAAGAGTATTACAATAGGTTTTAATTGTCTTTCCATTTTAAGTAACTTTCTATTTTTAGCAGGTTTCCAAATTTAGTAAGTTTCCATTTTTAGGAAGTTTCCTTATTTAGAAAGATTAAGACATTAGAGATTAGGTTAAGTCATTATTTAATAATATTATGAAGATAGGGTACATTTTAGCAAGTTATCAAAGTTTAGGGTTTATTATAACAACTTTCCATATTTTAGGGTTTTAAAAGTAATAATACCAAAGATGAAGGTTTAAAGTGAAAATATCATAAGTAGCTCATTTTAAATTCTTAAGTGATCAAGATTTACACAATCAGCCCTTTAGATTTTACAAATTACAATTATACCCTTTTAATTATATAATTTACACTTTAAGCCTTATGACATTTATAAGTACACATCAAACCTTTAGTTTTCCAATTTTACACAATGTACCCTTAATTTAATATGTTTTACGAACACCCCCTTAATTTTACATGAGTTTCACAACAAGTCCCTTAAGTTTATTAGTTTACAAATTAAACCCTTAAATTTACAATTTCAATCCTTAATTATTAATAACTACACATTAGGCCAATAAATCCCCAAAATTACACATTATACCCTTACTATAATTTATTATTTGAACCAACCTTGAATTTCCAGAATTTACATTTTTGGTCCCCTTACTTTAATTAATTTCATATCGAATTAACATATTTATATATTTATCAAATAAACATTCTAATTACCAAATTAACACAAAATACCCCTCTAGCATATTTTATACATTTTTCCCCAGATCCTTACCACCTTACAAAAATATCCCAATAGTTTGAATAATTACAAAACACACCCTTAACTATTTATTTTCAAATCGGTAAACACTTTTTATTAACAAAATCAAACCCTAATTGTCCCCATCATCATGTAATCATTACACCATTATTACAAATCATTAAAAGTCCAGATTTATCCATCTAAACCCTAACTCCATTCGGTGTTCAAGGTTTTTCACATTTTCCTTTATTTTCCAAAATATCCGATAACTTACTTAATTCGAAAACAAAGATTTTAAGCTTCAACAACTCGAACAACCATTTTTGTGATGTTATATGAGGTATGTAGAACCCACGAAAAATATATCAAAGATCCAAAAAATCGCATGAATTTTATATAGTGTATTTACGTATTTAGGGTTTCGAATACATAAATTATTATACGGTTCAAATATAATGCATGGTTCGGATCTATCATTTTATACACGTTATATATGATGTGTAGAGTGCTATAAAAATACCAGGAAGATTTTAGAATGAAAGGACGAAGCGTTGTGAATTTATGTTACACGGTTCAAGCTTTTCGACACCAATAATTTACCACGATCCAACGAGCGACCCAGAAACCTTGTAGATATTTTTCACAGGTCATAACCAATATAGGGAACGTATGAAAAATGATAAACGAATTTTAGAGTGATCAAAATAATTATAGGCGATTTTACCTCTCGGATGTGATTAGCGACAAGGAAAAATACACCACGTTCGAACCAAGCAAAGCACGACCTCAAACTTATTTTTTTTCTTAGCTTCTTTGAATGATGATCAACACCAGAAAATGGTCCTAGGCTTCCAGAAATTCGGATGAGAAAGAGGTGGATTTTTGTGTGTTTTTGATTTCACTCGGTAATGTTTTAGGGTTTGATTTAGTTTGTTATTATTAAAAAGGATAATGCCGAGTGAGGGGGAGGGGGGAATGTGGGCTGGAAATCACAGGAATTATGGGGCCAAATCAATTTGTTATCATTTCCTTAATTTCCTTAGCCATTTAAATGTTTTAGTTTTAATAAAAAAGTTTAAATAATGTTATTAATATATATAGTAATTTTCGGTTTATATATTGTGTATAAATAATTTTTTTGGTACTTCACAAAATGTCAAATGTGGTCGTGGAATAAATATTACTTCATATCTTATTCATCTCCCGAAGTTTAGAATTTATTTGGTATTTTATAAGCTTATTATTCAAAGTTTAAGATCGTAGGGGCATTTTGGTCTTTTTACCATGTTTCGGATTTTTTGGTTTTACAACTCTTCCCCTCTTAAAAGAAAATTTCGTCCTCGAAATTTGAAGTCGCAAAGTTAGACAGAGTCGTAGCAATTCGCAAAAGGTCATCACGAACAACCTCACACTCGGGGAGATTCTTCCAAAAAGGCTCTTCAGAATAAATGGTTTCTCATGACTCGATCAAAACAAGATGGGTTCAGATTCCTCGGAAGGAGACAAAATTAGTTTGACTTTGATCAAAAGGACCATTCAACAAAAATGGATGATAGGTGAGTCTTCCGAAAAACTTATATGAAATACGAATAGAACTTCAAATCAGATTACTGTATCATCAGTGGAGAGTTCTACAAAGAACTTAAGATATATAACTGAGGTCAACAGAATGCAATACGAGAGTTCAAACTCATCCAGATATTTAATGAATGAAATCAGAGTATACGCATAGGTAGGATGAACCTAAAGTCTCACTAATCACAGATAACCAACGGAAATCGAATTCTAAACTTCTTAGGTACTTCCCAAGATATCCTATGGCCACAATGAGTGCACGTTAGATGGTGTAAGTATTATCACGTTGATCAGGCGTCATAATACTAGCACCACATAATTATGCCTTCATGATGATCATACTTTATCTCAAGTCGAAATCAAACCACCTATCTTAATCCACCTAGTACTTCTATAGTCATCAAAGGTCACAAGATCAAATGTCATAGTCAAGAGGGGAAACAAAACTATTCGCAAGAGTATCAAAATCCTAGATTGCCTAACAGGTAAGGTACGCCGTCCACAAGCATCAGATCTTCCACAATTCGCCAAAATTCCCCAAAACAAAGCCATCATCGAACATACAAAAAAAATAAACAAGGAACTGAAATGCTTCTAGGGAACTTAAATCATTAGAGGGTCTCATTATAATATAACGAAGCTTAAGTGGGTCAATGGAAGTTAGACGCCAAGAACTTCGGTCTTCATAGAATCAATTCTTCCAAACATAAAGGGTCTGTTTCAAAAATCCGTTCATTCAACACATCCAAATCTCTTCAAGTCAAATTAATCTGTCTTCGTTGGTCCGTCAATCTGGAAGTGAAACAGAATCGTGTACTTTTGTCGGGTTCATCAAGCCTCCTGCAGTTCTTCTTGGAATGTGATGGAGTAACGTGGGTTTCTGGCACGATCTTTAAATCTCTTCATCATCCAGTCTGCTTCCGCTCTCAATTCATCTTAGTACAACCAAGATGAATAGGGAAGAGAGACTGCATGTCTTCATCAGCTCCAGGTTCGTCAGCTTGACTAGAATTTCTTCTTCTGCATCGCCAACACTTTCGCCTTGTAAGGAATGTCTTCTCTCATCAGGGTAGCCACCGTTGTTGTCAACTCCAGGTCAGGTATTGAAATAATTCTTCTGATGCGCTTCTAGTTGTCTTGATGCATACTGAAAACATTCTGTGCAGAAGGGGAGTGTCACCGAGTCTCTTTCTGATTTATCCCAAAATTGTTCCGCCCGAGGGTGAGGAAACTAATTTCTATTTCAGCTTTTCCAAAACTCCATTCTCAATCAAACTAAGCTGTTTCTCTCGGTTCACGAAATTTCTCAATGGTATCATAAGTTGTAAACATCTTCCAGAGTGCACAAATGATCGACAAATTTCTAACAAAGTGCAAAATGATTCTTTCTCGTCTCCGAATGTACTATTAAGTCATACAATGACCATTTGTCCAAGTACTCACGAGAAAACATCATTTATCAAATTCACAAAACAGTCAGAGCTGTAGCTAATACTATTAGCGTCACTAACCGTCATAGCAGTCGTTTACGAATATGGAAGGCGATTCCAAGAATAAAATCAATTTATCAGAAGGAAA
This sequence comes from Artemisia tridentata subsp. tridentata, assembly GCA_021014915.2. NCBI lineage: Eukaryota > Viridiplantae > Streptophyta > Magnoliopsida > Asterales > Asteraceae > Artemisia > Artemisia tridentata. The sequence continues at coordinate 300,143,948 of CP139508.1, forward strand.
CTTCGCGCTCTGAAATTAAACAAACACATGGTCGTTTCAGGGTGGAGGAATATTGGCTCCTAACGATATTACGGTTCAGCTTCTTCCTGTAATCAGTACATATCTCCTGTCACCATCCTTCTATACAGCGAACGAACCGGAAACACGCCCAAAAGATACACTAAGCAAACTCACTTCCTGGTCATCGGTTGCTGCTCTTCCCTGTTGCTCAGATCAAACTGGTATGATCTCGAACACATCAGAAAGACACCTTCCCTTACTAGACAATATTTCGAAATCATGTCAAATCTTACTTCACACTCCGGTGGAAAACTTGGTGGTTCAACCAGGAATCATATTCAGAAAACTCAGGGTGCCAAATAACTCTCAAGATACGATTCATTCATTGGTGTACGAAATGGGTTCTAGGAAAACTTCATAACCGCGAATGTAACACACGAGTCTCCAGAGTCATAGTGATAGCAAAGGGTTTAACAATCGGTAATCGTAGTAAGGAGTTCAAAATTATTACAAACGTCAAAGGTGAGACATAGAAGGGTAGTTGTCAATATTTGACTGATCACTCAACAAATTCCTTGTCAGAATAAAATCGAAGTTAACTATCCAAAGAAAGACGGTTCGCAAATCAAAGCTTTATCATTCGAAAGTGAGGAAGGAAACATTCTTATACTCATGATTACACACCACAAGGCTTCTTATAAAGACAGAGATGGGTGAAACGAAATCAAATAGTGTCGGAAAATTCATAGATACTTATCAAAAGCAAAAGACAATCAAAACATATCCAGTACGTTATCGCCATGGAGGTTCTCAGAGTGCCCGAAGAGGCGTCAAAATGATTAACGAAAGGATCAGAGTGCAACGTGGGTCTTTATCAAAATGATTAACAAAAGAAATCTGAAGATAAGGATCAAATAGTGTCAGGCAATTATTATGAAATTTCTCCATGCCTTCCAAATTTAATCAGGTTCAAATCTTAGGTGGTGTAAATCATAGGCTTTCGATTTCCAAAAGTGATATCAACAGACTCTAACCAAAAGCAAGGCACGAATCAGAGTGATGCGGAAGCAATGATACTTAAACAAATGCCTTATAGTCTACCCATTCCTCACCGGTCGGAACTTATGTTCCTATAGGGAAATCCTAAAGCAAATTTTCAAAGGTTGTCTTACGAGCGCCTACAGGGAAAACATAGTGGTCCTAACTTACACAGGCCAAGGGTAAATGTATTACGAATCGCAGCCTGTCTCTCTGATACCATAATTGTAACACCCCAACCCGATAAGGGTAAAGATGTCATAATAATGGTTTCATATCAGATCCAAACAAAGCATACATTCAATAGTAATACAAGATTTCTCAAAGGTTACAAATGAAATACTGAAAATACAGGGCTACAAAGAGACAAAAGCTAAACACTAAGTCTGCAAATGCAAATCCTTCTAATAGTCTCTACTTCAGAATAACTATCAAGATCTTCTAAGTCCAAAAGTCTCTTAGCTCATACTCAGCTTCCAACTAAAAACTTGCCGCAGGGAAAGAAATGTGGCTGAGCTTAAAAAGCCCAGTGAACAGATATATACAAACGAAAACAAAAGCAAAAGAAAATGAACATGAATAGTTTGGTGTATTGATTTTACAAAGGTATAGTCAAAGAGTACAAAGTAAGAAAAGAAAAGAGTCAGGTCAGTAATCCCCCACGAGCCCGAACACAAATCAAATATAGTAACCATGTCTTCATAATCATATAGAGGGGAGACCTCTCAGATAATCAGATAATATGAGGGGTGTCCTCATTCTTCAAATGGAGTAGCTAGCTCCCGAACTTGTGAAAGACGTGGATTGCACCCAGCATCAGTCACCGAACAATATATAATATCAAATCATGTTAAGTCCACGAACACGGACACGAACCTAGGATTGCAACCCATACGCCCCCCGAACAATAATATAGGCCATAATAAATAATAAAGCGCGCATAGCAAAATGGGGACGGTGTGAGAAATCACTCTCCCACACGTGAGTCATGCCACTGGTGCATCAAATGACACGACCATGTTACCTTCATGGCTAGGAAACGAACTTGGCTCGGGTATCAAACTGAAGGGTCAAAGGTCAGAGGTCCAAATCATAGCAAAGGTTCAAATAGTCAAAGTCATCGAATAATAGTCAAAGTCCAAATATCAAAGGTTCATGGCAAAGGGTTCATATCCAATATCAAAGTCAAATGAATCCAATGAACTGATCAAAGGTTCATCATCAACTGGTTCATTTAAAGAAATCTTTATCAAATAGTTTTCATTAAAATGATCTTTAATAACTGTTCTTACAAAAGTAATCTTTAAAAGTAGTTTTCATAAAAGTTTAGTAAAATTCCAAATGAAAGTGGTATCGCATATTTCATAAACATCGTTTTAAAATAAGTTTTCCTCAAACCATTCCCATGTTATAATTAAAAGGTTTTCACATCTATTTACCAAAATCAAATGAACCTTCGAAGTATCAAGTGTCTCGAATACTAATATCACAAGGTAACGAACGAGTATCAAATGGATCATTATAGAGGCTCAAAGCAAAAGGGTCATATCGAACACCAAGATCAAAACGAATCAACCAAACGAACCAAAGTGTAGGGGAACATAGCAATGGCTTAGGGAATCTTAAAACGAATCAAGATCAATGAGTCATGAGAGGGAAAACACCCTTACTGAAAAAGGGTAGAATATCTGTACCTTTTCGCAAAGCAAACAAAGATCAAAAGATAGCAAATATAGGAACGGATCAGGACCTCTCCTTCTTCACACCTAAAGGAGTAGAAGAGTATTACAATAGGTTTTAACTGTCTTTCCATTTTAAGTAACTTTCTATTTTTAGCAGGTTTCCAAATTTAGTAAGTTTCCATTTTTAGGAAGTTTCCTTATTTAGAAAGATTAAGACATTAGAGATTAGGTTAAGTCATTATTTAATAATATTATGAAGATAGGGTACATTTTAGCAAGTTATCAAAGTTTAGGGTTTATTATAACAACTTTCCATATTTTAGGGTTTTAAAAGTAATTATACCAAAGATGAAGGTTTAAAGTGAAAATATCATAAGTAGCTCATTTTAAATTCTTAAGTGATCCAGATTTACACAATTAGCCCTTTAGATTTTACAAATTACAATTATACCCTTTTAATTATATAATTTACACTTTAAGCCTTATGACATTTATAAGTACACATCAAACCTTTAGTTTTCCAATTTTACACAATATACCCTTAATTTAATATGTTGTATGAACACCCCCTTAATTTTACATGAGTTTCACAACAAGTCCCTTAAGTTTATTAGTTTACAAATTAAACCCTTAAATTTACAATTTCAATCCTTAATTATTAATAACTACACATTAGGCCAATAAATCCCCAAAATTACACATTACACCCTTACTATAATTTATTATTCGAACCAACCTTGAATTTCCAGAATTTACATTTTTGGTCCCCTTACTTTAATTAATTTCATATCGAATTAATATATTTATATATTTATCAAATAAACCTTCTAATTACCAAATTAACACAAAATACCCCTCTAGCATATTTTATACATTTTTCCCCAGATCCTTACCACCTTACAAAAATATCCCAATAGTTTGAATAATTACAAAACACACCCTTAACTATTTATTTTCAAATCGGTAAACACTTTTTATTAACAAAATCAAACCCTAATTGTCCCCATCATCATGTAATCATTACACCATTATTACAAATCATTAAAAGTCCAGATTTATCCATCTAAACCCTAATTCCATTCGGTGTTCAAGGTTTTTCACATTTTCCTTTATTTTCCAAAATATCCGATAACTTACTTAATTCGAAAACAAAGATTTTAAGCTTCAACAATTCGAACAACCATTTTTGTGATGTTATATGAGGTATGTAGAACCCACGAAAAATATATCAAAGATCCAGAAAATCGCATGAATTTTATATAGTGTATTTACGTATTTAGGGTTTCGAATACATAAATTATTATACGGTCCAAATATAATGCATGGTTCGGATCTATCATTTTATACACGTTATATATGATGTGTAGAGTGCTAGAAAAATACCAGGAAGATTTTAGAATGAAAGGACGAAGCGTTGTGAATTTATGTTACACGGTTCAAGCTTTTCGACACCAATAATTTACCACGATCCAACGAGCGACCCAGAAACCTTGTAGATATTTTTCACAGGTCATAACCAATATAGGGAACGTATGAAAAATGATAAACGAATTTTAGAGTGATCGAAATAATTATAGGCGATTTTACCTCTCGGATGTGATTAGCGACAAGGAAAAATACACCACGTTCGAACCAAGCAAAGCACGACCTCAAACTTATTTTTCTTAGCTTCTTTGAATGATGATCAACACCAGAAAATGGTCCTAGGCTTCCAGAAATTCGGATGAGAAAGAGGTGGATTTTTGTGTGTTTTTGATTTCACTCGGTAATGTTTTAGGGTTTGATTTAGTTTGTTATTATTAAAAAGGATAATGCCGAGTGGGGGGGGGGGGAATGTGGGCTGGAAATCACAGGAATTATGGGGCCAAATCAATTTGTTATCATTTCCTTAATTTCCTTAGCCATTTAAATGTTTTAGTTTTAATAATAAAGTTTAAATAATGTTATTAATATATATAGTAATTTTCGGTTTATATATTGTGTATAAATAATTTTTTTGGTACTTCACAAAATGTCAAATGTGGTCGTGGAATAAATATTACTTCATATCTTATTCATCTCCCGAAGTTTAGAATTTATTTGGTATTTTATAAGCTTATTATTCAAAGTTTAAGATCGTAGGGGCATTTTGGTCTTTTTACCATGTTTCGGATTTTTGGGTTTTACAAGCAAATTGTTGTATTTGTATATTGTGTTAGTTATTTAATGATTTCATTATTTATACGTAGAAACCCAATATTCATTTAGTTCAGTGAACTTATAATCTCAATTCCCATATGGGTTAATTGATGGCAAACTGAAGTTTCCGTTTAAATTGTAGGTGGAGGTGGCGATGGCGGGGAAGGATCGGGTTCCATGAAGGCACCAATGATTTGTGTTCTAAATCCACATTATAATATAACAGGCGAGATACGTTTTAGTAGATATATGGTATGCATTGACTGACCTGTAGTATGCGTATTGCAAGCTATCTTCGAGATACAGTTTACAATCCGATTCGCTAGAAGTGGGACCCAATTCTCGGTCAGCTGAAGGGCCATATGTTTGGTATTTTTGTTACATTTTTTGTATCAGGTATAATGCATGAGTTGATGTTCTTATATATCACGCGTGTTCAGCCTACATGGGAGGTGATGTGTCTCTTTGTACTATATGGAGTGTGTACTGCAATCGAGGTGGCAGTTAAGAAGGCGGTTAAAGGTAGGTTCCAGTTGCACAGGGGGGTGACATGGTAAATTACGATAGCGTTTGTGGTGGTTACCTTTGATTGGTTGCTCTTTCCGCAACTTATAAGGAACAGTGTGGATGTCAAGGCTATACAAGAGATTTCGCTTTTAGTAAATTTTGCGAGGTCTAAATGGGAAAGAAATGAGACAAATTTGTAATGCAAGAGATTTCGTTTTCATTGTGTTTGGTATGTTTACTGTTTTTTTAACGGTGCAATTTAATAAAAACTTTAGCAAGAAGCTACAGATATAAAATTGCATAAGCAGATACCTTTACTGCTTTACTTTAACTTTTAGAATTGTACCCAAGATCATTAGACATGTAAATTTATGTTTCCAAGTAAACGAAAAAGATGAATATGATCATCCTAAACAAAATGTTTGCTACTACGTTATATGGATAATATATTTGTTGTAATGGCTGTTGCTAAACAATATAGATTTTTAATATTTTTGTTGTTGTATTGGTATTACACAGATTTTTAATATGTATAAAACTAAAACAAACTAAAACATATGAATGGTCAGTGAAGTGAAAATAATGAAAATTCATCTATCCGAGTAATGAGTCCTATGATTTAATGTGGAGTCATAAAGAAGTGAAAATATGAAAGGGTAACCATTAATATAAGAAAACCAATAGATTATAACATTCATCAATTATTGCCCGGAAGATGAAGTGAAGAGGAATATGAATTGTTTGATGTGCTTGAAATAAATGTTAAGTATTAATGGTTTAGAATGCTTGCAAAGTATAAATAGCATAGTTCAACCAATCTCATTTTAGTCATCATGGCGTGCATGAGTCGTTGATGAAGAAGGTTACTGAAAAATTGGTGTGATATGTAGCTTATTTATTTGAATTGTTTCTTTTGGTAATGTGATATGGTACTAAGTTTTGTGATTGTATTGTTAATGATTGATTATTAGTAATCTTATATGTGTTGTTGCTGTTGCATGATAGGTTTGGGCAAGAATATGGTGTAGGAGATGATATCTTCGCCAACAACCGTATGTCTTCTTTCTTTCCCTTTTACAAAATATATTTACATAAGCAAACACATGAAAACGTAAAATGTATTTGATTTTATTTGACCCCTCATGCATGAGGAGGGGGTGGCCAACTCAAATTCATTCATTTCGTTTTGTTAAAGAAAATTCATCTGCAAAGTTTTGTTCGGCTTAGAATATTACAGGTAATTGTAGGTTATACGAATGGAAAGACTTTTAGTATCTATCTTATTGACTTTGTATATCTAATAAGTTTGATTTGTTCTATTCAGATGCTAAAGATTTTGGACCCACCACTGGAAAAGATGGTAATATTAAATTGGATAAGGATAGTATAAATAAACATTTGGCCAGCAGCATCCCACTTGAGGAGCTGAGTTTGTTCATTTCATGGTTTGAACAAGGATTTTTTTTGGGCTGATTTACCAGTTCGCGTTGCAGGCGCACCAGAAGGATTAGTTAATCATGAAGTATAATGTAATATGAGGTCGAGGACAATTTTGAAGTGCAACAAAGAACAAAGAGGATTATTTAATCTTTTGATCCTTTCATTTGCATATACAGATTAAATGTTGAATCTTATTGAACAAAATATTAATTGTCTCCATCATTTAATCTTTTGATCCTTTCATTTGCCTACAACTATCAAGTCTTTTAAATTAAATGTTGATTATCATACGTATAACTAACCATAAAAATTAGCCTTTTCGTATAACTGCACAGGGTAATTTTAATAAAGAGAAGTGACCATAAATATAACTTCCTAATTGCGTCCAAAATGAGTGTATATTATTTACCTAGGTAACCCTTTTACCCAATATGAGTGTATATTCAGCCCCTTTGGATGTCATTTTCCTCTATGTTAGGGGTGTAGGGTGTAGCAAAGAACTTGCTCAAGATACTTGAATTCGCTATAATCAAATAAAGGTAATGTATTTTTCCTAAAGGATACATGTATTACTTCAATCGGGTGACACATAACACGCTTGCATTGGCTTTGGTTTGTACTGCTATTCCAAGTTTGTACTGCTATCCGTTTTCAGTTCATACTGCCATTGATTAATTAGTACTACTCGAGTTCACTTAGTACTGCCCGTATTCACTTCGTACTGCTCGAGAAAAGAAGTTAGTATTGTTTTCATTACTGGTTAGTAGTGCTGTGGGATTATTTGTACAGCTACTTCAACGTTCATTTGTACTGCCGAAGTTTATTTGAACTGCTGACTTGCTGCTCTTTCGACTTTACATACTGGTCGGTGTCCATGCAGTAGCATTGTTACATGCTATCATGGGACGGTGGTATTATATTTTTATTACTCTCTTCACTAGATACATCATGCATACATTAGGGTGGATATGGAAAGAGTCTGAAACGATGACATAAATATATACTTCAATTACATTGTATACATCATAGTCAAACACTCGCATCCTTCTGATAATTGGAACATATTAACCTCTTTTTTGTGATATTCATGTGAATATTTTGAAAATACTAGAATCTGGAAATATGAAAGTAACAATATTTTAATCATTACCATAAACGCATACAAATTAGTTTATAGTGTAAAACTAATGAATACCAACCATTAAGCTACGAACACTTAGACACAATTGGTGCAACGCACGGGCTTGCCAATGCCTCGTAAAGTAAAATAATCTATACAATCTATTAAAACACAGTTTTGGCTGACATCATCCAAAAGGCCAATTGCTGATGTGTCAAGTAATTGAGGCCCCAAGTGAAAACTTTGTATATATTTATGACGTCATTTTTATTTTTGGTCAATATTTGATTTAACATTGTATTTGAGTTGGTCTTTACCCAGCAAAACATATACACAAACCTGCTTTATCCACTTTCAACTCCAACAGGCCAACATTGTCAACCTTTAAAATTCAAATTGTTATGGTAGTTTACCGATGCAAATTCTTGAACTTTTAAAACACGTTTTATCTTTCATTTTCATGTTTCAAATTTCAAATTTTTATTGGGTACTTTAATGAAACTGAAGTTAGGGCAAGCTCTTGAGTTTCAACGTTCACTACCACGGTTATGCCAACCTTAATGTGACAGAAAGCATAGTGATATGTTATCTTCTTCAGGTATTATTTTAATGTACATCCGTAATTGCTAATGCAGTCCATATGCTTTGAACAATGTTGTTTTTGGTTCGTTGCCGTTAGCATCCGTATATCTCTGCTCCTATTCAGATTTTGGTTTGAAAAACCGGCTCTTTTTATGTGTTGATTTTGGATTTCTGAAAAAACGTTTTACTTATGCATATATTATGTTTGATGATATGCTTGAATGAAAATGTATCTTCTTATTTGACTAGGTTAATGTTCTTTAACACTCTCTATTTTATAAGCATATGCATTGATCAAGTATTTTAAATGAATATAACAAAGTGATTTGTAGTGTTTCAGGTGACATTTTCAAAAAGATCTTATTGTACCAATTTCAGTGAAAGCAAATGCAATCTTGGGGCAGCCAATTTAAGCTCAATAAAATTTGATTTTATATGATATTGAGCTTTTTGTGTACTTGTTAGCTTTGACTTTAGTAGTTCTAACATTTGATTTGAATTGAATTTTGGAAATTTTTTGCTGGACGGTTATGTCACCAAGAAGCGGTAATTCACAGGATTATGTAACCTTTTTTTTTTTTTTTTTTTTTTTTTTTTTTTTTTTTTTTTTTTTTTTTTTTTTTTTTTTGCAGCTTTAGCTGGTTATTTGAATTTGATTATAAATCTTATTCCAAGATAATGTCTTTATGCTTTTTTTTTCTTTTTTTTTCTCTTCAACAACAGGAAAGAACAAAAAGAACGCTTATTTAGCTCCAACGTCCATTGAGGTAATCTCTTTCTCTTTGTAATATTTGTTTTAGGCCTTACGTTTATATTGCATTCTTAGTTAGTTAGACTTATTAAATTGATTTAATGTGCTCCAATTTCACTTAAACTATCAAATGGATTTTGTGAAACTTGAACTTAGTGTGGATCTAAAGTAGTCACCTATTGTCTTTTGTGTGGGACTAAGGTTTTTATCTGTGGATTAGCAATGCCTCTTATGATTTTAAAAGTATCAAATTTGTTTCACTGTGCAAAATTACTCACTATCCAAATCATCCCCCGCAGATACCAATTTTAGGCTTTAGTCTTTGACATCAAAATTTAGTCATAAATTTTTGAATAATCTTTTTGAACGTAAAATTAGCTTAAGAATATCAGTGAGTCTTTCATGTGGCTAACTACACAAAGTTTAAGAATATACATGAGACTATTTCTTGCAGTCTTTTTTTTTTTTTTTGTCCTCATCTTGATTGCTTTAGATGTACATGTTGTTTGGGTGTCATTATGCTTTGGATGCGGGAAAAAGCGGGGCTTGGATGTTTTTTGAAGAGTGAGTGTTATGATGCTTCTCGTGTGCAAAATAATTTTACAAGCATCTCACTATCCTCGCCAACTTATGATTTGATTTTTAGTTTTTATACGATCAAGTGCAACTTAATGTGACGTAGGACAAAAAAACACGTTAAAATGTCTTTCAGATAAGGTAAGTACACGTTTTATAGTCAATTAATCACTAATTAGAGTGGAATTTTAATTGTTTACTTTGTATGGGTTCCTTTAGAAATCTCAAAACTGATCTTTGAAAAATGCACCAACTTAAAAACTTCATATGATGGTGGTGTCTATAGAGTCCCATGTTATTGTGATACTTAAAAACTTAAGGTCAATTTAGCCCAACTCTGCATATTGAATATTTTGGTGCATTATATATACTATGTGAGTGAGTAATAATTGCTTGTGTTCTTTTTTTTGGGGGTTAATTTCAGAGATTGTGCAAAGACCCATCTTAAAAGTCTACCATGAGTTTTATGCTAGAAGATGACGAAGGCGATGAATATATCCCTTAGCAAGAGAACTGACTGTGGTTTAGAAAATATGTCTTTTAGACAAGATGGGAAGACTTAGTAAACAAATATATTTCCATTTTGAATAATTTACATATAGGGTGTTTGTTGTTTTGGAGTCTCTCTTTCAAGTTAAGGCAGGGGGTCCTTTTCTACCTTTGGTAGAACCGGAAGCAGCCTCTCTACCTTAGGTAGGGGTAAGGCTGTCTACGTCTCAACCTCCCCCATACACCGTCTTCGACGGTATTGGGACCCATAACCCGTGGAAGACGGTATTGGGAGTTACTTTACTTTACTTTACTTTTTGTTAAACAAGTAGGGTTGGATCAGTTGGAAAACCCCTTGCCTCTCAACCGAGAGGTCAAGGGTTCGATCCTCACTCCCTACAAAAGGCCGGGGGTCCTTTTCTACCTTTGGTAGAACCGGAAGCAGCCTCTCTACCTTAGGTAGGGGTAAGGCTGTCTACGTCTCAACCTCCCCCATACACCGTCTTCGACGGTATTGGGACCCATAACCCGTGGAAGACGGTATTGGGAGTTACTTTACTTTACTTTACTTTTTGTTGTTTTGGAGTCTTTCAAGTTAACATAAAGGGATCATGTAAACGAAGTCTTAACGACTCATATAGTAAACTCATTTTAGCATATGTCAAATATTTATTCCAAGATTTATAGTTCTACTTCTTTTATATTTTCAGTATCTTAATAGTTCGTATAATTCACATTTCATTTGCAACGCCCATGTGTTTATGAATAGGCAATTTGTATTCTCGTCAAACAATTTTACATTACCAAAATTAAATCCTTTCGTTGCCTGTGTTGAACACGGGTTATGAGCTAGTAATGGTGATGCACCATGATTCATCTTTAAGCAAATGTAACCAATCAAATGTGGCCAACAAATTTCATAATTCACCATGACTTTCCTTCATTTTTTAGTGGCAATGGTGATGCAAATTAACCAATAATTTTTTTTTTCTTATTTATAAATATACTAAACAATTATATAAAAACATTAAATTTTATTAATAACTCAAAGAAAATTTAGGAAAAATAAAATTTTATTAATAAAACCACTATTCATCAAGGTATGGCAAGTCTTGAGCCGCTACGTGCTCTGTAAGATCATATCGGAGACGGTTATGGATATCTTCGTCGAGCAACTCCTGTAGAACATTATCATCAAAAACTGGCGCGACCGGCGGATCCATTATATGAACCGGTGATATTGCCATCCCATCGTCTTTTAAAATCATATTGTTCAATATAATACACGTATAAACGATTTTTCGAATTTTTTGGACGGACATAGGCCGGAGAGGACGACTTAGAATAAACCATTTTCCCTTTAGACGACCAAAAGCTCGTTCGACATCTTTTCTTGCAGACTCTTGTAGCTTTTTGAATTTCTTTTCTTTTGGGTCAGTAGGATACGGATATGCTTTAACAAATGTTGAATACCTAGGATATATTCCATCGGTAAGATAGTATCCACGTTTGTAAAGCCGTCCAGCCAAAGCAAATGAACTGTTTGGTGCCGTTCCATTTCTCTCAGTAACATACAACGGAGACTGATTCAAAACATTGATATCGTTATTTGAACCGGGAGGACCAAAAAACGAATGCCAAATCCACAAATCATTTGAAGCCGTCGCCTCAAGCATAATAGTCGGGTATTGGTGATCACCTCTCTTATATTGGCCTCTCAAATACTTAGGACAATTTCGCCAAACGAAATGTGTACAATCAATGCTACCAAGCATACCAGGAATGTGATGTTTTTCTTCATGTGCCTCGAATATGCGTGCAACGTCATGAGTTGTCGGCCTACGTAAGAACTCTCGCCCATATAACGTTATAATAGCATCACAAAATTTATCAAGGCATTCACCTACAACATATTAAATAACATATATTCATATATATATATAAAAAAAAAAAAAAAAAAAAAAAAAAAAAAAAAAAAAAAAAAAAAAATTACAAAAATATATACGACATACTTAAAATAACGAAATAAAAAATATATATATATACGAAATATTTATAATTGATAAAAACAAATAATAACCTGACGTTCTTCGTGCCATGTTTAAGTAGTCATCAAATCTATCCGGCGGTTCACCGGTTGCTAGTTGGCGAATGGCCGACGTACATTTTTGTAACGCCGTAAAACCTTTTTTCCCCATCGCGTCATATCCCGGTTGAAACCACTCGATTTGCGCTTCAATTTCACCAACAATTCGTAAATACAATGTTTTACGCATACGAAAACGCTCGCGAAACTTATCATCGTTAAATTTTGGTTCTTCAACAAAATAATCATTGTTTAGAGTTTCTAATGCTCTTTCACGATAACGGGTTATATAACCACGTATTTCGTTAGAACTTGCCGTGTCTTCAAGTGCCTCGTATCCGGCTAACAAAGCTTCAAGCGTACTACCGGATTCCCATAGATCGGATGATTCGGTTGGAATAATAACTTCGTCCGAGGATGAAGAAGATGATGCGTAAGCCATGGCTAGTAGTGTGTGATTAGATGGTAAATATTTTGTGATTTGGTAGTGTTTATAAAATTACAAGATCAAGTTGCAATTTAAATGGAACAATTTTTTTTTTTTTTTTTTTGAAAATAGCCACAAACGGCTAATTCATTTAATATGCAACGTTCGAATTTTTTGGGGAACAAGCCATGCCGATTCGGTATGGATTACCGATTTCCTTGCCGCATTTGTGATACCGACTGAGTGGTTTTCGTTGATGCCGATCGGCATGGCAAACCGCATGCCCAAACCGCATGGGTTGCCAGTGCCCACGGGTTATGAGCTAGTAATGATAATAATTATTAGTTATTTTGCATTAAAGAGAGGTAAGTTTTGTATTTATGAGAGTATCCTTTATTAAATTACATTTTTAAATAATTGTTAGCTAGACTTGAGTCAACCTTAAGGGAGGATAAAGACTCGGTTGTCCTTTTCTGTTTGTGAAAACGTGATCGTCCAGACGACCAAGTTGTGAAGATAAATTATGTGTGTGTAAGGCCTTGTTTACTAAATTAAGTGGTGTGGAGTGGTGTAGGCCTTTGTCTATATAAGCCACTTATTTAAGAGTGGGTAATTTTTGTGAGCCTCCTCAATAAGAAGGAATAATGGATGCACCCGCTCATTAAGTGGCAATAAAGGAAAAAAGAAACACCCCTAAGTATACTTGTGTTTATGTTTGAGAGATGAAGTTAGTTGATTTATTACACCTTATTGGTTATGATATTGGTGGTTGAGTGAAAAGTTGACGCGACACTGAGTTGATGATGAAAATGTTGGTCACCATTACACTCCTCCTTAAATCTTGTTCGAGCAAACTCAAATAGAGGACTTTTGTTTAGCCCATGCACGGTCGAGCTCGACTCGATTAAACTCATGTTCGCAATGAAAAGATTAAAAATTAGAAAACTATAGTAGACAAAGATTTTTTTTTTTTTTTAAAGACAAAGATAAAAGTGGTAAATCTTAAAATCACACAACAACACTCCTTTTTATCTTTCATCACAGAATAAATAAATAAATAAATAAATCGTTGCGTCTTGTGATTGATTTCCTCATAAAAAACCTGTATTAACAGCAAATAGTAATCACAAGGCATCAATCCGTACACTTGTTCTTTAAATTTTCATTATCAGATTCTTCTGATTACTACAGCAATCATGATCACAACGGTAACAACAATCTCAATTAATTAATCGTATTTATTTATTTTTATAAAAACTGAGTGTTGAATTGAATTTTTATAAACATGCAGCAAAGAAGTATGAACGGTGGAGGAGGGGGATTACAAAGCCCTAGATCTAATTCATCATCATCATCTCCGTATTTAACGGTGTCTGTTACTGATCCTGCTAAAATGGGCAACGGTGTTCAAGCTTATATCTCTTATAAAGTCATCACTAAGGTAAAATTATTTATTATTTTGTTTTAGTGATTTAGTTGTAAATTGATTGATTGATTAATAGGTAGTGGTTAATTTAGAGGTTAAGAAAAGTGCAGTTATTATGGATTAACTAAATCTATGTGTTTCGCATTTGGAATTACCATCTCTGTCCCGATATAATTCTCGACTAGAATAACGGGGTGTTTGGATTACCTTATTTTACGGGCTTATCAGCTTATTAAAATGTGGAAAAGCTGATAAGCTTACTTTTTTTGGCTTATGAGCTTGAGCTTATGGCTTATAAAGTCCATAAGCTTAAAATGATATATGCTCAGAACCTTCAAAAAGTGAGCTTATCAGCTATAAGCTAATCGAAACACCCCCTAAAATATACAGTTTAAGAAAAGTACCGTTATTACGGTTATCGGGGTATGAGAATGACGGATTTACCTTTTCAGAAAGTTGGAGTAATTGTATCTAGTGGACAATGGATTTGTTATGGAGGGAGTTAGATTTAAGAGTTTTTGGTGAAATTTGGGAAGTGAGAAGTTGGAATCGCGGATTAGGTGTAAATTGGAAATGTTGATTCCATGGATGGTTACTACTTGATTAAGGGGTTATTGGTCTTGGAAATCAGGGATAAAATTAGTTTGGAACTATTTGGCGATTTTGTGTTTTTAATATAATGTTGTGTTCTGATACGTAGTGCGAGTTATTAGCTATATATAGGTAATACATTTGGTGTTCCGATTGAGAAAAACTGACTTTATTCCTTGTGAACGCTATGGAAAAATTTAGTTTATTTTAAAAGTCATTGTAGAAAATGAAGTAGTTTAGATGTTTTGAATGTGCATTGATGTGTTGAAACTGGTCACTAGTAGTTAGGAATCCTGTATTACAATGATTTAACAATGGATAAAGGAAAATCATCTGTTTAGTTTAAGGCCGTCGGTTATAGCATTTAAAGACCAAGATGAACTCATTTAATCACCCTTTCCTTATAGCTGATAAACATCATCTGCTCAAATAAGGAGCCTGATATTAGTTACATGGCAATCATGCTCTATCCACCACTTGCGAGTGAATGGATCAACATTCATGTATCTGTCTTCCTTTTGTTTCCCTTGAAGAAAAGAACAATAAGAAGGGCTTGTTACGTTAGAAAATATTATGTTTTGTGAGATAAGATCCTTACATGTCCTTCCGGAGATGGCCATTCGTATGATTCACATTCTCCCCTGAAAACAACTATTCGTTTCTTCATTCTAGTGTTGATGTATCATTTCATTGAAATGCTCCTTTTGCAGACAAACTTCCCCGAATATCAGGGCCCAGAAAAGATTGTCATTCGGCGTTATACTGATTTTGTTTGGTTGCGTGATCGTCTCTTTGAGAAGTACAAGGGTATTTTCATTCCTCCACTTCCTGAGAAGAGCACTGTAGGTAAGATATTAGTCTGTTTCTTTTAGTTGCGGCATATCTTCAATTTATTCACATTAAACATAGAAAATGACTGTGTATTATCTCTCATTAACATTTCTTATTGTGCTGTCATTGATTGTGGCTCTTATGCTTCTTTAGTCCTACAAGGCTACAATTCATCAAGACTTCGAAATTGCATCCATTTAGTAATTTTAGTGTCTCCTTTTAGCTATTACAATTTTGATCTCTTCTTTAAATGTTTTCATACCGAAAGAAAAACTAAAAAACATCCATCTTGAATTATTCTAAACCACAGATGGTGTATATTTTTTGGAAAGCAGATGGTGTATATATATGTTTTTCGGTAACTTTGTACGGATATGTATGCATGGGACTATGGGATTATATAATGCTCTATGGAAAGGCTACTCCTTGCTTTTGTATGTCTTTGTGCTGACATGACATCCCACATAGGAATTGTACTTCTTTTTTGGCTGAAGATATTCACATGATTTCTATTATTCTGTTGGCCAAATATCCAGCAGGTTATATACATTGGATTGTTTTAGATATATGTAGCGGCTTCAAATGTTATCAGGTTGTGATATGAAAACCTGCGTAATCTATTGATTACCGATGAATAGTCTTGTCTTAATACGATGCCTCTTACAAGTTACATTTCTCTGATCTTGCGCTTCTTCTTATAACCCCGCCTCTTCCTCTTAATCCTGTATGACACAAACACATAGGAACTGTTGGGGATTTTTTTTTTCTTAGTATCTGAGCTGTAACGACTTTCTTTATTATGTCCGTAAAATACTGAAACGGACGTATAATATTTTCTCTAATGAGGGTTAAGTAGTTGGCAATGTGGTGACCAGTAAATGGTTCTTGCCATCTGTTAGTTTGGATGAGGATCCATCTTTTAGCAGAACTTAGAACTAGAGTCCAAATGCTTTAGGCTATGCTTTTGAATTAATCATGCCCAACCTTTAAGCCAAAAAGTTATTATCTGGGTGATGATTCGTATTTGTTCAAGCATCTTCTTTCGTCACCGGCTGAAAGCCAGTTTGTACACTTGGTAATTAACCATGTAAACGGTAGACCTGTATCCTTGTATAGCTGCCAAACATGCTGTCTCTATAGTGTTTATGCCTTGTTTGGTCTCTTTGAGTTTCTCTGCATCCTCATCTTCTGTAAAGGGTCCTAGCACTCCTTGCAATCCTTTTTGCATTTGTGCATTATGGATATCACATTGCCAATAATATGATGAAGTTACTGTGTATGATGCCAGTCATCATCTATCTAGCAACTTGTGAATGTTGTTCCCACTTAATTTTATCATTTAATTTTAAGTACTTCCTAAGCTTTAATATGACCTTGTTAGTGCTTACTTTGATGATGCGAACACGTTTTCCATGTCTTTACAACCTTCAAGCAGTCATGATCGTTGTCAGTGGGATATATTTGATACAATTTTTTATCAATGAATCGCCTTGAGATGACTCTGATAATAACCTCACAAATGCAGAGAAGTTTAGATTCAGTGCCGAGTTCATTGAGATGAGACGTCAAGCATTGGACACATTTGTCAATAGGATTGCACTACATCATGAACTTCAGCAAAGTGACGACCTGCGGATCTTTTTGGAGGCAGATGAACAGGTAACTTTTCTTATTGTAACTGCTTAGTTTCAAGAAAATCATTAATGCTCCTTACATGATAAGAAGCCGCAACAGCAACTTATCTTGCTATCTTGAATGATTTCAGTTTTTCTTGTATGTGGAGGCCACTAGGTAGTGTGTTCCAGTTAAGTTTGTTTATATTTCTAGAGTTTAAATAAATTGTTTAAAGCTACGTGTTGGCTCTTTTGCAGACAATGGAAAGAGCAAGGTCACAAGAAACTGGATACTTCAAGAAGAAGCCATCTGATTTGATGCAGATATTTAGGGTATAACATAATTCTTTGCCCAACCGATATGAAACAGATACAAAATTCATGTACATGATAATATGCCCACCCTTTTGTTGGTGAACAAATGCATCAGAAGTGTTGCTTAAATAAAATTAGGCAATAAATAATTAGAAAATCAAATAAATTGCAATTTCTGAAATATCATTACAGACTGCAAATCTCTGATTTGCTCTACGAATCTTTTAAATACAATTTTATCACGATTATACATTTGAAATTATAATCGTGATGCAAATGGTATATATGACCTACTTTGGCTCAAGGCTAATTCTTCAATCAGATGATATAAGATGATGCTATGATGTAACAGGATGTTCAGTCGAAAGTTAGTGATGTGGTTCTTGGGAAAGAAAAGCCAGTGGAAGAAACTAACCCAGAGTATGAAAAGTTAAAACGCTATATATTTGAACTTGAAGATCACCTATCAGAAGCCCAGAAGCATGCATATCGTCTAGTAAAGAGACACAGAGGTATTTAAAGCTTCTATGGGCCTCTACAGTAACATTTTTAACCTTTTGGACTCTTCTTCAGCTGTTGAAGATAAGATGTGTGGGGGTGTTTGGAAGCTGATTATGTGATACTGAATAGGTAGAAAATATAATCAGCTGGAGTAAAATGCTTTTTAGAAGATATTGTTTGGATGTGATGCTGTAATAATCAGATAATCAGGTGTTCGAGTATTTGTTAAAATGTGAAAATTAAAGGATTTACTACACATAATGACAAAAAAGGGTACGTTTTTTTTTGGCGGAAAATGTAGATGCTTTGTGAAATGAGAGTGGGAGTCTCTTGAGTCATGTCATGTTCAAAGAAGAGGTAAATAGGTAATTTTGGTGTACCCATGTATTCAGTTTTCCTGCAATTAGTATGAAACTGAATATCCAAAAAATCATACATATGAAGCTGGACTGATTATTGCATCTTCAAATTGCAATAATCAGTTCCAAAAAGCAAGTCCAAACACTCCTTAGATTAGTATAAAGCACAGCTGCCTATTCTAAAGAGCTAAGAAGACCAAAGCCACATGAATATAGATATCTGGTAAACATGTTGGCTGCTTGTGAGCAGATATTCTTGCTTCAGCAAAGTTGAATAAGTATGTCATGGAACTTATTAATAGTCTAATTATTGTTACAGAGTTGGGGCTATCTCTAGCAGAGTTTGGCAAGGCAATCAAACTCCTTGGTGCTTGTGAAGGAGATGCTCTTGGGAACGCATTCTCTGAACTTGGCGCAAAATCAGAGATGCTATCAATCAAGCTCCAAAGAGAAGTCAGTTTCTATTTATGTACTATTCTGTTTTTTTGTCTACATTATTTTAAGACGATTAAATATAACTTTAAGCTTATGAAAACCATAAGAAAGTATTAGACAAATATATATATCTTTGAATACTATGCCGTATCTCACTATCTTTTTATGTTCTCTATTCTTAAGGCCCAGTATCTTTTAATGAATTTTGAAGAACCATTGAAAGACTATGTGCGCGCTGTGCAATCTATCAAGGTAAATGTCGAACTTTTAAAGCATGTCATTGACCAAATACAGTGACTTTGATACTTGTCTTTCTAGAATTTCTCTTGTTTTTTTGCTTATAATTGGTGAACAGGGTACAATAGCAGAGAGGGCTAATGCTTTCAGGCAGCAGTGTGAATTGGCCGAGACGATAAAACTAAAGGAAATTGATCTGTATGATTTCCCCATTATTAATTTCTATTTCACTAGATCTGTTATATTGCATAACTAAAGGTTGCATAATGGGTCTGGTTGGTTGGCTGGCCAGAACACATTGTCGTAGATTTCTTTGACTTGTATACTCTTAGTAAATAGTGTTCCATGTATGATTAAGAAAATAAAACCATTTCAAAATAATCTGTATATTCTAACAAAATGATTTACGAAGCCTTATGCATTAAAACACACTTTGGGCGACTTTTGACCCGTTTCTTTCTAGCTATTGTTTTTTCTCTTACTCATTTGACCCATCAGTAACTAAATGGGTTCAACTTGCCATCTCGTGCGTAAATGATAAGCTATCAGATCCGATAGTCATTGTTTTTGTGATTTCCAAACTTTTATCTACTATTGATTCTTGGAAAATGGTACCTTATTACTATAAGGTTCGCAGCCTCATTCCGAAACTACATGATTTGTGATAAGATCTTGCTTACAACTTCAGCCCATGGAAATATCATTACTTTGTTACAGATAAAATCTATTCAACCAAAACCGAGAATTAAAAAAATGCTAATCCATTGTCCTAAAATCCATGATATAGAATATCTGACTTCATTGCTATATTCCACACTACAAAATTTCATATTTTGGCAATTTAGTGGAAGGTGTTGGTGAATGTCATTATAATATGTTCTTATGGAACCTAAAACTCTGAATTGTAGGCAGTATTGATAGGTATTGATGTTCCTTATTTGTTTTATATCTCTGTTTCAGCAACAAACTGAGGTTAATTCGATCAGAGAAGATGTTAGATGCAGAACATGAATATGAGGAGGTTAGTATCATTGTCTGTCAGTTTCTGAGTTACGGACTTTAATTATTCAAATAGCAGATAGGATAGCAAAAATGTGATATATAGTTTTTATACCACAAACTAGATTCTAGCTAATCTGCAAAAACACTAGATATTTTGCGAGTTTCTTTGTGTCATTACTGAATGGCTGTACTCTCTGAACTGGGGGGGGGGGGGTTTGGGTTGGCTTTTTGGAACTGATTACTTGGTTATTGCGACTTGACTGGAACTCAGTATAGTCAAAGTTTTATGTCAGTGTAAAAACAACATTGATTATAGACTTCTACTCACAAATCACAAGAGGCGTCTTCCCCCCCCCCCCCCAACCCACACACACACAAGTGTCCCTTTATGTTATTTTTTATTTTTTTGTATTAATTTCTTTAATAATCAGAATGTCAAAAACTCGCATCTGATTCTTTGAACAGTAAAAGCAATTCCTGACATCATCTCCTAACTGTTATTACATCTAATGATCAGATTTTGATTATTTGAAATCGCATAATCACTTTCATAACACATATCCAAACATCCCCTTATCTGCTATTGTGACGTTATGCAGCTGAAAGCTGACGCTGAGGATGCAACCAGAAGATTTGAGACAATAGTGCGGCTTATGAATGAAGAAATAGTGCGTTTTCAAGATCAGAAAACACAAGACATGGGCCTTGCTTTTCATGAATTTGCCAAGGGTCAAGCACGTCTATCAAATGGTATTGCTGATGCTTGGAGAAGTCTTCTTCCAAAACTCGAAAGTCTCTCTGCCTCATAACAGAACATTAAGCCCCAAACACATTTGATGTCTCGAACTCTCGCCATAATTTGACCATGGCATTAAAGACCTACCCGCTCTGATTTCTGTGTTTGTATCTTAATGCCTTAACACGTATGGAATATTATGGTGGTGTACGTCGACCTAAACTAACAGAAGCACATTTTGTTTTCTTTACTTTTTTTGGATACTTGATAGGTTTTCTTTAGAATTTTGTTGTTTGTTCTATAAATATACATCAACAAAAACATTTGAATGTACTTGTGTTGAATACTTTTTTTCATCCTGAGGTTAAGGTGCCCAAAGCATATGTTGCATCTTTACATATAACACATACAGAAATAATTCAAGTAACAAACGATAACTGGGTTTGGTTTCTGAACCTGATAGACATAATCGGTGACTCATTATATATACTCAACTCGTTTCATGGGTTTTGTGCTGTGCCAATGACCAATTATCATGACTTCCGATGATATTCTGCATCTTTATTTCCATTATTAGTTAACTCCTATAACAATAAACACATGTTTCCGTCTTTATGTTGACAGGATGAAGTTTAAACACATCCAAACTTATACGTTAGAAACCAGATATGCTTCAATGGATTCTATCATATGCCTTCGACATAAAGACGATACAATTCTCTAGTTGTTTCGTTAGTTTGCGATATTTAGAGCTACAATCTTATAACAACTGTCGCGACGATATAAAATAAAAACCATATTTTGCATATATATCCTTCCGAAAATGCATAATTGCATATATATCCAAAGCATGCATAAAAGCCATTGTACTATGTGCATCAAAAACTTGTACAAAGGATATATATGCAATTATTCACTTTGGGAGGGATATATATGCAATTCTGCCTAAAATAATAAAAACCATATCATGTAGATAAAAGTACTGAAATGTCATTCAGTTGATAATTGAAGGACTAGTTATAGCCTTTGTGGAAGGAAGCAACACCCCATAAACCATATCCTTTTAACTAACTAAATATACCCGCCAATAACAACCACTTTCCTCTCATCTTTGTTTCACCAGCCATGGCTACAATATGTAGCAGGCAGCTCTTCTTGCAAATAAAAGGAGTTGTTAGCCCAAAGCTGCCATTTTCGTCGAATCAAGTTAATCCTCAGGTTCAGTTTTCAGAAAGCAGTAAAAATCGCGGTTCTAGACTCATTTTAGACCATGAGCTTTCTGGTTTTTCTGTTCCTCGAGCATCACCCGCGAACAGCAGCATTACACCAGCTGGTGATGATGAAGAAGGAGTTTCTTTAGGAACTATGAAACTGCCTATGAACACTGATCTTGATAGATTTGAAACTTTGCTATTTCAGGTATATCTTGTCACTTTGTTTACTGTATATGTGTATGCCATATATAACTAAGCAGTTCTGTAGACAAGGATTATGTTAATAATATTTTTTTAAATGATTATTGCCGCTCTATGAACGTTCGCTGAAAATGCACTTTAATCTTTAGACCTCATATCTTATGACCCTTTTTTAGGTACACAATTTAAGGTATGAGAATATATTTAAAAAAGATAATGTTCAGTTCAACTTTCTTTTGTGGTGATAGGATTATAAGGTTAATCTGCAGACAATCGAGTTAGCAGGTGTCTTTGTCATATTCTAGTTTTGTTGTTAGTAATGAGAAAATTTAAACAAAAATATGCTACAGAAAAAATGGCATAAAATTAGATAACATTAGCTCCAAATGAATTGATAATAACTTCACATATATTTTTTTACCATCATCTCAAAATTGTTATTTGATTCTTCTTTGACAGTGGGCAAACAGCATGAGCCAAGGGGCACAACTACCACTTCCTATGCCTCTAAAGGTTGGTAATTTTCAGCTTAAACATGATTTAAGGTGTAAACTGCTTATCTGATTTCCGGTTATGATAAAACAGAATCATTTCCAATGGTGTTTAAGATTTAAATCTTGGTTATTTGAGGGTGAAAGAAGCAATTTTTTGTACTTTTTTGATCATTTAAGAAAACATAACGAGTGTTGATAAGCATTCCCAAACACCATCTAAGAGTTCTATGCAACACAATACTTCTATACAAATACTTGCATTTAAATACAAATTTGACCATTTAGCAAATGTCTCATGGAAATTATCTATATAAAACAGGTTGACAAAATTAAAGGAGGAGTAAGGCTTGGGTTCATTACAATTGGCGACGGAGTTACTGAGGTTCCTGTGTACATTGACTGTTTGGTATTTCCAGCAGTCGCTGGTTCAACTCCATTTTTCCGAGCTGTAAGAGATGGCCCAAAGAAAGACCAGTCTCCTCCCGGAGAACCTAGAATCATGAAAAGCCTTCTTGCTGCTCTTAAAAAGTCGGTTGAGATAGCTGCACTTTGAGACCTTAATGTTTTATTCGTAAAGCACTATTTTGACTTAACGTTTATATTTTTTATATTTTTTTTCTTTCTGTGCTGTGACAAAATACTGATTTGTTTGTTGCGTCTCATTTTTTCCACAACAACAAAAACCTACATATACCCACTTGCGTCTTAAATCGTGAATAGCTGCACTTGAGACTTAATTTATTCGTAAAGCACTATTTGCTACTATAGTTTTTAATTTTTCTCTGTCTGAAATATGATGTTTGTGTCCATTTTCACAACAACAAGAACCTACATTTACACCGAATGACGTCATGTAAAGATAGTGTATCTAACAAGCATCTTAGTACTTCGTAAATATCTATACCGTTATTGATCATGCAAGTAGCGAGCCGGTCTGCCTTACGAGAAGTGGGGGCATTGACCCATGAAATTTTGTGGCTTCGTTGCTATTTTGAATATATGGTTTATAAGCCCTCCAAAACTGTTTTTTCTAGATTTTCCACTGTCAACAAAGACCATAAAGTTGATGGGACACAAAACCAATAATTTGAAAAGCTATGAACCAATAGCTAAAACCGGAAACTCTAAAACGAATTAGCCTTCTTCCAATAGGTTCATAATGCTCGTACGCTTTGAATTTTAAGCTCAAATGGACTACTTCTGTTTTCGCAAAAACTGCTTCTTTCACATAAGAATGTGGATGGATTTAGTGGAAGCAAATGCATGTGATTTTTATATGTTAGAATGGGTATGTAACCGGTTTAAATGTTGGTGTATGTCAAAATGAGTTTGGTTGACTTGAACACTGTGACATTATAACTGTAAAGGAATGTTAACCTACTCATAGAAAAGCTTGTGACTATCATCACTAAAATGTAAGTGATTTCATGTTCAATTCTCGCTTGATGCAAATAACTTATGTGTTAACGTCAACTTTCTAAAAAAAGAGAAGGTTTTACTTGGTTTGTGTCTGTGCGGTAGCACGAGCCCCGTCAATTAGTTAGCCAAACGTTAGGAATTTTTATTTATTTTTTTATTTATTTATTTTTTATTTATTTATTTTTTTAAAAGAATGACACTGTTTAAAGAATCTGAAAATGTTTAGCATAGGGTATTATCACTTGAGTTAAACCTTAACTCAGTGCCACATCAGCTTTAACATCTTAACCTTAACTAAAAAAAACACCCCTTTATCATAACTCAGCCTTAACTCAACATTTTGGGCCCACTAGCTTTTATCATAATTAAACAAAAAAACTGAGTTAAAGCTTAACTTACCACACAGTGTGGAAGTTAAAGCTTAACTCACAAAAAAAAACACCCCTTCACGCAACATTAAAGCTTTGACGCATCACCTTCACTTGGCCTTTAACGCAAGACCACGGTTTGGTTAACATGAGTTTAACGCAAAAATGTGAAACTTTCACCCACTTGCACCGTGTGCTCTAATAAAGTATAGGGATGCAAAGATAGTTCACACTTGGCTTTTTTTTTTTTTTTTTTTTTTTTCAGGTGGCCTAAAATTTTGTATGTATTAGAGTTGAGATTAATATAGATCTCATATTTGTAATAGATCAAAAGAAACAATCTTAGCCATCCATTTTTCATATAGATTAATAAAAAACTATTTTTCACCATTTTTTTAAAAACAATATATCTTGCAAACGATAAATCTTCAATCTACAAAAAAATACACCATCGCGACGAGAATTAAATTATCTATCTATAGATATGCATTTCTCTATACTTTCGACAATTTTTTTCTTTTTTTTTTTTTTTTTTTTTTTTTTTTTTTTTTAAATTTTCGCCCAAAAAATCACATGTGATTCGTAAAAATCAAATCACATGTGATTTTTACAAATCACGTCTGATTTTTCTGGGCAGAAATTTTGAAAAAAAAAGTTCGTCGAAAGTATATAATAATGCATATCTATAGAAAGATAATTTAATTCTCGTTGCGATGGTATGATTTTTTTGACGTAACGATTAACGGTTTGCGAGATATTTAATTTTTAAAAAAAGGGTGAAAGTTTATATTTTTTGTTTTGATCAAAAAAATGAATGATTAGAATTGGTTAATTGGATATATGACAAATATGACTTCTATATTGAACTTTTGCCTTAGTTTCAAACCACAATTATCAATAACATTTTCGTGAACATATGAATACAAAGTTTAGTAGAGCGACTAGTGGGTGTTGAGTCTGTTGGTTGGTTTACGTTTGGTTGTTGTTGTGTTCCCAGATCAGGGTAAAGATAATCAATGTACTGGATATTCACTTGAAATCGTGTAATCACTTATCAATAGAAACTATTCGACCCTATGCCTGGGTTACACGAATATCTCTATGGGATAAGACCAAGTGGTGTTCTTGTTTTAGACACAAATCAAGAACCGAATTGTTTTCAAGTGTTTAGGTTTTTTCTATCTCTTCTCATGCGGATGGATGATCTCTATATATATTAGAGATATACTCAAAACCCTAGTCCAAGGAGTTATGAGAAAATATTGGCCAAATATTCTCCATATACATTCCTTAATTCTAGATACAGTGGTTACAAGACCAGAAGATTATGGTCTTAATTACGAATTTGAACCTTCCCAATATAGAGCAAAGTTAGTTACAAATTCTATCTTGCGTTACCAGCAGCAGAATCTATGCCCAACAGCACAATAAATTGCACTAGCAGTAGAATCTTTTGCCTAGCAGTCCAGCAGTACTATTATTGTACTAGCAGTATAAACTGCTGATTCAGCAGTACTAATATTAACACTAGCAGTAGAGACTGCTGCTTCAGCAGTAGTAATATTAATACTAGCAGTAGAAACTGCTAACCACTATTTGAGCCAGGGTATTCAGGGACCAAATGGGTGTACACTCCGTACCTCCATGCCCATTACCAGGTGTGAATTAATCCCTCAAGTGCACTAAATTTTCCAACAATCCTCCCCAAAATTTAGTTCACTTCATTTGCATGAAAATAAACATTAAACAAACATGTGCATAAATGAAAATATCTTGAAGATTGAATTCTCATCTTAGTACATTACACGTTCAAATATTCGAGAATCAGGGTGTTATAAGAATTGAACCCTTCAACCCATTTGAATACCTGAAGATAAAATCCACACAAGTTTCAAACACTTAAAAGCTCCTGACACTATACAAGCCATGTGTCCATATCCAATTCATAAATATTGTAAAAGCTAAAAGTCCAAAGCTTCCTGAAGCGGCAAAACTTCAACATTTACATAGGTGGTTCCTCTTTATTCATGCTCCTGCTTAGCACTTTTTCAAAAAAAATAACCATTGAGAAGTAAAGACTTCATCCTCTTTTCCAGCAGGTTCTGAGCACAACCTTGAGATGATAATAAAACATGTGCTCCAGTCCACTAAATGTTCAGCTTTCCACATTGAACTCAACTCCCAAGTTTCCTCAGGAGGGAGTTGGGTGTCTTAGCATTCAGTGACTATGTTGGACTTCAAACCCATCCCTTTAGCAGACTTTAAAACCAAGTCTCTAGCTAAACCCTTCGTCAAGTGATCAGCTAAGTTATGTTGAGATCTGACAAACTCTATAGACACCACCCCATTCATGATAAGCTCACGAATCATGCTATGCCTGACACCTAAGTGTCTAGACTTCCCATTGTACATTTGGCTATAAGCCTTTGCCAATGTAGCAGCACTATCACAACGGATAGAAATAGGTGCTATAGGTTTAGGTCACAATGGAATCTCAAGAAGCAAGTTTTTCAACCATTCAGCTTCTTTACCAGCAGCTGCTAAGGCCACAAATTCAGATTCCATGGTTGAACTGGTGATGCAAGTTTGCTTTTTGGATGCCCAAGAAATTGCACCTCCACCAAGTAGGAATACCCAGCCACTAGTAGATGAATTGTCTTCAGTGTTACTGATCCAACTTGCATCAGTGTATCTTTCTAATACTGATGGATAACCAGTATATGAGAGACTATAGTCCATAGTTCTCTTCAAATACTTCAGTACCCTCTGAATTGCTTGCCAATGATGAGCACTAGGATTACTAGTATACCTGCTCAATTTTCCCACAGCAAATGCAATATCAAGCCTTGTACAAGTCATGACATACATTAAGCAGCCAATCATCCTAGAATACTCAAGTTGAGATACAGTCTTACCAGTATTAGGCATGAGCTTCTCACTTGTATCCATAGGAGTACTCACTGGAGTACAATTAAAGTAATTAAATTTTCTCAACACTTTCTCAATGTAATGAGACTGAGATATAGAAATTTTGTTACTTTCATGTTTAATCTTTATTCCAAGGATAACATCAGCCTCCCCCATATCCTTCATGGAGAACCTTGATGAAAAAAATTCCTTTGTGAGGTCAACTTGATTTTGGTCAGTACCAAAGATCAACATGTCATCAACATATAGACAAATGATGACTCCTTTACCAGATTCATCAAATTTGCTATATACACATTTGTCAGATTGGTTAAGTGAATAACCACTAGATAAAACCACTTTGTGGGAAACTAGAAGGGGGGTTGAATAGTTTACCTGTTTAAAAAACTTCTTTTAAAAATCTTGTTTTAAAAGTATGCTATTGGAAACTTTGATTCGAACTCTATGTGTAATCAAACAACACCAATATGAACTACAAACTAAGCTACGTAATAATAACAAATAAAAGTAAAGAGTAGAGTTGGAAAGATCAAACCGAGACAGAGGATTTATAGTGGTTCGGCTACGAAGCTCTTCTTCGCCCTACTCCACTCCCCGAGCACCACACTCGAGAGTTTCAAGCACTATGTCAACAACCTCCCTTAAGGCGGAGAAAACCGTACACGTCGCTAATCCTATTTCCGACACTAAGCTAGATGTCGAGTGCTAATCTTAGCTAGCACCAATCTACCAAGGTCCACGTGACCAAACACACAAGCCCAATGGCTTCAAGAGATCACCAAGATCTCAACACGATCACAACGATCAACACTCACTTCACTCTACTCAACTAACACTAACCTAATGACCCTTGATCTTCTTGATCAATCACACAAGCCTAATGGCTTCAAGAGATGTTCACTATCTCTATAGATCACACTTGATCTTCACTCTCACTCACAAAAAGAAAATAAACTTGATGTATGCTAAGACACAACAAGGTTGTAACAAATGTTACAAGAACCTATCAACTATAACTCTAGTATCTTCTTGATTACTTGAGTTCTTCTCTTGCCAATGAAGAGGGATGACAACACCTTGTATCAACTTGGATATTTGTGTTCTTCTCTTGCTAGTGAAGAGGTATGAAGAGGATCACTTGAAGGATGATTGGATCACTCTTGAAACAAAGAAAAACTAATCTAAATGACCCTTAGAAGTGAAAGGTGTGAGAGGGTTTAACTAAGGGATTTTTCTGTGTGTGAAGGGTGCCTAAGACTGTGAAAGAGGTGGGTATTTCTAGGCAAAGAAAATCTGAACGTTACAATTCAAAATGGTACGGGCGGCTCCTCTAAATGACCCACGGCTCCGTTAAATTTAACGGTACCGTGGAGCCGTGGTAGACTAGGACGCTCCAAATTTTGTCTTTTCTGGTGAAAACTTATTTGGGAAGGTTGGAGCTGATTTTGGGGGGAAAAATAGCTGTTGTGATTTTCAAACTTATTTTTCCATTAAAACATTTCTTAATATTTCAAAAATAATTTGTCATGTGTATTTTTGAAAAAATGTTTTGTCCCATTTAAAATGTGAATTTTCAAAACATGAATTCACTTCTTTGATCACTAGTCCAAGTTGTAACTTTGTTCAAGAGTGATTTGCGTAGAAACGGGATCTTCCGATTAAAAACTTGTTAGTGTTAATTTTAACGTAACGTGAGTTCACATTTTGTCATCCTCAAAACGTGAAGTAATCGAAAGATATAAATAACATTTTTAGAACATTATTTGCATCAACAATCTCCCCCTTTTTGATGATGACAAAATATAAACTCATTTTAGGTTAAAATTAAATTTAACAAGTTTTTAATGAGTTTACTCCCATTTCTCCCCCTTTTTGTCAAATCAAAAAGGTGGTTAAGGCTCCCCCTTGATGTGTACTCCCCCTCATTTGGAGAACACAAAGGAATCGAGCAATGGATCGTGCTACAAAACAAAGTTAGACGACAAATATACAATATCTAACAAGTAGCACATTTGTGACAAATAACCAATCCCTTAAAAAGAAAAACCTCCACATAGAAGCATTCATTCATAAAACAAATAAGTGTCATAGTAATGTATGACTACATAGAAAGCACAAAGAAAGATAACAAGAAGTCTAAATTCCTAATGACTAGAGACAAGCTTCATTTCCAAGAGGGGTCCTAAGAGTTTATTGTAGAGGACTAAACAAGAAAGTGTTTAGTTGTTTTGGTTAGGAGGTGGTGGATATTGGGGCCCCATTTGAGGTGGTGGAGGTGTCAAGAGATGTTCTATAAAGTAGAACATGAAATGAATCTCGTCTCTTAAGAAGTAGATGAGATTACGGTTGTGGAGACAACATAGGCAATTAGCATTATGTAACTCCAAGGGATGTGGTTGGTTGGGTTGTGTCATGATAGGAGATGGTGATTGTGGTAGGGTTGTTGGAGGTGAAATTGGCATGGCATTGTCCAATGGGGTGAAGGGAGATGGTGTGTATTCCATTGATGATGTGGTGTAATAGGATGATGAAGATGTTGTGTAGGTAGAAGATGTTTTAGATGGTGCATAAGGTGGTGATGGTGAGTATGGAGTGGCTTGGGAAGGTGGTGTCATAGCTTCATCATCTCTTGTGAGATACACAAAGAGTGGTTTTGATGGTGGTTTTACGGTTATCCTAGGTTTCTTGGAGATTTGAGAGGTTGAACCATGTGTGGAGGACATGGTGTTTGTGTGATGTGAGGTTGAAGGTGAAGTGCAAGATAAGCTTGCAAGGGTGAGGCCTTATATAGGCAAGTTGGGTGAAATTTGAATTAAAGTTGATCCTATGGTGTAAGAGGGGAATCCTAGGGTGAATGTGAGGGTGCAAGGTTTGCAGGTTTGAGGTTAGGGTGATAGGAAAATAGGAGCATTAGGAAAAATTCGTTATACAGGGTCACGGCTCCGTTAAATACCCCACGGTACCGTTAAATTTAACGGTGCCGTCCCTATTTAGTGGTGCCATGACACTGTTGGCACGAACTTTTCCTTGCAGGCTAGTTTTGGGCAGCTAGGGGGAATTTTCTAGGGGAACTAATTCCTGGAAATGAGAGTGCCTCAACTCACTAGGTACTTATTTTCCTAATATATCCATACAATGCTACATCTAGCACATAAAGATGATCATGCATTATACTTAAAGAATCATAAGCATGCAAGCATAAAGAACAAGATAAGGTATCATCCAAATGTCAAATAAAACATTTATGTAATCATGCTAGATAATTTGAGCATTAATTCCTAATATTATCTATTAGTAATAAACCCTAGTGAGAGATATAAATCTCTTCCTAACTACTCATGACTTGAGCATTCCCCTTTCTTGTCACACTCTCGTCTTGAGTATTTATCTCATTCTCATGAATAGGATCATCAAAGGGTGCATAGTGGGTGGTGAGTTCGGAAATGAGGATGGTTGAGACATATGACTCGGTTTTGGGTTTCATGACAGGTGTGAATAGGGAGTATTGAGGACCATGAAGGTAAGGGTGAAAGGTTATGAGGTGATGATAGAGACGGGTTAGGAACATCCCATAAGGTATCAATTTATTCTTGTTACCATTGAGATGTACAATTCGCTTAGCGAAGAAGTAAGCAAGATTGTAAGGTTGTTGGGTTAAGAGACAGTAAATCATATGAGCACAACACGCCGGGAGTTGCTCATGATTTCCTGTGAGACTTAGAACATTTTCTCGCAGGATGACTGCCCAAGAAAGTAGTTCATGACGCACTTCTTCCAGACGAATTTTCGTTGGATGTGGGTGAGGGTGAGTACGGATGATTTTGGTTAGTTCGATTGGAGAGGGTATGTACGAACAGTACGGACTATTCTCCTCACGATAGTGAAGGAGAGACTCAAGACACCAATCTTCAGTATAGGCGCATTGCCCATGATTGGGTATACTAAGGATTTGAGCAAATTGCTCAAGAGTTAGAACGTATTTGAAGTTTTTGACCAAAAACCAAAGTGACAAGGATTGATCCTCGTTACGTACGAGTTCAACTTTTCGGAAGAACTCCAACACAAAGCGAGGACAAATGTACTCGTTAATGTGGAGTAGACAATCGAATCCTATAGCTCTAAAGGAAGTGTTGATATCCCGGTGGTAAACTAGGGATGGATCAACGACACGGCCTTCATGAAACCGACGGGTTTCAAGATTGACATAGGCACAAATGTGGTTACCGGGTGTAGTGGGTTCATGTGAGATTTCGGGTGTATAGGTATCGGTTAGGAGATGATCAAAATCATATTCATGAGACATTTTTGTGTCCTATAAGAAAATTTTAAAAAATTTAGAATAAAAACTAGTTGCATACAACACGTGCCTAGTGTGTGCCTATATGCAGACTATGTGGAGGTGCGGTAATCTCGACTCAAAAGAAAAATAATGAGATTACCCAAACACTCCTGATTTCACTTTAGCTCAAACAAATATGTCGAAGAGTACATATTGATTATGTAATTCGAATAATATTTGTGAGATCATGAATGCATGAGAAAGTGTTTTTAGTTTGCATCAACAATGCATGAAAAGGAATAATTTCATGATCCTAATTTTGTGAGATTTTAAAATTGATGGAATTGGGGTGTTTTAGTGTTGATGACTTCTAATTTTGAAACACTCCTATAAAAAGGTGAAAATCCCCAATTCAATTTTCATCAATGAACAAACCCTAGACTCAAAATTAGAAATAAATTAGAATGAGAAAAACTTACAAATTATGTTGAAAAGGGTAAAATGATTGAGGATCTTGAAATCAATGTCTTGAATATGATCTTGAAGAGTTGTAATTGAGTTTTGGGTTGTGAGGTTAGGTTATGACAGCAATTGCTGAGGTTGTGAGGGTTTTGAATGAGTAATGTGGGAAAAGGGGACTGAAATACGAAATGTTCCAGATGCACGGTTCCACGGTACCGTTAAATTTAACGGTGCCGTGCCACATTTAGTGGAGCCGTGATCTGCTGGGACTGTTTTCTGTCCCATTTTGATTTTTGACGACTAAGTCTCGCTGTTTTAATGAGATCTTATGACACAAGGAAAGAATTTGTACCTAACAAATTCTTATGACTAGAGGTTCCTAAACTTGACTAGACGAGATACACGGGATGACTTCAAGAGTCATGAGATTTATGGAATATGTTCCATCATTCCTAGACCTAGACGGAGGTAGTTAAAGGATTCTCGTTTGAGAGGTTTGGTTAGTATGTCAGCGATGTTGTCTTGAGAAGGAACTTTCTCAATGGAAATGTTTCCTTTCTGAACATTATCGCGAAGGAAGTGGTGGCGAATTTCAATGTGTTTAGTACGGGAGTGTTGGACAGGGTTTTTGCTCAAGTCAATAGCACCTTTATTGTCGCACATAATGGGAACATCATCTAAGTATATGCTATAGTCGTTAAGGGCTTGTTTCATCCATAGTGCTTGCTGACATGCCTTTCCGACGCTTACGTACTCGGCTTCGGTAGTGGATATGGCAAGAGCCGTTTGTTTCTTGGAGAACCAAGAAGTTAGACAACAACCCATGAAGGTACAAACGCCACTCATGCTTTTTCGATCCACGTAATCTCCCGCATGATCAGAGTCGGCATAGACAACAGTTTCTATACCGGTCCCCTTGGGATAAAATAATCCCAAGTGTATAGTACCTTTAATGTATCGGAAGATACGCTTAACCGCTTCAAGGTGAGAGGTTTTGGGATCCTCTTGGAAGCGAGCACAAAGGCAGACACTAAACATGATGTCGGGCCTACTTGCCGTGAGGTATAGTAAACTACCTATCATACCTCTATACTTAGTGTTATCCACGGACTCACCTTCTTCATCCTTCGTGAGTTTTATTTCCGTGGACATGGGAGTTTTCATGGGCTTAGAATCTTCTAAACTAAACTTCTTAAGCATCTCCTTACTATACTTAGATTGATTAAAGAAGATACCATCTTCCATTTGCTTAATTTGTAGACCAAGGAAGAAATTTAATTCGCCCATCATGCTCATCTCAAACTCGTCATGCATGATTTTAGAGAAATCATTGCACAGTTCTGGACAAGTTGAGCCAAATATAATGTCATCAACATATATTTGAACAATGATGAGATGTGAATCTCGTTTCTTTGTGAAAAGCGTGTTGTCTACCACTCCCATGGTATATTCATGTTCAATCAAGAATGCTTTCAGTCTATCATACCAAGCTTTGGGAGCTTGCTTAAGACCATAGAGTGCTTTCTTGAGTTTATAAACATGATTCGGATATTCGAAATCAACGAATCCCGGAGGTTGAGCAACATATACCTCCTCGTTGATATAACCATTAAGGAATGCACTTTTCACGTCCATTTGGTACAATTTAAAGTCTAAGGCACACGCATAGGCAAGGAGTATTCTAATGGATTCTAATCTAGCTACAGGTGCATAGGTTTCATCATAATCTATTCCTTCTTGTTGGTTATAGCCTTGTGCTACCAACCTTGCCTTATTCCTAGTCACGACGCCATTTTCTTCGAGTTTATTCCTAAACACCCACTTAGTTCCTATGATGGTTTGATTCCTAGGAGAAGGTACTAACTCCCAAACTTGGTTGGCGGTGAATTGATTAAGTTCTTCTTGCATGACAAGTGTCCAACTTTCATCCTTAATCGCTTCACCAACATTCTTAGGTTCTACAGTAGATATAAAACAAAAGAAATTACTTTTGTTTTGTGCTTATGACCTAAGGGTTCTTTGGTTTAGGTTTCCTATGACATTTTCAATAGGATGGTTCTTGGATTCCTTAACATTGACAATTTCGTCAACTTCAACTATTTCATCCTCAATGTCATCATCTAAGGTTTTCTTGCCATTAACCTCAATGGCTTGTTCCTCATCTAAGTCATCATCCACCAAGGGTGATGTCTTAGTTGGAGGAGGGCTTTCATCGAATGTCACGTTGAGTGACTCTTCGACTTTCATTGTTTCCTTATTTAGGACAATGTAAGCTTTACTATTTTGGGAGTATCCTAGGAAGACACCTTCGTAAGACTTTGGGTCAAACTTGGTGAGGTAATCTTTAGTGTTTAGTATGAAGCACTTGCTTCCAAACACTCTAAAGTAATCAAGAGTAGGTTTTCTACCTTTCATGATTTCATATGGGGTTTTTCCTAAGATAGGCCTAATTAAAATCCTATTAAGTATGTAAGTTGAGGTGTCCATCGCATTACACCAAAACTTTTGCGGAATTGATTGTTCATTCAACATCGTTCTACTCATTTCTTGTAGAGTACGTTTTTTCCGCTCTACTACCCAATTTGATTGTGGAGTGCGTGGAGCTGAGAAATTGTGAGTAATACCATTAGCATCACAATATACTCCAAACTGCACTTCATTATCAAATTCCCGACCATGATCCGTCCTAATGGAAACTATTGTACATCCTAGTTGATTTTGGACTTTCTTACTAAAAACCTCGAATTCCTCAAAGGCTTGAGTCTTATTCTTAAGAAATCTAGTCCAAGTGTACCTAGAGTAGTCATCAACTATTACTAAGGTGTAGTAGTTTCCTCCGTAGCTCCGTACGGCGGATGGACCGAATAAGTCCATATAAAGGAGTTCTAGGCATCTAGAGGTTGAGACTATATTCTTAGCTTTGTGACTAGAATGGGCTTGTTTTCCAATTTTACAAGCGTCACAAAAGTATTGATCAAACTTAATCTTAGGTAGATCTCTAACTAGTTCCTTAGATGCCAATGATTGTATTAAACGCATATTGGCATGACCTAATCTCCTATGCCATAGAGTGGAGTTATCATCTATGGTTGCTAAGCATATCCTATCCTGAGGCTTATTTCCTATTTTCATGACGAATAGGCCATTTCTCCTAACTCCTTTGCCTATGGTTTTACCATCCTTAATGATCTCACTACCCTCTTCAGAGAATATAACTCTACACTTATTATCTACCATTTGAATAATGCTAAGCAAATTAAATCCTAAGTTATCTACATGCTCAACATTTCTAATAGTGAGGGAGTTATGAGTAATCGTACCTTTGCCAATAATGTTGCCCTTAAGTTTGCTACCGAAAGTGACATTACCTCCGTTGTATGCCTTGTATGATGAGAATAGACTTCGGTTGCCCGTCATGTGGTTGGTGCATCCACTATCCTTGACCCATTCGTCAGGCTCCAAGTCGATTCCCAAGCAAATCTATTGCATAAGATAAACATTCAAACATTTGGTCCCCAATATCTCATGGGTCCAAAGTGGTTAGCATTAAACATCCCATGCATCATTTGCATGTGGTTAGGATGTTGGAATGGTGGGCAAATTTCCCATGGCAAGTAACTTTGTAGTTGACGGTCATTCCAAGTTACGGGATAGTCACTTGGAAAGCTTTGTCTTCTAAAGTTACGTCTCGGTAGAGGAGTTCTTGACCGAGGTTTGGGAGTGTTTGTTTTTCTAGGTGGAGGAGTCTTAGACCTAGCATCGGATTTTACAAATCTAGGTTTGGGTTTTGACATAGGTTTGTAGAATCATTTAACTTCCTCTATACTAGCAATAGAGACTTTTGTACCATTAACAACAATGTGAGTTGGTTTAGGACTTGATTTATTTTTGAAATTTGACTCAGTTCTGTCTCCAGAGTCGGACGGTACCACAGTTCCATTAACTTTAATGGAGCCGTCGGTACCTTTAGTGGTGCCGTCTGGACTTTTGACAGAGTTTGAGATTTTAACAGATTCTGCTTGATTAGTTTTATCTATCAAAGCATTTTCTGTTTCCTTTTCAAGGCTAGTAATTCTAATTATGTTTTCCTTGAGTTTTTCATTTTCTACTTTAAGATTCATGCATGACTCACATTCTATGTCTAATTCTTTATATCTTTCAAGTCCTTTGACTTGACTCTTTAGCTCTAACATTTTCACTTTTAGTTCATTCAATTTTGATTTTAGTAATTTGTTTCTACTTAACATTTTTGAGACAATTTTGCATAGATTATTATGTTCGTCATTTAGTTTGTTATCATCTATTGACGAATTATCATCTATGAAATCAGGGTAGTTGTAACGTACCTCATTTGAAGCATGAGCCATTAGACACGTTTCGTCCTTGGGCTTCTTTTCTTCATCATCACCGCTATCACTCCAGGCGCCTCCTATGAGAGCTCGCTGGTTGTTGACTATCGGTGGCTTGGGACACTCTCCTATGAGATGATTAGGATCTCCGCATCTAAAGCATTTCCTATCACTTGTCCCTTTCTTTTCAACATGGTTCTTTTGTGATGTCTTCTTCTCATCACAAGGTTGCCTAACGAACCTACCTCTTCTCCTAAAGAACTTTTTAAAATCCCTAACCGCTAGTGCATATTCCTCATCTTCACTATCGGAACTCGAACATTCCTCATCACTAGACTCCTTCTTGGCTTTCAATGCTAGAGATCTAACTCTCTCGCCTTTGCCTTTGACTAATTCGGAGTCTTTCTTAATTATCATCTCATGAACTTTCAAGTTTCCTATAAGTTCATCGAGTGACAATGCCGCCAAGTCCTTTGACTCTTCTATGGCGGTGACCTTTGCTCTCCATTTAGGATGTAAGCTCCAAGAAACTTCCTAACATAGTTCTTACTAGAATAACCTTCATTAAGAGCTTTAAGACTAGTGATAATAGTATTAAATCTAGCAAAAGCAATTATCTATTGACTCATTCTCCGAAATGGAGAATTGTTCATATTGTTGAACAAGAAGATCTATCTTGTTCTCTTTGACTTGGTTATTACCTTGGTGAGTGACTAACAAAGTTTTCCAAATGTCTTTTGCCGTATTACACATAAAAATTCTTTCAAATTCCTTTTTAGGCAAAGCATTATAAATCATCATTTTAGCCTCATTATTTTTGGCTAATTTCCTTTTAAGTTCATCACTTTGTTTATCATAAGAAACTATTTCATCCTTTTTAGTTTCCGGATTCTTTTGAATAGGTTGAAAGTCACCCTTGGTAATAACATGCCAAAGATCAATGTCTTTTGATTTCACATACGTTTCGAATCTTGTTTTCCAATAAATAAAACAATCGGTTTCGAAAAGTGGTGGTCTTTGCATAGATTGCCCTTCTAGATATTTGTCGAAATCCATTGATCGGTTCAAGCTTTAAAATACAATATACTTTAAAAACTTGACTGACGTGGCTCCTGATACCAATTGTGGGAAACTAGAAGGGGGGTTGAATAGTTTACCTGTTTAAAAAACTTCTTTTAAAAATCTTGTTTTAAAAGTATGCTATTGGAAACTTTGATTCGAACTCTATGTGTAATCAAACAACACCAATATAAACTACAAACTAAGCTACGTAATAATAACAAATAAAAGTAAAGAGTAGAGTTGGAAAGATCAAACTGAGACAGAGGATTTATAGTGGTTCGGCTACGAAGCTCTTCTTTGCCCTACTCCACTCCCCGAGCACCACACTCGAGAGTTTCAAGCACTATGTCAACAACCTCCCTTAAGGCGGAGAAAACCGTACACGTCGCTAATTCTATTTCCGACACTAAACTAGATGTCGAGTGCTAATCTTAGCTAACACCAATCTACCAAGGTCCACGTGACCAAACACACAAGCCCAATGGCTTCAAGAGATCACCAAGATCTCAACACGATCACAACGATCAACACTCACTTCACTCTACTCAACTAACACTAACCTAATGACCCTTGATCTTCTTGATCAATCACACAAGCCTAATGGCTTCAAGAGATGTTCACTATCTCTATAGATCACACTTGATCTTCACTCTCACTCACAAAAAGAAAATAAACTTGATGTATGCTAAGACACAACAAGGTTGTAACAAATGTTACAAGAACCTATCAACTATAACTCTAGTATCTTCTTGATTACTTAAGTTCTTCTCTTGCCAATGAAGAGGGATGACAACACCTTGTATCAACTTGGATACTTGTGTTCTTCTCTTGCTAGTGAAGAGGTATGAAGAGGATCACTTGAAGGATGATTGGATCACTCTTGAAACAAAGAAAAACTAATCTAAATGACCCTTAGAAGTGAAAGGTGTGAGAGGGTTTAACTAAGGGATTTTTCTGTGTGTGAAGGGTGCCTAAGACTGTGAAAGAGGTGGGTATTTATAGGCAAAGAAAATCTGAACGTTACAATTCAAAATGGTACGGACGGCTCCACTAAATGACCCACGGCTCCGTTAAATTTAACGGTACCGTGGAGCCGTGGTAGACTAGGACGCTCCAAATTTTGTCTTTTCTGGTGAAAACTTATTTGGGGAAGGTTGGAGCTGATTTTGGGGGGGGGGGGGGAAATAGCTGTTGTGATTTTCAAACTTATTTTTCCATTAAAACATTTCTTAATATTTCAAAAATAATTTGTCATGTGTATTTTTGAAAAAATGTTTTGTCCCATTTAAAATGTGAATTTTCAAAACATGAATTCACTTCTTTGATCACTAGTCCAAGTTGTAACTTTGTTCAAGAGTGATTTGCGTAGAAACGGGATCTTCCGATTAAAAACTTGTTAGCGTTAATTTTAACGTAACGTGAGTTCACATTTTGTCATCCTCAAAACGTGAAGTAATCGAAAGATATAAATAACGTTTTTAGAACATTATTTGCATCAACACACTTCATTAAATTTTTGATGCCATTGCTTAGGTGCCTGCTTGAGTCCATATAAGGACTTAATTAGTTTACACACCTTGTTTTCATTGCCAGGCATGATGAAGCCTTGAGGTTGGTTCATATAAACCTCCTCATCCAATTCACCATTCAAGAAAGCTGTTTTCACATCCATCTGATGAATAATCAGATTATGAATTGATGTCAAAGCAAACAACAATCTTATGGTACTGATACGAGCTACAGGGGCATAAGTATTAAAATAGTCTATCCCTGACTTTTGTTTAAAGCCTTGAATGACTAGTCTAGCCTTGAACTTTTCAATAGTTCCATCTACCTTCATCTTCCTTTTGAAAATCCATTTGCAACCCAAAGGTTTGCAACCAGGTGGTAGATCAGCCAACACCCAAGTGTTATTGCCCATGATGGAATCCATTTCATCATTTATTGCTTCTTTCCAGAAAGCAACATCCTGGGACTTCATTGTTTCATCAAATGTTTTGGGATCATCCTCAACATTAAAGCAATAGGAGTGTTGGTCAGAGACCTCATCCCTTGTTCCTTCAATTAAGTATAATTGGAACTCAGGTCCAAATGACTTTGAAGTCCTAACCCTTTTGCTCCTTCTGAGCTCAGGTTCAGGTTGTTGAACCACAGCCTCATCAGGGACCTCATCAGAGATCTCAGATACACCAACATCATTAGTTCCATTAGGAATCCTCTAACTTGGTCTCGGGACTGATAAGAATCTATTCTCATCAAAGATGGCATCCCTTGATTCAATTATAGAGTTAATTGAAACAGATTCATTAGGTTTAATAACATAGAACCTATATGCCTTGGAATGCTCAGCATATCCAACAAAAATGCATTCAATGCCTCTTTCACCCAAAGTCTTTAGCTTTGGATCAGGGAGTCTTACAACTACCCTACAACCCCAAACCCTGAGATAATTCAGGTTGGGTTTCTTTTTAGTCCAGAGTTCATAAGGGGTTGTCTTGTTCCTTTTGTTGGGAACTCTATTTAATAAATAGCAAGCCGTTAACATAGCTTCACCCCAGAACCCTTGACTCAGCCCAGAATAGGACAACATGGAATTAACCATCTCCTTCAGCACCCTATTTTTCCTTTCAGAAATACCATTTTGCTGAGGAGTATAGGGAGCAGTCGTTTCATGGATTATACCAACAGACTGAAAATACAGAGTATCCATGTACTCACCTCCCCTATCAGTCCTTAATCTCTTGATCAGGGACTCTTGTTGCAATTCAACCTCAGTTTTAAATACTTTAAATTTATCTAGTGCCTCATCCTTAGTATGTAATAAATAAACATAACAAAACCTAGAAGTATCATCAATAAAAGTCACAAAGTATTTCTTATTCCCCAAGGAGGGAGTAGCATGTAAATCACATAAGTCACTGTGAACCAGTTCCAATATTTTAGTTTCACGTTTCACACTTTGAAATGGTTTCTTAGTTATCTTGTTCATCATACAAGTGTTACACCTTTCAGTGTCCATGTCAAATGCTGGGATTAACCCATCCTTAGACATATCTTACATTCTTTTAAAGTGTACATGGCCAAGTCTAGCATGCCAAAAGGTTGAATCATTTAAATTAGAAGTCGACATGAAAGCAGAATTAACCATATCATGAACAATATTAAGTCTGAACATACGATTACATAAATAACCAAAGCCAATAAACACACCATGTTTAGACAAAACAAACTTATCAGATTCAATAACTTGTTTATAACCACAATTATTCAAAATACTACTAGAAACCAAGTTTTTTCTAATAACAGGAACATGGAAAACATTAAACAAAGAAACAATCTTTCCAGAACTAAACTTCAAATCCACACATCCTCTTCCATGCACCAGGGCAGTTGACTCATTTCCCATATGAAGAATAGAACCATCATTCATTGACTCGTAGGTCTTGAACCAGCTTCTATCTTTACACACATGAGTTGTTGCTCCAGAGTCAACCCACCACGCAACATCATCATCCTGCACAAAGTACACATCAGATATATATGTAACATAATAAATCTCAAAAGACTTATCAAATATATTCTGACCTTTCATGGAATTACCACTCCCAGATCCACTCGTGCCTGATCCATTGGTTTTATTGCCAATTTTAACACCTTTACAATCCTTCCTGAAGTGTCCAGATTTACCACACTTCCAACAAGTAGCTTTTGACTTCTTGTTAGGATCAGTTTTGGTGTTATCCTGATGCTTACGTTTGCCCTTGTTGTCATTGTTCCTGGAGAAGTTGTTATGCTCCACCAAATTGACAACTGATGGACCAGCAGCATTACTGCTCTTTGGCTTGTCACTTTCATGTGCTTTGAGTGATTCCTCAATACACAAATGACTACCTAACTCAACAAGAGTTAATTCCTCCTTCTTATGCTCTAGCATATGCTTGAAATCTTTCCAAGAAGGAGGTAATTTATCGATGATACAAGAGACTGAAATAGCCTCATCCATGTTCATCTTGTGTTGTGTGAATCGACCAAGTATACTAAGAAGTTCATTGTATTGTTCCATGACAGGTCTAGAATCGACCATTTTGTAATTGTTAAAATTTCTTACAAGGAACTTCTTACTTGATGCATCCTCAGCCATGTATTTGGCTTCCAAGGAATCCCACAATTCTTGAGAAGATTCAACATTTTGATAAAGATCAAACAAAGAATCAGACATACCATTGAGGATTAACCCTCTGCAAACATAGTCATCATTCTCCCATTTGCTCCTGCTCCTTATCTGTTCTATAGTAGCATCATCCCCATGATTTTCAGGAATGGATGTGGTCAGCACATACACCACATTCATGCTTGACAACAAGAAGTGCATCTTCTTTTGCCACCTTCTGAAATCGACACCTTCAAACTTTTCCAGTTTGGAAAAGTTAGCAGCCATATGCCTCATCGCAGCAGCCATTGATTATCACTAGAATAGTTTCTATTGATTGTTGGTTGGTTTACGTTTGGTTGTTGCTGTGTTCCCAGATCAGGGTAAAGATAATCAATGTACCGTATATTCACTTGAAATCGTGTAATCACTTTCCAATAGAAACTATTCGACCCTATGCCTGGGTTACACGAATATCTCTATGGGATAAGACCAAGTGGTGTTCTTGTTTTAGGCACAAATCAAGAACCGAATTGTTTTCAAGTGTTTAGGTTTTTTCTATCTCTTCTCATGCAGATGGATGATCTCTATATATATTATAGATATACTCAAAACCCTAGTCCAAGGAGTTATGAGAAAATATTGGCCAAATATTCTCCATATACATTCCTTAATTCTAGATACAGTGGTTACAAGACCAGAAGATCATGGTCTTAATTACGAATTTGAACCTTCCCAATATAGAGCAAAGTTAGTTACAAATTATATCCTGCGTTACCAGCAGCAGAATCTATGCCTAGCAGCACAATAAATTGCACTAGCAGTAGAATCTTTTGCCTAGCAGTCCAGCAGTACTATTATTGTACTAGCAATATAAACTGCTGATTCAGCAGTACTAATATTAACACTAGCAGTAGAGACTGCTGCTTCAGCAGTAGTAATATTAATACTAGCAGTAGAAACTACAAACCACTATTTGAGTCAGGGTATTCAGGGACCAAATGGGTGTACACTCCGTACCTCCATGCCCATTACCAGGTGTAAATTAATCCCTCAAGTGCACTAAATTTTCCAACAGAGTCACCCCTAATCAACCACTTTATTAATTAATTGTTTATCTTACAAGCCGCTATTCTACTAATTTTTTTACATTCAACCATTTTTATTCTATAAAGTATGTTTACAAAATTCATAAGTGAATAACTTAAACAACAAAAGACAACACTCTATATTAATTTTTGGATTGATATTTATCACTATGACTTTTTCGTTAAGCACGATCGACCCCTTAATTAAAATTTTTGTCTCCACCCCCTGCAATCAAATGACCTTAGCATGTTACGTTTGAGAGGAGTTATTGTTAGAAGGTGACTTAAAATTTAAGGGTTGTTTAGTAACTTTGGTAATTTGTTTGACTTATTCTACAAGTTTGATTGGAATTAGAAAACTATCTTATGATGGTTAGTTTACCTATAAATAGGGATTATTAGCATTAGAACTCTTTGTACATTTGGAATTTGTGTTTGGTACCTTTTGAATTAGAATTTTGGGTTTGATACTTTTGAATTTGTTTTTTGTATTTGGTTTGGTGATTTGAATAAAGCTTCCGCTTTGTTTGTTTGATTTTATTTGTTTGATTCGTACTTTGATTGCCAATAAGTGGTATTAGAGCTAGGTTCGCTTAACCATGAAGAAAAAGAAGAAGAAAAAAAATCATTTAGGGTTCATTTAAATTGAAGTTCGATTGTTTTGGCTTGAGGAATCGGGTTGTTTTTCGTTTTTGATTTGAAGAATCGATTAGTGCTTTGTTTTTGAATATTAGTTTTGGTTCGTTTGACTTTTGATCGTATGGGATTGTAATACTTCGATTTGTTATGATATTTGCTAAGTATGGGATTCTGATGGGTTTGTTTTATTTGGGCTTTATTAGTCAAAGTTG
Source organism: Artemisia tridentata subsp. tridentata (assembly GCA_021014915.2). Taxonomy (NCBI): domain Eukaryota; kingdom Viridiplantae; phylum Streptophyta; class Magnoliopsida; order Asterales; family Asteraceae; genus Artemisia; species Artemisia tridentata. Next base: position 300,187,735 of record CP139508.1, read on the forward strand.
TTTAATGTTGAGTTCAACATGACTAGTTATGTTGTCTCACATAAACATTAGTGGGTCCCTCGTTTTTAATTCAAAATAGATAATCTAATGGGACCCACTTTCTCTTATATGAGGCAACATGACTAGTCATGTTGAACTCAACATTAGAGGATCTCTATCCATTTCAAGGATTGAATATTCGGTTGTTTATTGGTTGTTTGGTTTTGTTTTGGTCTCACGAAACTACAAAGCACTCTTCGATCTATTTTGTTTGACGATGTTCGTATTTGTTTGTTTGGAATTTGGACCGTAATTCCCAATATATAAGTGGGTCATTAGATTATCCGTATCGTATTTGGGGTGTTTGAATTAGAGCCCGTTCGTCAAGTTATTTATTAACTTGAATTTGTTTGATACTCGGATAATAAGTTTGAATTTGGACCGTGATACTTATAAAATAAGTGGATCATTAGAATTTAAAGTTGGTATTTGAAATTTGAAGATCGATTTGGTGTTTGAAGACTTAACTATTATTAGTTTGTTTGGAATTTTGTTCGATTGTTTAGAATTTGGAAATTTGGATATTCGTTTGTCGGGCTTTTGAAGTTGTTTGCCTGAATTTGATTGTCTTTGTTGAAGATCGTTTGAGCCGGTGTTTGGTTAACCTTTTTGAATTTGTCAGTTAACGTTTGATTGTTCGCTTTGAAGTTATTGGCGTTTGCTTTGGATCGAATTTGTTTTGGAATGCTTTTGGGTATCGATCGTTTGATTTGAATTTGGCTAGTATCGCTAGCGTTTGGATATTTGAATTTGATTTGAAGCAGGTGGAGGAGTTTATGTCACGGTGGAGATTGTTAGAAGGTAACTTAAACTTTAAAGGTTGTTTGGTAATTTGTTTGACTTGTTCTACAAGTTTGTTTGAAATTAGAAAACTATCCTATAACAGTTAGTTTACCTATAAATAGGGATTATTAAAATTAGAATTCTTTGTACATTTTGAATTTGTGTTTGGTACCTTTTAAATTAAAATTTTGGGTTTGGTACTTTTGAATTTGTTTTTGTATTTGGTTTGATGATTTGAATAAAGCTTCCGCTTCGTTTGTTTGATTTTGTTTGTTTGATTCATACTTTGATTACCAATAAGTAATGATATGACTCTTATCTGACAACTGCTTAAAACACAATCTTGATTTGACCTAATATTACTTGGTCAGTTTTTCTGGTTAAACTTAACTAATTTACGTAAATTGTTTTGATATGTTTTTATATACATATGTTGCGACGCACAGCACTAGGGCTGATCATCGGTCGAAGACCGGACCGGACCGACCAAGATCGAGACCGAAATTGCTCAAAAACCAAGACCGAGACCGAGACCGAATTTGTTCGGTCCGGTCTGGTACAAGAAGGTAAAATGGTCGGTTTTTAGACCGGATCGGACCGGACTGAGACCGAAATAAGGAAAAACTCGAGACCGAGACCGGACCGCTAGTCCTTCGGTCCGGTCGGTCTCGGTCGGTCCGTCCGGTCGGAACGGTCCGTTTGCTCGACCCTACGCAGCACGTACTAGACCTCCTCGTAGTGTAGAATAGTTGTTAAAGATAGATTAAACGGTTGTAGTAGGACATTCTATATATTTTATGTGACTACCAACCCATATACTTTCTCGCTTTTTTTTTTTGTTTTTTTTGTTACACTCATTTGATCCCAACATTTGTTTTCGATCTTAAGAAACACGATGAAATTTTTTTTGGTACGATGATCTCAATCATGTGTACAAAGTACAAACTTATCCAGTCTATTTTTCCACAGTTTCATCTATAGTCCAGATTGTAAAAAACGTGTATCTAACTGAAATAGTCAGAGAATAATGAGTTTAGAACTGATCAACATATCTTTTTTTCAAAATAGCGAGTTCATACTGGAACAAAAAAAGTAATACCTACCTACGTGTAATAGGATATTTACTATTTAACTTATCATAAATTCATGAATCATGATGTTCTATTCAAAGTTTAATTTTGGGACGGAGGAAATACCTTTTTAACAATGCAATCATTTTTTGACTTTTAACCAACTCCCTATTTCCCAATTAGTAAGTATAAAAATGAATTCATATTCTTTTTGAATTTGTAAAGTTAAATGATTGCTATTGAAGAGCTTGATAATGACACGTATCTAACAAAATGTACAATATATATGAAGCCACGACTTAATTAGTTTCTCAAGATCATTGACAACGAGTCAAAACGATATTTTATATACATAGTTTAGGTATCAGTAATAAATTAGGAAAAAGATTGGGAGACATAAAATAAATGACTAATTTTGTGCCTAATTTATGTGTAATTAGCTCATTGAATTGTAAAAAAATGGGTCCGATTGATAAAACCAATGAATTGTTGCCATACATGTTTAGACACAAAATTAAGCATAACTTTTAGGTGTGTCAATCATTTCTCAAATTGACCCTTTAATACAAAAGGTTTAAGAGACTTAATTCATAAAAAAAAAAGGCAGAGTGTATTTGATAAAACTAGTGGTAAGTAGTGGGAATAGTAGTAGGAATCGCTTTATGACGCTTTTTTGAGTATCATTTGACTACCATATATCTTTATAAATTAATAATGTTAGGATCGAAATATTTTATTAATTTAACAGAATATTATTATATTGATAAATTAATAATTTATTAATTTAAAAAGGTTTTACCTATGAATTTTAAATTTTCAAGTTCAATATATTAGTTATAATGTATACTAGTTAGAGATGAAAAATAAATTAGAAAAACATGTTCCAATTAACATTTTATGAATTCAAGGCATCGAAGAAATTAATGAATGTATACTAATGAATGTTACGAGGTTTAAGACATTGAAGAAATTGTGAAATGTTTTAGTATATATTAGTTTATATTTTCATTGAGACCAATATATATACACAGGGGTTTCAAAAAAATTATCTTATTATCGATGGAGGTCTAGTAAACAGTGCTTAATGAACAATATAATACTTTTTAATTAATTTGAATACAAATATAACCAATTTGGATTTGTATAATAATATAACCGAGTCAGAGATGACAATTCTACATCGAGTTTAATGAACAATATACTACTGTCATAGACGACTTAAAAAGGAAGGTGCTTGAGTGCTTCCATGCATATCAGCATATGCATGGAAATTTCTAAGTGGAATTATTTTCTTTCTTTCGTTTCACTGACCTTTGTGCATGTTTCTCTATATATATACACCTGAACACTAATGTGTCTAATCAGCCAAAAGAATCGTGATACTTTAAGTTTATTTCTTCCTTGTTTCGCTGCTTAGACAAGCAAAAGATCGGCATATTAAGATTAGTATTGATCAAAGATCGAGGAATGCAGGGCGACGGAGGAGTGGTGACACCAGGGTTTAGATTCTACCCGACTGAAGAAGAGCTTGTATCGTTTTATTTAAAGCATAAGATGCAAAGCACGAATGACAGATTGTTGAAAGATATCGATAGAGTCATACCGCAGCTTCAAGTTTACGATTTCTATCCATCGGACCTCCCTCGTTAGTATTTCATTTATCTCTTCATTATATTATTTCCCCAAAACCGTAGGAATTAGAGTTCTAGCTAATATTTATGCATTCATGTGTGTATTCAAATGTATGTATATAGATCATGTATGTACGTCAAATATGTATATATTAATGTATGTGCACAGTGCACATAATGCATATGCTTAAACTAATTTGTTTTCTAATAACTTCTATGTGCAGTTAATTTGTACTCATAGTTTTAGATATATATGATGCAATATATGATCATATGAAAGTATTGCCTTAGTAGATAACAATATGCACAAAGATAGCTTGATATCTTAGATATTGGAGTCATAAGTTAATTGGCTGCATATATGATATTGTGGAAACAGGTTATGCAGGAGCGTGGTGTCAAGGAGACCCCGAGCAGTGGTTCTTTTTCATCCCACGACAAGAGAAACAAGCAAAAGGACCACTACAAGAAAAAAGGGCTATAGTGACGACAGGAAAATCATCACTAAAGGTGGAAAAATCGTCACTAAACCGATTAGTCACGAAAATCAAGGTCGTCACTTGTCGTCACTATAGCTCCGTCACTAAGTTAATAGTGACGATATTGGAATTTGACACTAAATTTAGTGACGAGCTAAAGTCGTCACTTATGGGTGTGTGACAACCCATTTCGTCACTTAATTTCATCACTACAGTGGCTAAAGTCGTCACTATTTGCTGAAATTAGTGACGAAAGAAAAGCGTCATTTTTTGGGTGAACTTAACGTCCAATAGTGACGAAATATTTCGTCACTTTCCAAAATCCTATATCTCGATAATGCGGTACCTACAATCGTAAATATGGGTATTTATAGACAAAATGGAAAAAGACATTTGTTTAGTCAATAAATCCATAACAAAGGTGAAACATCAATTATGTCCAACGATTATTCGATTTGTAGCAAATACTTTCAACCAGAAAGTTATAAAGAGATAATAATGATTCTGTAAAAGAATCCTCAAGTGGTAAAGTGTTACTACAAGTATATCATGCACTTAAACTAAACATCATCTCGAGCCTCATCATAATCTTCATAATCTTCGGCCATATCATCATCCTCAGTCTCCTGCATAAAAATAATAATTTCAAAGCACATCATCAGTTATAATACCCATTTCGCCCATTATAGGTTGAAATAAAACCTAAATTTACTGTATACACATAACACAAATGATTCAGGTCATGCATGGACTTAACCTATTCCCAAGCCAAGCCTAAGTAGCCATTATTCACAACTGTTGCTGCTTATATACGAGAGTGAAAGTTCCATTATACAGTACTTAAATAAGCAATCTTATGGACGTACATCAGCTAAATTGTGTTATGTGGGTCAATTTTCTCACAATCATGGGTTGAATGGGTCTAACGGATCAACAGAACAGGTTATACAAAGTCTACATTCAATACTGAAGTTATATATCTGATTATTTAAGATATATATCTGATGGGTCTAGCGGATCAACAGAACAGGTTATACAAAGTCTACATTCAATACTGAAGTTATAACTAGTAAACACCAGAGTATAGTTTCACGGGAAAGAAACAGCCTGTTTATGTGGCAGATTCATCCAAATCTATAAGACATGAACTATCTTCAACAAACATAATCCTGGTATACCATTTTTATTGTCATTATTCTTATTTTTGTTATGTAAACAACAATAACCTGCTCCTGATATACTAGCATGAGTAACTCAATTATCAAAGTGGATCCTAATCCTGGTATTTCTGTCCTAATTTTCAAGCATTTTCTCATACTAATTCTGGATTTTTTTTATCTACGTCGACACGTTGTAATGAACAAAGTGGATCCTAATACTCTATAAAATATGAACTTACATTTCCAGCAGATTGCCATGCAGTAAAGTGCTTCAACAGAAAGTTCACTTTTTTTGTAAGCCTCACATGCTCTTTTTGTAGTTTGAGATGATCTCCCCCAAGCTCCGGAAGGAGCCCAGGTGGCCAACTAGCTAAGCCAGTTGGTTTAAAATTGAAGAGATGAGATGACCCACGCATTAATGTAAATAAATACCTGATAAAATGCAATAATTTCTGTAGATTCCATGTTATATACAGCGAAAAATGCAGGGTGGTTATCAGCATTTCGGGACACCTGCAAACACATGAACAGAGCCCTTTATGAAACACAAAAATTTCATGGAAATTTGCAATAAATTCTCTGTTATAAGAAAAATACAGCTATGAAGAGGAAATGTTATGAAAACCTACTGCTCCATCAACACTCCCGAGCTTGATTAGTAAGTGATGTCGGTCCAGAAATTGCACCTACCAAAATTTATAATCAAATCGACATAATCTTGAAAGTGAAAATAAAACTTCTTTTTGAGGGATTGGATTCTCTGAACCAACAAAAATAAGAAGAGCATTAAGCAGAAAGTTGGATGATACCAAACATGGACGAACTTTGAATATAACTAAAAGTTGATGGTCAAAGACCAACCATAGTTTCATCTTTTTCTTCATTACGTATCCCTCTGACTATAAACGAAAGCAACCTTTGCTTTATACCACTCAGGAAAGGGTTTTCTTGAGGAGGCTGTTCAGGATGAGGGCCATTTACAACATTATTTGTCGGAATCTGTTGCGCTTGACTTTTGTCAGCAGCACTGATCTGCAGCATAAACCAAATTTTGTAAATACAAAAAGTGATGATTGAAGGCCACATGTTATATAATCTCGTTGTTTTGTCATTTATCAAAGGGTATTCAGTCATAGATTAATAGCTAAAACAATTATATTACACAATGTGCCCAGTCTTCAAGTACCAAAAAGGATTTAACTTCTGGTATTAGAAATTCGAAACTAGTATTTTCAAACTCATTAATCTTTTTGAAGTTTTTTACTCTAATCCAAGTTTTTTCAACAGAGACTTATATTTGACGTTAAATAATACTATTTGCTTGACACTCAAAGGTCTGATATGGACTCTTATTTTCAGGGAATTGACAAAGTAGTCAACCAAATTGGGAGTGTCACGCAAAAGACAGCTAGAAATATCAGTACTTGCCTGAGCACTAGAATTAAGAAAAAGTTCATCATCTTCATGACAAAATTCTCCAATTGCCCGTACATCAACAAGACTCCCCGAATCTCTAATTTGAAGTATGTGAATACGCTGATAACGAAGTGAGACTATAGCGAGTAAATCGTCAAATAGAAAAACACCCATGCTGTGTGCCAGATTGATGTAATCATTGCAGAACACCCTCTCATCAAGCACAACTCCATCTTCCAATCTAAGGCACATACAAACAAGAAACCAAAAAAAACAAATTTTACTACCTCGGTTTCCACTGTGCTACAAACTAGAGCTAGCGAACCAATAATAAATGGATCGATTTGTGTTATACTTGTCAAAATGGGTATAATCTTATACATTAGCCAAAATGGATATGGGTTGTGCGGGTCAAACGTGTCGGATATATAGATTCTCTACATCTATTATTTCAAATTTTATTATCATTGTAATTTGTAAATTATCATATTTAAACATTAAATATTTATAAACGGAAAAAAAATAATAATAAAAATAAAATAAAATTGCTAGCATGTATTGAGAATATACCCATTCTGATTCAAACCAATTAGACCCGTTAGGCCGTTATCCAACACCCCAACCCACTAATCTTGCCACCTCTACAACAAACATTTCACTTGATAAAAGTTATGAACAAGCGTCAAGGCCATACCTCAAAAGATGAAATGTTATTTTTTCAATCGAGGGAACTCCCTGAATAGCACCGCCAGTGGCAGGGGCATCGTAGATTTGTGCCGTTGAAGTTGCAAATAGTCCAAACTGGTTAGCCTCTGCATAAAGAAAGAAGTCCTTGCATATAAGCTCACTTGCAGAAGCAAGCGGCACAGAGTACAACTGAGTGAAGAAACTCTCAAACTTCTTTGCTTTTACTGGAAGATCTTGAGTATCACAATCTTCTTGTTTGCATGAAAACGATAACCATGTTGGTCTGTAGACAATCAAATCCTGATGGTTTCTACTGAAACTTATTAGATACTTGCCATCTTCTGTGAACTTGCGGAATGAATGATCCGGACATTCAACATCATATATTGTGGATGCTGGAACTATATTTTCATAAAATCTCCTGGCACGGTGAACCTGAATATACCACTATGTTAGTCTAGTTATAACTGATTATTTTTAATAACATGATCACTCTGAAAATGCACATCCAAACACTTGAACAACCCCCCTCCAACCTCTTTTACCCTCTATAAACTCTTATATAGAGTTACATTTTAAGATAGCATTCAAAGTACAGGCACAACTTTTTATTTATATAAAGGATTAATTTTCAATTTATGTATGGGTCTCATTGTTGGGGTTAGCCTCAGTATTTCACAACCATCGCGTTCATTATACATGTTTGACTTTAGTCATTATAGATAATAATAATAATAATTGGTCCAACTAAAAGAACCCGTCTAAAGGTAACACACAAGAGGTATATAATGGTGTTCAATGGTAGTATCATCAAGAACATTAAAGGTAATAAACTTTTAATTCGAATTTTCGAAAATCTGACACAATGCATACTATCTGATAAAATCATAAACAACAATGTCACTCATGACCAATCGTCCAATCATGTAGTTTGGTCCATCCATCTGGAAATGGAGTAAGGGCTGGCCCCACATAAAATCCATCATCTCTAACTAACCAGAAACATCTTTGTGAATTCCCAATTTTCCATTTTGAGCAATGTGGGATACTAGTATGATCGAACACACCGAAAGAAGCGGTCCATGTACCATTCCAGTTGAAATAAGCAGAGAACCTGGTAGTTTTCCAAAGGTTTTCGCAGAAACCCCAGTTTTCATTCTCGTTCAATGCAAGAGTATGGTCTCCCAGATCATCAGCTGCTGATTTTACATGAACGTGGATTGGATCATTTATCGCGCTATAGATATAGATGGTCCAATAACTCCATGGACAAATCTTTTTGGCGTTAGCTGTCGGAGTTTTCGCTATTGGAGATACATTCATGGTTAAAACAAGGTAAAGGAACAAGAAAATAAATGTCTTCATGGGCGTGTTGAATGGGTATATGACTATATGAACGTATACGAAAACGATTATGTTATATAGACCAAAATAAGTTGGTTCATTATTTTCAAAGTAAATATTCTTCCTAGTCCCGAAGAAGGACAAAGATATTAATTGGTAGTATTAACTAAAACAATTGTATCTATTTGACTATGTAACTATTACTAACAACTAATTTCATATTAATTGGTAGTATAAACAGATATAATTCCACTATTACTAACTTTTAACCGCAATTCGCTTACCAGTAACTATTACTAACAACTAATTTCATATTATTTCATATTACCTACATTTTGTTACCGCCTAATTTTTCTAGACATTTTATCGAACAGTTGGCATGCAATCAAATAATTTCATCAAATCAACTCATAATGAACGTGAACACTTACAGCAATCAAATAATGAACGTGAGCTTATGAACAGATAGCAATCTGATATGAAGAGCTTATGAACCGTGAACTTATGAACCGTGACCTCTGGATGAACCGTGAGCTTATGAACAACCGTGAGCTTATCAACCGTGAGCTTATGAACAACAACACTTAGAGCTTATGAACCGTGAGCTTAATAAGCTTAATTGAAAAGCTACATAGTTGTGGTGAAACATTCGAATACAAGAGAAAAGAGGCGGCGGTGTGGCGCGTGTGGTGAGATTTAACACGCGTGGAGGTGGGAAACACGTTCACAACCAAGATTTAACACGCGTGGATTTGGTGTTGTTTTGATGTTGTATGCAGCGGTGTGGTGTTGGTGGTGGTGATTAAGGGTGGTGACGGCGGCGGCGGTGTTTTGGGAGAGAGAGAAAAAAATGAGGGTGTGTAGGGTTGTATTAGTGGAAATGAGGAGGTGTGAGGGTTTATATTAAAATACTAGTAAACATTTTTAAAAACTTAGTAAAGTTATTTCGGGTCGGGTTTTTATTCGGGTTTTAGATCCGCGTGTTTTAGATCCAAGTGAATTGTAAACTTTTTTATCTGAATCGTGTTTTATTTGGCCAAAGTAAACTTTTTTATAATAAAATACTAGTAAACATTTTAAAAAACTTAGACTTTTTTTTTTTACTGTTTATCAAATACTTGACTTTTTTTTTTTTTTTTCTTTTAAAACTTGAAAAACTGAAAAATAAGAAAAATAAATTATTATTGATTTGATTGTGATAAATGTATTGATTAATAAGATTACATTAAGAAAATTATTGAATTAATTGCAATAGTCAAGTTAGTGACAAAACTTTTTCGTGACTAGATGAGTGACGAAAATTTCGTGACTATATATGCAAGTGACGATAAATAGTGACGACAATTATATATCGTCACTAATTAGTGACGAAATATATATAAGTCGTCATTAAATTCTCGTCACTATAGGCCTTTTTTTTTGTAGTGGACGTAGACCATCCCGCCTCACGAATTCTGGCTACTGGAAGGCCACTGGATCTCCTAGTGTCGTTTACTCTTCGAGTAATCGAGCCATTGGGATCAGGAAAACCATGGTTTTTTACAATGGTCGAGTTCCGCGTGGGACAAAGACCAAATGGAAGATGAATGAATACATAGCTTTAAAAGAAGAACCCTTTGCAAACACTTTACCCGAGGTATTGCTTGTTAAAATTTATTTTCTAGTTCGTATTCAAGTTTGAAATACTGGAATGCAGATTGAGTTTGGTTATCATACAAAAATATTAGCATCTATTCTACCTGCATGTGTTATTTCTCTACCTAATTGTTAATATTTATTTTCTTTGTTTTTTTAGATAAATTTATGCACACGAATTCTAACTTATCTTATTGTCTACTCGTAAGACAGACTAATAAAATGCAGTTGATGGAAGAATTAAGCTTATGTCGGGTGTATTTAAAATCAAAATGTTTAAGGGCATTTGATAGAAGACCGCCAAAAGATATGTGACAGATGAGTAAGTTCCGATTTCAATTCACAAAATCAGGCAACTACGTCAACTGATCATAGCCATACATTAATAATAGAGATCCTGGCATCGAACTTTCAGCTTCAACTAATCAGAAGACAATACTAAAGTTGATTTTCACTCCATAATCAAGAACGAAGATCAGAATTTGCTGGATCGATAGGAAAGACAGTCATTACTGGTTTTAATTTGTACCTTTAGGATCATTAGGCCATGCTGTAAGATTAGTTCATTAACTGAAAGACGATGGACTAATTAAGTTGTCTAATTTCATTTTTTTTCTTATGGATTTAGTTAGTTTGCTTGTGGCGATTTGTGATAGAAACACTACAACAAAAATGTTAATTCTACAAACTTTATCGTACACACTTTTAGAGAGCGTGTAAAAAGATTACAATTTCTTCGCATTTTTAAATGTGTACAAGTTTGTTACATATATGAGCGTGTAAAATTTTAAAAAAAATTTAGGATTATTAACAGTTATAGTTGTATAAAAACATATCTGCACTTATTAGTGTGTACAAGAATAAAACTTTACTTTAGACAACAGTATTAATACACGCTGATTCAACTTGCATTTAAGTTACACCTACGCTAAATTAAGATGTTGACATGAAATGTAAACCAATCAATCTAGTAAAAAAAGTTTGTCAACAAGATAAAAAGACCACTTGCGAATGATGGAAATCATACTTAAAATGTTAATTGCCAAAATGGATTTTATACCCTTTTTGGGAAAATTGCATACGTGCCTAACAAGTCCCAACATATATATGCATATAAGAGAAGAAAATATACGAGGACGTAAAGATTAAAATGTTAACTATAAGTCTATAAGGTTCCATTCATTTTTTTTTTCATTGGTGCGCCAGTCGCTTGTACTTGTGTAGACTCAGAGTGCTGCGTTATAAAATTGAAGGAAATATAAGATACATAGGTTCAATTGCATTCATCACAATGGTCATCACGATCATTCTTACATATATGCACATCTTCAAGACCAAAGAAGCATGGGCGCAGCTTATATAGGGCGGGGGGGCGCCCCACCCCCCGAAATTTTTTTTGCAATGTAAGGGGTATATAGTTTTCGTGTAGAAAAATTTCGGTATATTCGGTTTCGACCCCCCGAAATAGCGTTAGGAAAAAAAAAATTTAGATCCCGACCCCCCACTGAAAATTGTCTAGCTTCGCCACTGCAAAGAAGATAAGCTAGTTATTTGATATTCAAAAAGCAAGTCAGCAACCAATCCCACACTCCTGATAAAGTTCTGAAGCTACTTTTAAGTTTCAATCCATATGGGCTATGTCTTGTTTTCAATGTATCAAATGGGTTAAAAATTGATGGTTAACTAAAATTCAAGCGGGTTGAAAGTTAACAATTCTATATAACACATTAATTACTTACTAGTACTCAACAAATACAATAAGTCAAAAAGTTTGTGTGATTACCAGATCCAACCTGACCCGTTTGAACATGTATTAAAAATGATCCGTTTTGACGAGTTACCCAAGCTGCTTAAACGACCCATTTTTCCAACCAAAACAGCCTGTTAATCATAAGACATAATTTTGGTACACAAGAAAGCATATTATGACTATAACAAATAACTAAAAAACATGTAAGGAAACAAGTAGCGATATTTCATTTATGATCCATAAAGAAAAACCAGAATAAAGTTAACACAAATAAACTATGTTATTGATCAGTTAGCCATTATTTTGGCTTTGTAATTAGAATACCACAGTTGTAACTAGAGAAAGCTCTTAAGGACATTGATTGTTGCAAGCTAAAAACTGTCAAATTGCAATAAGCTTATCTGTGATAGTACTAACAATTTAGAGATGCCTAAGTTTTAACCTCAAAAACAAACTTTACTTTTTAATCTCAACATACAAATGGATATTCTGGGAAAAGTTGAATCATATCTTCTGTCAAATCCTAAATGGATGCTCTGGGAGAAAATGCATCATATTTTCAGTGGAAATTCCAAATGGATGTTCTAGGAGAAAATGATACATATCTTCCGTCACATCCAGACTTTCTGGTTTAAAGAAAAGAGGCCTTGAAACATGGTAACAACTATTAAAGAAAGGGTGCTGAAGGGCCTCCATTGCTGCTGGCCTCTTCAACGGATTCCATGAGAGAAGTCCACTAACCAGATTCACTAAATCCGGGCTTGCAGTTGGTAATATATCAGAAAACTGCGTACCAAGAAACTCTGGAAACCGATAATTGATCATACCCGCAAGATAAAGTCCCCCCCCCCCCCACCCAAACCATGTACTTTCCGTTGGGGTGCCTTAAAACACTGCAAATTTAAAATCATACCTGCTTCAGAATTACCTTGAAACAATGGTTTGAGAGTGAATAATTCAACCATCTGTGAACTCATTGCCCACATATCAATCGCATAATCATACATCTGTGAAAAGATCAGACATTAGCTAGGGAATACCAAAACGGTTTTAATTTGTGTCTAGCAAATCATTATCCAATCTGAAAGATTACGATCATATTAACATCTTGTTCACAATGAATTTCTTTAAGTTAGTTGAATAGTTTTCCAGCATGATGCAAACCCTAGTGAAAAAGTTTGAAATATGTACTGTTCATAAGTTGCGAAGATTGCTTCCCATGGTGAAGAACTGAACATGGTCTGGCGTGAAAAAAAATTACACAAATTAATCATTCCACTAATGCTTGACTTCTTAGTTCCTATTTGCCATAGCAAGACCATACTTTACATCACATAGGGAAAATATAACCTCTAGTATTTGTTATTCTAACATCACCACCAAACGTACCCCATTTCCTGATATAATATTAGATTTTAGTTTGCACCATTTGGTTAGGTTTATTATTTTATGTTATTTGTATTATAAATAGTCAATCAGTAAAAGATGATACCTACGGGTTAACACCATTCAACATGGTATTAGAGCGGGTATGATCCAATAATCGAGGATAAAGATCAGACATTATGGACTAGGAAATACCATCATAACCGGTTTTAATTTGTATCTTTAGGAAAGATTAGGCAATTGCTGTAAGATTAGTTCAATAATTAACATGGACTAGTTAACCTGTTTAATTTCTTTAGAGTTAGTTAATTAGTTTGCTCAGATGATGCAAACCAAACTAAGATGTAAAAAATTTCTGAAATATGTACTGTTAACGTTAAGATACATTTCTTCATTGGTGAAGGAACTTGTAATCATTGGTTTTGAGGTTAAAAAATACACAAATACATCATTCACCTAAATGTTCACCATCATTGTTTACATATTTGCATATCGTCAAGACCGAGAGATTTACTCCAAAAGAAAATAATAAGCTCTAGTTATTTGTTATTCATTAATCAAGTCACCAACCGAAACGACACTTTCCTGAGAGTGTACTAACAAAAATTAGATTTTACGGTTTTGCACCATTTGAGTTATATCTTATTTCTAATCGATCAAATGGGTAAGGAAAAACAGTTTACTAAAAGTCAAGCAGCCTGAAAGCCAACCATGTTACAAATATAAAAAGTCAAAACTGCTTGCGTGATCACCCATCCCGAACTGACCCGTTTGAAGTTGTATTAAAAATATCCATTTTGACGGGTTACCCAAGCTGCCTGAACGACCCATTTTGCCAATGTAGGTTCACATACTTGCATGTTTCACTAGCCTGTTCGTCATAAGTCACATGATTGTGGTACACAAGAAAGCATGTTTTGATTTTTGACTAGCAAAGAACTAAAAAGCATGGACAGAAACAACTAGCGATATCACATTCATTATCCATCAAACGTAAAGCAAATCGGACTAAAGTTAACATCAAATAAACTATGTTCTTGATCAGTTAGCCACAATTTTGGCAGTGTAATTAAAATACCATAGTTGTAACTAGAGAAAGCTCTTAAGGATACTATTGTTACTAGCATTTAAAACCCCTCAAAACCAAATTAAAGTCAAATATACAATAAGCTTATATATCTTTATATTCTTAAAGATTTTAAAAGAACGACTAATTGTTAACCCTCAAAACCAAACTTTGCACTTTTTCTATCTCGAATCTTCAAATGATGTTTGGGAGAAAATGGATCATATCTTTAATCACGTCTTTAAAAGGATAGTTCTGGAAGAAAGAACTATATCTGCTGCCTAATCCTCAAAGTCAAACGGATGTCTTGGAGAAAATAATCAATCTTTGATCGTCTTCAAAAGGATGTTCCGGAAGAACTATATCTGCTGCCGAATCCTCAAAGTCAAATGGATGTTCTGGGAGAAAATCAATCATATCTTTAATCACGTCTTTAAAAGGATGTTCTGGAAGAACTATATCTGCTGCCGAATCTTCAAAGTCAAATGGATGCTCTAGGGAGAAAATCAATCATATCTTGTGTAAAGTCAAACGGATTTTCTGGGAGAAATTGAATCATATCTGTTGTCGAATCCTCAAACAGATGTTCTGGTAGAAACAGAATCAAATCTTCTGTCGAATCCTCTCCTTCAGAACAGCTAGAGAAACTTCTCGTTTCCAATTTCTTGTTTTCCTTTAAAAACTCATGCTGCAATGGCAATTTGAATCCGGTGGTCCTAGGATTAGAGAACAATCCACAGTTTCTGGTTCATAGCAAAGGGGTCGTGAAACATGGTAGCAAGTATTAAAGAAAGGATGCTGAAGCGCCTCTGTTGCTGCAGGCCTCATGCATGGATCCCACGCGAGAAGGCTACTAATCAGATTCAACAAATCTGAGCTTGCAGATGGTAATATATTACTAGACAATTTTACACCATGAAAATTAGGAAACCGATATTTGGTATTACTAGCAAGATAAAGTCCATCGGACCATGTTCTTTCTGTTGGGGTGCCTAATACTCTGCAAATATTATACATTACCTCTGCTCCAGATTCACCAGGAAACAGTGTTTCGAGGGTTAATAGTTCAGCCATGATTCCACCCATAGCCCACATATCAACCGCATAATCATACACCGGTGAACAAAGAATAACCTCAGGGGCACGATAGCAACGTGTCGTAATATAATCAGTGTATAGAGGACGGCCATTCACCTCACGAGCTGAGCCAAGATCAGCAATCTTTATTACATCATTGTTCACAAGTAAGTTATCTGGTTTAAGATCACGATGAAAGTAGCCTTTGTGATGCATGTATGCAAGACCTTGAAAGATTTGAAAGCACAAGTACCTAATCTTGGTTTCTGAAAACGGCTTCTCCTGTTTATTAGTCGAAACTATGTTATTGGCCCGATTGGCTCTCCTTTGTATTTAGGCCTAGCCCATTTGTAGCTATTCTAGAATCATCTCTTGTAACCTATATATATGTATCATGTTTATGGAATAAATCAATCAATCAGTTATACCATTCAATATGGTATCAGAGCTTGAAGAGTTTAGATCCAGCTTGAGCGTCCGGCTTCCTCCCGCTCCAACTGCGGGGGAGTATTAGTCGAAACTATGTTATTGGCCCGATTGGCTCTCCTTTGTATTTAGGCCTAGCCCATTTGTAGCTATTCTAGAATCATCTCTTGTAACCTATATATATGTATCATGTTTATGGAATAAATCAATCAATCAGTTATACCATTCAATACTGTTGTGCCAAAACTTGGTTGAGACTACATTCCATGTACTCAAAAACCACGTACAAGAAATCTTTATGTTTGATGATTTCTTTAACTTTGACGATATTAGGATGATTATTCATCTTCTTGAGTGCATTGACTTCCGGCAAATTCATGCACTCTTCCCACGAGACGTACTTTGTCATGAGTTTCTTGACGGCAACCACTTCACCTGTCTCCTTATCAATCGCTTTGTACACAACCCCAAACGTTCCACGACCAACTTCCTCCACACGTTTATACTTTTCCATCCAAAAAAGATTTGGCGAACGGGTTAGGAAAGAAGTAACAGAAGCTGAGTACCAGCTATTGTATTGCAAATAGCCTTTGTGAATATTAAGTATGGAATCGGTTAATGCTAGTAATATAATACGAGTATAGGTTTATATAAGGGATGTTAAGTTTTATAGTTGTGGTCAGATACGAATACTTGAGTTGCAAGTTTGTCGATTAGGTATTTTCATGCAATTATTATTAATAAAAGGAAACAAAAATTCCATATATAAGAATAACAAACGCTATATTTGAGATTTTACAGTTTAATAAATATTAGAAGAGATTTTCTACAATATGCCATCATGGTATATGTTTAAAACATTTAATAAACTAAAATTACCATATTTAAATGTAAGTTGATATTATTACTTTCCAAAATGGAGAAAGTGGATGAGTTGCAAATATCATAAAGGAGCAACTGAGCGAAACAGTAATAACGCCGCTGTTTACAAATTTCTTTTATTTGCTAAGTTTAACATCATTTTACATGTAAATGAATTTAATTTAAAAAAATACTTGACGAGGACATGATTGAAGAACTAGTGGAGGAGTACATGGAGTACATAGAGCATGGCAAGAGGTCTCAACAAAAGAAAACGTAGAATTCGTTTTTTCTACAGCATAGGGCTAAAGCCTTACCTACGCCGGAATACCTACTATTTAATTTTGTTTTGGTGTCGTGATTTATATACGACGTATAAGACTCTAGCCTTTACTCCGTATATGTTTTTGGTTTGCTTTTAGATTTTACTTTACATGGTTACGCTGTATTGGATTAATGCCTTTACGCCATATACGTGTCGCGATAGGTTTCCTTATTTTAAGTTTTAAGACGGTTCTCGACGAATTTTGTCAATTTTTTTCTCAAGTTTGACTTCCCTATAAATATACGGATTGGGTTCATTGTTGAGGCATTCAATAATCAATAAAATTCTTGACTTTTAGTCTTTAAATCCGTTGTGATTTGTTTAACCCTTGTTAGGGTTTATTTACATGCTTTCGTTATACGTCAGTTGGCATCAGAGCCTGTTGGTATCCTGATGATGAAGGATGCAGAGATTCCTCAAACCCGTGTCGTTGGTGGGGTTCGGTCGACCGAAAAGGTGGATAGTGCGATCAACGATCTCAGTTCCAAATTCGCGAGTATGTCCATTGTTTTTTATTAGATACGATCCACGATCGTAGGTGGTGGCAACCATCCCAATCGCGAGGGTAACGAGCATGGTAATCCTAGATTCCATACCAATTATGAGGGATTCTATGATAATCATGGGCGTAACCAACCTCCTAAACGAGTTTGGAGACATGAGGACGTTATGTTTTCAGATGATGAAGGAGAAGAAGCTTATGAGTGTGATGAAGGTCTTAGGCAAGGCAATCAAACTCCTTGGTGCTTGTGAAGGAGATGCTCTTGGGAACGCATTCTCTGAACTTGGCGCAAAACCAGAAATGCTATCAATCAAGCTCCAAAGAGAAGTCAGTTTCTATTTATGTACTATTCTGTTTTTTTGTCTATATTATTTTAAGACGATTAAATATAACTTTAAGCTTATGAAAACCATAAGAAAGTATTAGACAAATATATATATCTTTGAATACTATGCCGTATCTCACTATCTTTTTATGTTCTCTATTCTTAAGGCCCTCCATCTTTTAATGAATTTTGAAGAACCATTGAAAGACTATGTGCGCGCTGTGCAATCTATCAAGGTAAATGTCGAACTTTTAAAGCATGTCATTGACCAAATACAGTGACTTTGATACTTGTCTTTCTAGAATTTCTCTTGTTTTTTTGCTTATAATTGGTGAACAGGGTACAATAGCAGAGAGGGCTAATGCTTTCAGGCAGCAGTGTGAATTGGCCGAGACGATAAAACTAAAGGAAATTGATCTGTATGATTTCCCCATTATTAATTTCTATTTCACTAGATATGTTATATTGCATAACTAAAGGTTGCATAATGGGTCTGGTTGGTTGGCTGGCCAGAACACATTGTCGTAGATTTCTTTGACTTGTATACTCTTAGTAAATAGTGTTCCATGTATGATTAGGAAAATAAAACCATTTCAAAATAATTTGTATATTCTAACAAAATGATTTACGAAGCCTTATGCATTAAAACACACTTTGGGCGACTTTTGACCCGTTTCTTTCTAGCTATTGTTTTTTCTCTTACTCATTTGACCCATCAGTAACTAAATGGGTTCAACTTGTAGTAACCGTGAATTTTTCAGGTCCTTGCGCAACCTTAAGCTCGATATGATCTATTTATTTAGTTTATGTGTTCACTAGTATGTGTGTTTGTGAGATAGACCGTACAACGCGAGTCGGCACGAATAAACCTAATAACACGTAAAAATATTGATTTTAACGAGTTAACACGAACATGGACGTATTTGTAATCAATTTGATTGGAAAAATAGTTTTAAAACTAATGGAATAAGTTAAAAATACTCGGGAAAATGTTTCGACACCCAAATTAGCTTCGTTAGAGTTTCATTAAAAGAATAACCAAATTTCACTTCCCACCCTTGCCTTAAGTTACAGTTCTAGTCCCTGGGGGACATTAGGGTTTCACCACTAGTCCTTAGGCTATATAAGTTATTTCTCTCATTTGCTCACACACAGCCGCCCATATAACTCCCTCTCTCTCTCACTTCACCTGCAAACCCTAAATTAATATCTCCCCACCTTTCTTTTCTTCCTGCCGCCGACAACAAGACACCACCGCCGTCTTCCACACCAAAACAACAACAAACCCACCCTTATTTAACCCTCCTTGTCTTCGATTCGTGGTATACGCGCTGTTTTACCACCCAGAACCACCATAAACGCCACCATCCCAACCACCTCTAGTTGCTTTTGTGTTGATTGAAGTCATGTCTCGCTAGATCCGTTCACCACGCGCCACCTCCGCCTCTCTTTCTTCTTCTTTTCTTTCCTTTTTGGCAAGTAAACAAATGGGTATTTCAAAAATCGAATACAAACAACGATTCACACTTTGTGTGAATCGGTGTGTGTCAAAACAAAGCGTAAAAAGGTGTTTGGGGTTAAAGACGAATTGTAAATCTAATTTAGAGTTAAAAAAGAGTAGAAAAATAGGTTGGTATCATCATTCTTGTTGCGTTGTGTTTTCAGTTGGTGTACCGTGGTCAAAAGCTCACATCGAGCTTATTCTTGTTCCATTTCAGCTTATGTAGCGCTTATTTCATCCGGTTTATATTTGAGGGGAATTCGTTCGGTTTTGCTTGGTTTGTGTTTGGTGTCGCGTACCGTGAGGATAAGCTCGTACACGAGCTTATCCGTGGGCTTAACTTGGGGTATACGAGCTTATTAATAAGCTCATTTGGTTAGTTGTTTGATTTGTAACTTGGGAAATTGTTGTGGTCCGATTTGGTTAACCGAGAGGTATGGGTTCGAACCAAGACCAAATGGTCTCAGCATGATAAATCTGTTATGACTTAATTGTGCTTGAACTTGTGTTGATGTGTCGAGTCGTAGGATTAGACATGGTCGACTATGGTAAATTAGTGATTTGGAACCAGACTTTAGACTAAATAATTTGTGATGTTTGGCTATGCGGGTGTTAACCGAGACCTTGTGGTCTCGTTGTGACCTCGGTTTGCCTATAATTGGTCTAGTTGACTTGATACGGAAAATATTGACTTAGATTTATGAATATTGGTTATGATGTTTTGGCCATAACAAGGAATTAGGTCTCGGGAAAAATTGTTCGCGTATATTGGACTTATGAACGGTTTGATTTGGAATATTGAATTAGATATTTACTTGTTGACCCGGCATTTGTGACCAAAGGGTATGTTGGGTTGTTTGGGGTTCGGTATTTATATGGTTGACCAGACACTACCACAAAAAAGAACATAACACCAATTCCTATTGTAAAAAACATGAGGCAAGGGAAAGTGTAAAAAATCGGTTGTCATAGAACAACCACTCTCTTTAATATAAAGATTAAGAAAAACCGGTTCTGAGAAAAAGACCGGTCTTAGAATATTAGTAAAGACACCGAAAAAAATCGGTTTGTATTATATTCCACTTATAGACACCGGTTGTTTACTATAAAACCGGTCTTAGTGATCTTTTGAATATGCCCCACGAAATGCTATCTCAATTTTCGGATTTTTTGATGCTACCTCAATTTTAGGATATTTCCAGTACTTAAATTTTTGGAATTTTTGAGTTTTTTATTGGACCCTTGCAATTTGAAAACTTAAATACAGAAACGTTAACATATTTTTCTTCATTTCTACTACTCTATATTATGCACCATCAATTAATAACCCCGTTATAAAACCTTAGCTCCAATTAAAAATTGAACAACACTTCGTAAAAGACTTGGTTCATCTTCCTTTTATTGTGATTGTATCTCTTATGTCATTCTCACCCACCTTATATATTGTGACCACTCGCTTTCATCCATTATTTGGACACCAATATATATACATTTTTCTTTAAGCCCAAAACCCACTCGAAAATAGCTTCTTTGAAAATGTACGTGAATTCGGTATAATACCCAAAATGTAACCCGATTGAAGACTACACTCAATCGGACCGTAGAACAAAAACCACTTCAATCCAAATAAAAACTTGACAGGAATGTAAGAAACATAAAACAAATCGATAGTTTTTCAACAAGGAATAAAGACACCGTATATATATTTTTGAAACAAATGGATTGTTTACGCATGACTAATAAGGAATAAAGAGGATCGTGTATATATTTTTGAAAGTACTATGGTTATGTATTTAAGTTTTTAAATTGCAAGTGTCCAAAAAAAACTCATTTTTGATGCTACCTCAATTTTAGGATATTTCCAGTACTTACTCTTTAAAAATATTAACGTCACCATTAATCATTTAAAAAAAACCTTAAACATACCATAAATGCTTCAAAAAAATAGCTTGAGAAATTCAAGATTTTAGAATATTCTTCAGGAAGTTAAGAATACATCACTAATACGCATTATCTTTTATATTTGTGATCAAAAGTATATATTTTTATTGTTAGTGTTGTACCTGAATATATAAGATTATGTGTATATCTTTTTTTTTTTTTTTTTTTTTTCCACATAATTGAATGTGTTTGAATCATTGCTTTGATAATTTATATTCCTTTTTTAATATCTATATACAGGCACGTTAAAGATTTTGCTTTGTATCGATCATACGAAATACATTGGTAGCTAAACCCATATTCATCCATTGAAGAAGGTATTCCGTAGTCTCTAATCATTTCATATAAGCTTGCTCATCTAGAAATTGCCTGCAGTGAAGTATATTATTAATATGATGTCAATAGTAACACCTAAGATAAAGAAACCTAAACTGTTTGAGGTCAAAACACATTTGGGCCTACTATTCTACCCATTTGACCCATTTCCTTGTTAGCTAAATATCATAATATTTTTTCCATTAGCTACGGTTTGAACATAACCCAATCAATCCATTCATAAGGGTAAGGGCTGATATTGCTACTTATAGTTGAATCAACTCGAGTGATGATTAGAATTACAAAAATTGGTGCATTTAGCAAACCTTGAGATAGTTCGGATCAAGAGCTATAGCTAAGCTGCAATCAGCAATGGCATCTGCGATTTGACCCAAAGCTCTGTATGCTGCAGGACGGTTGCAAAAACATATTGCTGCAAAAGGGCGTGATTCAACACTGCATGATAACGCAGAAGTGTAATGTTCAACTGCTTCTGCATACTTTCTGGATTTATATGCTTCATTTCCTGCACCCTGCAAATAAATATTAAAAGATTTTTATGCCAGCTTTGATGTTCATAAACACGAGTCCACTTTGATGCCTGTGAGAAAACTAGTTACTTCATGGACTTGTGAGTCACATTAATTTGTTTTAGTTGATGAAAAGATAGGAACTAAACTGTACTAACATATCTTGTTCCCATACCTTGCGAGATAAAATCTCTCATATCTTTCAGATCAGTTCTTGCTGCCCTTTTAACCAGCATGGTGTTTGTTTTCATTTCCATAAGCAAAGTTTTCTTTTTTTTGGGCCTCGTTCCTTTTAAGAATGGTTTCCAAGTGAACTTGATGCCACGACACATTAATTTTGGATGCCTCTGCAGCTGTCACTTGGCTCGTTATTTCTTCCATCTTAGAAATGATGTTAGTAACATCGTTGGTTTCAATTAGCGTGACAATCTCACAAACAACCTCAAGTAGAGATGTTCTCATAGGATCCGTGAACACACATTTAGATGCAATGTCACCATGTTTTCTGAAAATGGTTTCAAGAATCGATGCATTGATGTCCTTCACCTTGTAGCCCTGGACACATATATTGCCAGATTGAGAAGACGAAACCTTTCCAGGTACCGCCTCTCTCACCTGCACGAAATGGATAGAGATTGGATGTCAAACGGGTTGGCCTGACGTGTTAGTTTGTTTGATAGCTTTATATCAGATTTTAAACATTTAATTGATTCAAGAAATGATAAGAGTCAAATTTCCATTTACGCCATCTCACATGTTCATTCCAGTTTCACGCAACCGATATACACTTAAAAGGATTAAAGTTCTGCTTCTTGGGAGGGTTGACTAGAAACACTTTCGGTCTAAATCTCTCATAAACAATGTCAAATATGAGAACAAAACAATATAGAGTAAATTACATAAATCGTACCTACGGGTAAGGCAGATGTTTTCCAATCCAATTTAAGATCTGCTCCCGCCCGCCTTGACCAAAATCCGGGGTAGTTGACAGCATCAAATGTGACCGTTGTTTCCAATTTGAGCTTACAGGATCAGGTCCCATTCGGAGTAACATGTTGTTGAAAATCAAATATCCTCTCATCACTAACATTCCTATCCCTAGATTGAGTGAACATATTGCTTTTTGATATTTCTTGATAAGGGATTTCTTGTCAACTATCTGCAAAGTTATAGAGTTATTAGGCAAATAAGCATTATGACGTTAAAGCCCATTATTTAAAAGAAGTTATATTTGTTACTGGAAGTTGGTGTTTTGAAATTCTGTAACAAGCTATGACACCGTGCATGTTCAGACACCACGTCATTTGATACTTAAGTTGGCGAACTGAAAATGTTTATCTTTAACAAGAGCAAATATCTCAATGTAAGTGAAGAGGTGGAAAAACGGACAGGTGGAGTAACGGGTCAAAAGTGGTACAAAAGTTTAACGTGTCAGAATGGGTTGGTTTGGGCTGACCTGGACTTCTTGTCAACTATCACACTATTACCCAAATCAAACCATTGACCTACAAATGGGTTGAAAGTGGCATGAGTAAAAAATGGTATGAGATATGCATTGCAGACAAGATCAATTGCCATAAAGAGGATCAAAAGCTAGTGATTATGAGACCCTAGGTTGCAGTAAGTCCTTCCACCATGGCTTTTGATGCAATGAACAAGTCCCTAGGTTGCAGTAATAGGTTAATATCTAGAAATGTATAAGACTTGATTTACTTTCCCAGCATACAAATATTACTCAAATGCATTGCAGTTGGATTACACTTGATAAAATAGTGGCAATACCAATCTCAAACAACAGGCGGGTTCAATCACAACCACCAAATGTAACCAAAAAATGAGTCTCATATGAATAGTGTCAAGGGGTGCTGGTATGCATGCTTTAATGCAATAAATCGAATAAGCTTTGTCGCTTGGCTGCTTGGGTGGATTAATAGCGTCTCGAGCCATGTAGGAGAAGAAGTGTGAGACTAAAAGCAGAAAAAAAATGGAATAAAGGCACGGCAGAAGGTTGAAGGCTCGGCAGTTTTTAAGGTTTTGGGGAGAAGGCACGATTATTCACACTTGGTTAATACTCCCTCCTCTCCATATTTGCATTCCACAAAACCAAAGTTTATAGCGAGCCAGTAAGAAACAGAAATACAGATGTACAAATCTACGCAAATATCTAAAAGAATGTTATCTCCATTGAAGAGCATTAAAACTTGGTGTTGGAACTATCGAGTAGTTGTGGTATGGTTCTATTTGCACCATTGTGTTCGTGTACCAATAGCATATACTCCCACCATCTCAAAATGATTGTTTATTAGACCACTAATTTAATACTTTATTTAAGTATGTGAAAATGTTTTCACTTAGTTAGGGGTAATATAGAACTCTTAATAAAACCAGACAATTATTTCAGAACACTAAAAAAAAGTGGGCAAAATGTCTAGGTCGCATGGAGTAGCAAAAAAAGGTAACTGATGTGTAAAGATAGTAAGTAAAGTCCATACTTCTGTCAGGTTGACTATGTGATGGTCCGAAGTACCCTTGGATGATAAAACCATATATGAGCCTGGAACAAATTTGTAGGGAGAGTCTGGGGATACCAATATGTAGTCGACCCTAGTCCCATACTTGCACGTACCCTGCACATCTACATTAATCAAATCATCAAATGTTGACTTTTCTCAATTAATTTCAAGAAATTGTGAATGAAATAAGATGCATGATCTTTAGGAGACATAGAGTAAAGAGTTCATACTTTGGCCTTTAGCGATAATGACTACAGATTCACATTCGCCTGCTTAATTTCTGAAGAAAAATGCTTTTCTAGTCTTAATTTACTTATTTGAAATTTTGTCTTTTCAAGTTTGAGCTTAATTTGGTCTTATTACCTTAAAATCCAAAACAGTCCCACATAAGGGAGTGTTTGGCATTAGTATGAAAATGGGTCAAAATAGTTGTGTTACTGTTCAAATGTCATTGAGCCAATTTAGTTTTGCTTTATTTGAGTTGTTTAATCTGTAATTTAGTTGTTGTGAGCTGATTTAGTTGGATTTGTAGTTTTAAGTTAGAATCTCAGGTTTTGAGTTTCAAGACTGCTAAAATTGGCTTATAATTAAGAAACTAGTGATAAGGCCTTTCTAGTGTAATTTTTGTGTTTATATAAGTCTCATAAGTTGGGTTTTGAAGTTTTGGTTAAGTGTCAAAAGATTTAGAGTCAAATGGACCATATTCTTGTTTCAAAAAAATCTGCACAGATCCATACTCCTTAATAAGTGTCTGCTCAGTTTTTCTAAGCCTTTTATAAGCTCTAAATAAGTTCTATTTAATCTGAAATTTTGTTTTACTAGCTTATTGGTGCTTGATTGTCATATGTTTCCAGTTTATTGTTGATTTGCTTGTTGTTTTTGAGCTTTTAATTAAGCTCAAATGTGCCTCTCTGGTCTGATTAGGTCTGCAAATTGCCAAATATGCTTCTTTTTCTTACCTGAGCTTATTACTAGATCTCAACTGCTTATTTAGGTTTAGTTTAGCTTTTTGGTTTTGCTTTTAGTATTAGTTTCTTATTTCATCACTCAGTTAAGCTCTTGAGCTTTGTTCATCAGATAACAGTTTAAGCAGCCTTTTTCCCACAGCTGATTTTAGCACCACATAAGCTATTCAAAGTCTGAATTTTTCAGTTATAAGCTCTTTTCTGTTTTGAACTTTATTTGCTTTAAGCTTTTGTAGATTTTCTCATTTGATCTTAGTGCTTAAATTTAAGCTCAATTTGCTCCTCTTGGACTGTTTGGTCTGACACTTTAGCCTCATTGCTTATTTAGTTTCTGTGCTATTCTGATTATTTGTTCTTCTTTTCTGATTACTTTTGCTTATTTAGTATTAGCTTAAGTTTGATAGCTTTCTCGTTGATATGTATTTTTGTTACTATTGCTTTTCAGTTGCCACTACCTTTTCTAGTTTCATTCCTTTATAAGCAGTCTGTTTTAAAAAGTTCATTTCTGGCTTATTTTCTCAAATCTAAAAATAGTTCTTTTACAAAAAGTTGTAAATATTAGCTTATTTTTAAGTTTCAAAAGAAAATTTTCAAAAATAAAATAAAAAGGGAAGGTGGAAGTCCAGGGGAGCCACTAGGGCTCGAACCCTAGACCTCAACACCCTCAACCTTTCACCACACACACACTCACCACTAGCGCCCTTGGGTCTTTTCTGTTAGACCTATCCCCTTTAATTCTTTTAAGCTTTCTTTTTCTCTTTTGCTTATTTGATCCTTTTAGCTTAATAACTGCTTATTCGAATAAACAGTTATCTTCCTTTTATTTTTCCTAGAATCCTATTATCATTAAGCACTTTTCTGCAAAGTTTCGGAATTTTTCACTTTCGTTTAGTATTTTTTTCATATTTATCTTTTCAAAAGTTTATTTAATTCATAATAAAAAATATAAAAGTCAAAAAAATATAATTCTTTTTTCTAAAATTTTATTTTATCATTTAGGACTTAGGAAAATTAGATTTGCACCCGTAGAGTTAATATTTCATCATTTCACTTTTCGAGGGCTCGGGATTTCCCGGTTTAAGCTCGTTTTTTTATTTTCTTTACGTTTTTGCTCAATTACGCTTTGTAGACTTATTTCTTATGCTTGTTAAGTTGTATTTAGCTTATGTATGCAAAACTAATCTTAAAATATAACTTTTTTTCTTTATATATTTTAGATGGATCGTAGTACATGGATGCACAAGATAGGACGTTTTACCCCTGAATACATGAAAGGACTGTCTGAATTTTTTAAATGCGCTGAGGATCATAGAGAAAAGACAGGAGAAACGAAAATTTCTTGTCCTTGTAAAGAGTGTAGAAATAATGTGTCCATTGCCGATCCTAATATTATTAGACGCCATCTCATACAACAAGGGTTTGACAAAAAGTATACTGCTTGGACTTTTCACGGTGAATCGCAAGTTAAGAGTCACATATTTGTTTCAGACATTGATCACGATGAGAATGATAATTCTAACGATGACCATCATGTTAATATAGACGAGATGTTACGTGATGTTGCTGAAAAGGATATTAAAAAGTTACAACAATTGTTTGTCGATGCAGAAAAACCATTGTATAGCGGATGTAAGAAGTTCACCATACTTTCTATAGTGGTGAAACTGTTGGACATAAAAGCGAAAAATGGTTGGAGCGACAAAAGCTTCACCACCCTATTAATGTTGTTACACGAAGCGTTCCCTGAAGATAATGAGTTGCCTGTTTCAACGTATCAAGCGAAAAAACTAACATGTCCCATGGGATTGGAAGTGGAACGAATACATGCATGTCCAAATGATTGTATATTGTACAGAAAAGGGTACAAAGACCTACACGAATGTCCTGTATATAATGAATCGAGGTATAAAGAAAAGAATTTAACGAAACTAAATAGCGACGTGACAAAGAATGGGCCCCCTGCTAAATTGTTGTGGTATCTTCCCATCATACCTAGATTGAGAAAGTTATATTCAAACCCCAAGGATGCCAAATTGTTGCGTTGGCATGCTGAAGAGCGCAAAAAAGATGGAAAAATGAGACATGTGGCTGATTCTCCTCAATGGAAAAATATTGATAAAGAGTTTGATAAATTTGGATATGAGATTAGAAATCTACGGTTTGGACTTAGTTCAGATGGAATTAATCCGTTTAGAAGCCTGAGTACTTGTCATAGCACTTGGCCAATTCTTCTATGCATATATAATCTCCCACCTTGGTTGTGCATGAAACGGAAATACATCATGATGTCATTATTAATTCAAGGTCCGAAACAACATGGGAACGATATTGATGTGTATTTGGATCCGTTAATAGATGACATGAAAGAATTGTGGGATTCGGGCGTTGAAGTTTGTGATGCGTACAAGAAAGAGAGTTTCAGATTGTTTACCATGATTTATTGTACTATAAGTGATTTTCCAGCATACGGTAACTTGTCAGGTTATGGTACGAAAGGGGAGAAGGCATGTCCAGTTTGTGAAAAGGACACCCACTCTCAATGGTTGACTAATTGTAGGAAAACAATATATATGGGACATCGAAGATTGCTTGATGAAGATCACCCGTACCGTCAAAAAAGTAATTTGTTTGACGGTACTATAGATCGAAGAGTGATGGCAGAACCATTGGACGGATACGATTTACTTTCCCAAGTTGCGGATTTAAATATTGTTTTTGGAAAAAAAGTTAAGGCACCTCAAAAAAAATTTGGAAAAAAAAGTCAATATTTTGGGATTTGAAGTACTGGAAACATTTGCAAGTCCGACATTGTCTTGATGTTATGCATATCGAGAAAAATGTTTGTGAAAGCTTGTTAGGCTTATTATTAAACATCCCAGGAAAAACTAAAGACGGAGTTAAAGCTAGAAAAGACATGGTCGAAATGGGAATTAGAGACGAGCTCGCACCACAGAAAACGAATAGCAAGAAAATGTATTTGCTGGCGGCTTGTTATACCATGTCGAAGGCTGAGAAAACCATATTTTGTGAATTCTTACACGGTGTTAAGGTCCCATTTGGCTATTCTGCTAACATTAAGAAGTTGGTTTCGATGAAAGACTTGAAGTTGCTTGGTATGAAGTCCCATGATTGTCATATTTTAATGACGCAAATGATTCCAGTCGCTATTCGCGGAGTACTGCCACCTCGAGTACGACACACAGTCACAAAGCTTTGTCTCTTTTTTAACATGATTCATTCCAAAGTTATTGATCCGGAAAAGTTTGATGAATGGCAGAGTGATATTATTCTTACTCTTTGTGAACTCGAGATGTACTTTCCACCTTCCTTTTTTGATGTCATGGTTCACCTTGTATCTCATATTGTTGGAGAAATAAAGGCTTGCGGTCTTGTATTCTTGCGATACATGTATCCATTCGAGAGGTATATGGGTTTCTTAAAAGGGTATGTAAGGAACCGATCTCGACCAGAAGGTAGTATTATTGAAGGGTATGCTTCCGAAGAAGTAGTTCAGTTCTGTACAAACTATATGGAAGGTGTCCCAAATATTGGCATTCCGCGATCTCGACACGCGAGTAGACTTGATGGGAAAGGGACAATTGGCCGCAAAGATGTTACACCGAACAACAGTGATTTAGAGCAAGCGCATTTTACCGTATTGCAAAATATGACATGTGTTGACCCATACATACACGAGCACATGTCATATTTAAAACAAAATAACAGCCATCGAGGTCAGCTTTGGTTGGAAGCTGAGCATACGAGAACATTTTCACAATGGTTTGCAGATAAAGTTAGTCATATGTTTCCAAATCTTGATCCAGAAGTGGCACAATTGGGGTACCGGCCACGTCGTGTTTTTCAATATCAAGGCTACGACATTAATGGATACACGTTCTACACCAAACAACAAGATGATAAAAGTACAATGCAAAATAGTGGAGTGACGCTTGTAGCAACAATGACAGATTCATCGAGGATGACAAGCTCAAAAAATTCGTATTATGGTGTCATTGAAGAAATATGGGAATTGGATTACAATTTGTTTGTTATACCCCTATTCAAGTGTAAATGGGTCAATGACAGGGGAGGTGTTAAAGTTGATAGGGATGGTTTCACGTGTGTCAATCTTTTCACAAACAGCTACATATCTGACCCATTCATTCTAGCAAACCAAGCCACCCAAGTATTTTTTGTCGAGGACTTAAAAGACAAGAGATGGCACATTTTCATGCTGGTAAACGACATATAGTTGGTGTTGATGATGTTGTGGACGAGGACGACTATAATCAGTTTGACGAGCTACCTCCATTTTCTAGTGGTATTCAGTCTTTAGATGAAATTCTTGATGATACGGTTTATTTAAGATCGGATCATCAAGAAGGACACGAAGAATGACGAGTCAAGTAATAAAATAATTTACTCAAGTTATAACTAAATTTAAGCTAATATACTTATTTTATAGTCAACAACTAATGTGTTTTTATACATTTGTTATTTTTGCAGGCGCCACAAACCGAAGACATAGCCGAATAAATTAAATAAATAGCATATATTATGCAATAATTTCTTGGTTTCAACTAAATAATTCACTAAATAATTTCACCTTTTATATTAAAAAGGAAAAAAAAAAAAAAAAAAAAAAAAAAGCTCTATACAACCCACGATCAGAACTTCTCCCCCAAACTTTTCCCCCCAATTTTTATCCCTACCATAACACCACGATCCTCCACCTTCACAACTTCTCCTCCCGCCGATCGACCCCTAACCACTGATGAGTTTCTAAATACTCATCATTTCTGTCACATTTAGACTACAAAAACATTTAAAAACATGCAAATAAGCTTCAAAATACAGAAAATATCATTTGATTGTGTTTTTATGTGTTGCAAGTGCAAAATGATCAAAAACAGTTAAAAACGAACATAGTTTGCATAATTGACAGTTTCAGTCCCTGAAGTTTCAGAGATTGGCAAAAGTAGTCCCTGGTATTAAAATTATCATTCAAGGTCCCTAAACTATTTAACTTTTACAAAAATGATCCTTGGATGAAAGTTTTAAAGAAATTGCAAAACAGGTCCTTCAACTTTTAAAAATGACATAAAAGGTCCGTGAAGTTTCAAAAATGGCAAAACAAGTCCTTTGGTTTTCAAAATTGGAAAATTATCTAACTTGGTCCTTGTACTATTGAAACTTGGCAATATTGATCCTTTTGATAACTTTTGGAATGTGACAACTCAGCCCCCTCAAATATCCAAAATTACAAAAAGGGTCCTTGTATTTAAACTACAAACCAACCGGATCCTATTTTAAATAAAACCCAACCCAAAAATCCTATCTATAAATAACCCAGCCCACCCAATCCAAAACATAACCCGGCCCACTCCTTATTTAAATAAACCCAAAACTAAAACCAGGGTTTGACCCTGGTCAAACCCATCTCCCTCACACAACCCCGCCAAACCATCACTGCTCCAAAACCACCACCACTTTTACACCTCAACCCCCCACCTCATCACCAGCTGTATACCCACTCCTCTCCACCTCCACATCTCTCCAAAAATCCTTAATTAGCAAAAACCTGCTCAAACAACTTGAAGGACTTTTTGGCGCCAAAAATGCCAAATGTACGATTATGATGAATTTGGCCAAATCAAGGGTCAAGATGTGGTGGGAATTACTCAGAGATGTCGACAAAGAGATTAAAGTCTATAAAGAAAGGATGGGAGGCATTGTAAAAAGATATCTAGTTTAGTTTTAGTTAATGTATGTCGAATTAGTAAAATTTCCATTTCCATTGTAATTTTAAGCTTTCAAGTACTCTTTTTAGTATTTTCACATGTATAAGAATCTTTTTCAGTAATCAATTTCAAGTTCCAGTACGAATTTCAGTTTATGCAAATTTTAGTTCAAAAATCTCATTAAGCTTTAATGTTGTTTGTAATGGATGTTAAGGACTCATAAGCTCATGTAAGTTCCTGAGAAAGCTTCTGATAGCTTTTAGTAACCTTAAAACTCAGTTGTAGTATTAAAAATCAAAATTACAAAAGTGAGATAAAAAAGAGTGAAAAATCAAAAATCAGTGAAGATGCTTGAAGATGGCTGGAGCAAGGGAAATTCTGGATTGCCCTTGGGTTAGAGGCTTTATGGAAAGCCCATAGGTGTGATCTAAAGTCCTTTGTTCTTGGTTTCTCAGCTGGATAGAAATTGTAAGCTTGATTCTCCATTTTATGCATTTTACTGTAGAAGTTCTCTATTGCATATTATCTCTGTTGTTTTGTGATCCTTGAGTTCAATTAAGTAAGATAGTTGTGTAAAATCAGTTGTTTGTTCTTATTAATCCTTTGTTGCTCATACTTAGTATTTCACTCCTTAAAAATCATAATATTGAGTTCTCAGTTTTAGTTGTTAAAATTGGTATTTGTGTGCACAAATAGGCTCACTACATCATATTAGAACCTTGTGGATAGGTATCATAGTCTTGATCAGAGAGATTCTTTGAAAAACACAAATTCAGTGTGTAAAAGGGGTGTTTGGATCAATCTGTTTCAGTTGTGTTGCTGGTTGTTTGTGTTTTTGTTTGCTGTTGCTACATGTTCTATTAGTTCATATTAACTCAGAATAACCATAAAAACTTGTGCTCAATTGTTAAAAAGTCAACATCACCTTAACTGGTTCACTGTTAGGATTTAAAGTGTGAAATTCATCACAGTTGCTTAAAACTTGTTAAAATAGCTAAATCTCATCTTAGTTTATCTTATTACATCATAATCAGTAGGAAAATCTAGGTTAAAGTTCACCAAAGTCAACTTTAGTGTTTTACTTCAAAAGTCAAAATCATCAGGTTTAACCCAGTTCTGAGCATCTGATCTAGGGTAAAATTGGACTTCAATTGGGGTGATTGTGATAGGGCTTTTTAGTTTTTAGGATACTCAGTAGTGTTGTGAAGCTTTTGCCCCCATTAGGTTGCTTTTCTATAGCTTATTGACTGCTTAAATTGCCCTGCAAGTTGGCCCCATTTCCTGAGTTTTCTACATACATAGTGCTACTGCATAGCTGCTTATCTTGCTGATTTCTTGTGCTTATTTGTGTTTTTCAGTTGTTTTGTGTTTATTTTAGTATATTAATCTGTTCCTGAGCTTTTGGAAACTTTTATTGCTTTTTGGCTTATTTTGTGCTTATAAGCAAACTGCTTATTAGCCCAAATCAGCCTATTAGCCTTAGACAAGTTCCACTTTTAATTTTCTTAGCTTCTAAATAATATTCTAGACTTATCCTAAATTTTTCAGATTTTTCTTAAATAATTTGATATTTTTAATCTTTTTAATTAGTTTAAAATAGTAATTAAATCATAATAAATAGAATTTTAATCAGAAAAATATAAATCTTTTTTACATAATTTTCTTTTGTCATTTATAATCTAGAAAAAATATAATTATATTATTAGACCTTAAGAAAAACAAAAATAGAAAAATAGTGATAGCTTCTATTTAATAGAATTTATCTTTTTAAATTTTAATTAAGCAAGTTTCATTTTTATAATTTTTTTTAGCTTCCTGTACTTATTTAATAATTATATAAAAAGTTTCAGAATTTTCTTTGCTTATTTAGTATTTATTAGTATTTAAAATAGTTAAAAAGTATTTACAAAAGTAATTAATTAATAATAATTAGATAAAAAGTGTAAAAAATATATTTTCAGTTTTAAAATAAGTTTTATAATATTTTAGATTTATCTAAGTCATAATTTCATTTTTCTAGGTTTATTTCTTATTTTCTTACTTTTTAGGTAATTATTTAATAGTTAAAAAATAGTTTTTAATTAATAATAATTAATTAATAAGTCAAATAAATAATTTTATTTTTCCAGTAATTTTCTTTTATTAACAGGATTGTAAAAATATAATTTTCATATCCGTAGGCCTTTTATTTATCAAATATCACTTTTTATTTTGTACGTTTACGTTTATTTAAATTTAAACGTACGTTTTTAGATTTTTAACGTTTTAAGTAATTTGGTTTCCTGTATTTATTTCTGTAGCTTGTTTAAAGCTATTCTCTTTTATTTCCTTAGTTTAAATAATTCAAAAACCCTTTCCCATTCAATAGCACTTGATCACAAATCGTTCTAAACACAATTTCACGCTTCGCTGGGATATAACGACCCGGGAAAACACTATACTCCTTGGTTAGTTGTCTTCAATTAGTTTGACTTTATTTGACCACATCCGTGGTTGATTTAAGTTGACTGTTTGAGGCCAATCAAATTTTGGCGCCGCTGCCGGGGAGGTGTGCAGCGTGTTTTAAACGTTTTGCAGTATCGTGTCTTTGAAACCCAATCTGTGTATATCTTCTTTCTCTTGTATATTCATCATATATAAAGCAAAACGCTCGTGAAGTTAATTCGTTTAACGGATCGAGTACCAAAAATATCGTATTTCAATCTTCCATAAACATATAAAACACAAAAATATTTTATTTTATTTCTATATATATATAAAAGATAAAAAAATACAAATAAGAATTTTTGTTTAATTATAACAACAATAAAATTTACCATCGAGAACCAAGACAGAGTACTACCTAACTGGGGGTACGACCATAATAAGTTCCCAAACCAAAGATTTAAAACTTGCCTTTGTATCACTTGCGAATATCGGCTCACCTTTGATTGATAAACAAACTATAACGGAGGTTTAAGGATAGTTTGACATTAAATTGTCGGACTGAAAGAAGCGGGTTTTTAAGGAGCATTAATTGCCCACCTTTGCTTCTCCGCCACTCTGTGCGTTTATCTTTTAGAGAGCTACCGTACGCCTGTTGATTATTGGTTTAAGTTCACTGTCGTTTTGTCTCGATCTTGTTTTAATTGAATTTATTTTCATCTTCACTTTTCAATAAACAAATAAAATCCAAAAAGAATCTTCTTACCCTTTTCTGAGTTTCCTCCACTATAAAGGATTCTTAGACTCGTCTTAGTGCATGCGCACTCGTTCTTCTAGGTCATCAAGCCCTTTCCGTGAGCTTGGAAACATACCTCGAAGACGTCGTAGACGTTCTGCCCCATCAGTCGTATCTGAGGTACGTACTGACCCTGTCATCATGGCAGATTTGTCGATGAATGAGCTTCTCCAAGCACCCATCGAGGGTTATGGAGATGCCATTGTTGTTCCAGCTATTGTAGCTGAAAGTTTTGAGCTCAAAACCGGGTTACTGAATCTTGTAACCTCAAGCCAATTCTACGGTTTTGAGAGGGATGATCCTCATGCTCACATTCGATGGTTTAACAAGATTACATCTACCATCAAATACAAGAACATCCCTTCTAACTCAATCAAACTTCTTCTATTCCCATTTTCTCTCGAGGGACAAGCCCGGATATGGCTTGAAAAACAACCCCCTCGTTCAATTGAGACATGGGAGGACTTAGTTACAAAGTTTGTAAACGAATTCTTTCCACCGTCTAGAACGACAAGTCTTAAAAATGAAATCATCAAATTCACACAAAGATTTGATGAATCATTTAGTGACGCGTGGGATCGTTTCAAAGAATTGCTTCGTAAATGTCCTCATCATGGTTTCACCGAGTTGATGCAAATCGACACTTTCTATAATGGTGTGAGCCAATCTGACCAAGATTCTCTCAATGCCTCCTCTGGAGGTAACTTTTTGAGCAAAACCATCAAAGAAGCTTTAGCGATTATTGAAAATAAGTCTAAGGTCCGTACTGCACGAACAAAGCCATATCATTCTCAGGCTAGTGCTGGTCCTTCTACTTCATCTCCCGTGAGTACTTCTAGCACCGATGCTAAGATTGAAAAACTCACGGACGCTATTCAAGCTTTGGTTCTCTCAAACCAAAAGAAAGTCACTTTCACACAAAATCCTTCACATGCTGAAGTGAAGAAAGTGGAAGTCTGTGTTACTTGTGGTGGCCCTCACGCATACTACGACTGTACTGCCACCGATGGTAGTCCTTTTGAAGTTAATGCTATAGCCGGTACTTCAAATCAGGGAGGTAATCAATACCGTCCTCAAATTGAACCAAGTTACCGAGCTAACACCTACCAAGGACCACCCGGTTTTAATCAGAACCAGAATTTGCAAAACCGGAACCAAAATCAACCTCGAATGAACCAAGGTTATCAAAACCAAGGAATTTCAATTCTGGACAAAATCAAGGTTTCCAACACCAAGGAAACTTTAACCGAAACAATTCCAACCAGGGAAATCATTTTCAGGGGAATGGTAATCCAAATCAAGGGAATTTTCAACATCAAGGTTATAATCAAAATAACCGAATGCAAAATTTCCCTAATCAACATCAAGCCATTCCAGGCCCACAACCATCATCTGATGAGTTATTGAGGCAATTCATGAAAGCTCAAGAGGACACAAACAGGTTGTTGGTCAGCCAGATCTCTGAGATTAAAAAATCTTTAAATGATCAACCTTCGGGCTCAGGAAAACTTCCGAGCAACACGATCGCTAACCCGAAGGGCGATGTTAAGGCGATCACAACCCGAAGTGGTGTTTCATATGATGGACCCACTATTCCTACTACCACTTCTTCTTCTTCCCCCAAGGTAGTGGAAAGTGAGCCTGAGGTGACTAAGGACCAGGTACTTCCTACTAATAACGGAGGTACCAACAACGTCCAACCTCAAGTTGTCCCGAAACCCAAAACTAAACCTCAAGTTGTCTTTGAACATCCTGAAACCCCGGTTGAAAACCCTAAATCCAAACCTTCTATTCCCTACCCATCACGTTTAAATGAGCAAAAGCTCCGCGAAAAAGCTAGTCAACAAATGGATAAATTCTTCCAAAATTTTCAAGAATTACACTTTGACATAAGCTTTGCGGATGCTATCATTCTGATGCCCAAGTTTGCATCCACAATCAAACACTTGTTAAGCAACAAGGAAAAACTGTTTGAAATGGCAAAGACTCCATTAAATGAAAACTGCTCAGCAGTTATCCCGAAAAAACTTCCCGAGAAGCTTGGAGATCCTGGAAGGTTTCTACTACCTTGTGTCTTTCCAGGAATGGTTGAATGCTATGCCTTGGCCGATCTTGGTGCAAGCATCAACCTGATGCCTAAATCAGTATGGAAGAAACTTTCTCTTCCTGAACTTACTCCTACCTGCATGACTCTTGAGCTTGCAGATCATTCAATATCTCGTCCACTTGGCATTGCTGAGGACGTATTTGTGAAAGTAGGAAAGTTCCATTTTCCAGCTGACTTTGTGGTTGTTGATTTTGATGCTGATCCTAGGGTTCCTCTCATTCTTGGAAGAGGATTCCTAAGAACGGGTCGTGCTCTCATAGATGTATTTGAGCATGAAATCACATTACGTGTGGGTAATGAAGCTGTTACCTTTAACCTCGATCAAACTTCGAGGTACTCCTCAAATTATGATTCTGAATCGGTTAACCGAATCGATGTCATTGATATTGTTTCAGAGGAGTATTCTCAAGAGTTTCTTGGTTATTCTCATAATTCTGTGAGTGGGGATACCACCACATCTTCTCTACTTGTCATTTCCGACTCTTCCCCTTCTCTCACTCCGTTTGAGGGAAGTGATTTCAATTTGGAAGAGATCGAGGATTTTCTCAAGTGTGATTCATTTCTAGAAGGGATTGATAACGCTGAGATTGATCTGGAGGGAGATATTCTTCTTCTTGAGAAATTGTTGAATCAGGAAAATTCTCCTCCACTCCCTCCCGTTGAACTTCATAATGAGGAAATCAAATCAGTTGAGAAAACCGATGAATTTCCTGAGGTCGAACTCAAAGACTTACCGCCTCATCTTGAGTACGCATTTTTGGAGGGTGATGATAAATTGCCCGTCATTATTGCTAAAGATTTAAGTGATGAGGAAAAGACTGCTCTAATAAAGGTCTTGAAGTCACACAAGCAAGCCATTGCTTGGAAACTCTCCGATATAAAGGGTATCGACCCTGAATTTTGTACTCACAAGATTTTGATGGAGGATGACTTTAAACCAGCAGTCCAACACCAACGAAGGGTGAATCCCAAAATTCACGAGGTTATCAAACAAGAGGTTCTCAAACTTCTTGATGCAGGATTGATTTATCCCATCTCTGATAGTCCTTGGGTTAGTCCCATTCACTGTGTTCCAAAAAAAAGGTGGCATAACTGTTGTCACAAATGATGAAAATGAGTTGATTCCAACTCGATTGGTTACGGGGTGGCGTGTTTGCATTGACTATCGTAAGTTAAATGATGCCACCCGTAAAGACCATTTTCCTCTACCTTTTATGGATCAGATGCTTGAGAGATTAGCAGGGAACGAGTACTATTGTTTTCCTTGATGGCTTCTCGGGTTACTTTCAAATTCCCATTGATCCACAAGATCAAGAAAAGACCACCTTTACATGCCCCTATGGAACCTTTGCTTATAAACGTATGCCTTTCGGCTTATGTAATGCTCCAGGCACGTTCCAGAGGTGTATGATGGCCATATTCACCGACATGATCGGCAAAACAATGGAGGTCTTTATGGATGACTTCTCGGTCATTGGGGATTCGTTCCAAGCATGTCTGTCCAATTTAGAAAACATGTTGAAACGGTGTAAAGACACCAATCTTTGTCTAAATTGGGAGAAGAGTCATTTTATGGTCAAAGAGGGCATTGTCCTCGGCCATAAGATATCAAAGAACGGGATTGAGGTTGACAGAGCTAAAGTTGATGTCATTGCTAAATTGCCTCATCCCGCTACCGTCAAAGGTATTAGGAGTTTTCTGGGTCATGCCGGTTTCTATCGTAGATTCATACAAGATTTTTCTAAAATCGCCCGGCCTATGACTCATCTCCTTGAAAAGGATGCTCCTTTTATCTTCTCACCCGAGTGCATCAAAGCTTTTGAAACATTAAAGAAAAAGCTTACTGAGGCACCCATTCTAGTTGCCCCCGACTGGGATTTTCCCTTTGAGCTCATGTGCGATGCAAGTGATTTTGCTATCGGTGCAGTTCTGGGGCAACGAAAAGCCAAACACTTTCAGCCTATCCACTACGCAAGTAAAACCATGACTGAAGCTCAAACTCATTACACCACTACAGAAAAAGAATTGTTGGCTGTGGTGTATGCCTTTGAGAAGTTTCGGCCATATTTGATCTTGACAAAATGTGTAGTGTATACGGATCACTCGGCTCTTAAATATCTCTTTGCAAAACAAGATGCAAAGCCGAGATTGCTCCGTTGGGTTCTCCTCCTGCAAGAATTTGATATCATTATACGTGATAAAAAAGGAGCTGAGAACCTAGCTGCTGATCATCTATCCCGATTAGAAAACCCACACCAAGATGTTTTCGAGAAAAAGGAAATAAATGAAACATTTCCTCTCGAGACACTCAATGCGGTTACTTTTCGAGGAGATTCTACTACCCCATGGTTTGCTGACTTCGCAAATTACCATGCGGGTAACTTCATAGTGAAAGGGATGTCGACCCAACAGAAGAATAAATTCTTGAAAGATGTTAAACATTACTTCTGGGACGACCCCTACTTATTCAAAATCTGTGCGGATCAAGTCATCCGACGGTGTGTTTACGGACAGGAAGCTATTGACATTCTCAAAGCTTGCCATGCTGGACCCACTGGGGGCCATCATAGTCCAAACTACACCGCCAAAAAGGTGTTTGATTCCGGGTTTTATTGGCCCACAATCTATAAGGATGCCCAAGATCTCATCAAAACTTGTGAAGCTTGTCAGCGTCACGGAAATATTTCACAACGAAATGAAATGCCACAAAATGCTATTCAAGTTTGTGAAATCTTTGATGTCTGGGGCATTGATTTTATGGGGCCATTTCCATCATCTCGAGGAAATAAATACATTCTCGTGGCTGTTGACTATTTGTCAAAATGGGTTGAAGCAAAAGCTTTACCCACCAATGATGCCCGAGTTGTTGTAAAATTCCTGAAAGCTCTTTTCGCCCGTTTTGGAACTCCACGTGCTATAATCAGTGATCGTGGTACGCATTTCTGCAATGACAAATTTGATAAAGTCATGCAAAAGTATGGTGTAACTCACCGTCTTTCTACTGCGTATCACCCACAAACAAGTGGGCAAGTAGAAGTTTCAAATCGTGGTATTAAAAGAATCTTGGAAAGGACTGTAGGAGAAAATCGTGCATCCTGGTCGGATAAGTTGGATGATGCACTATGGGCCTTTCGTACAGCTTACAAAACACCCATCGGGTGTACACCTTACAAGCTTGTGTATGGAAAGGCATGTCATCTTCCGATCGAGTTAGAGCACAAAGCCTACTGGGCCTTGAAACATGCTAACTTTGACCTCCAAACTGCGGATGATCACCGTAAAGTTCAAATGAATGAATTAAATGAACTGCGTGATCAAGCATACGAGAACTCTTTGATTTATAAAGAAAAGACAAAGAAGATTCATGACTCTAAAATCAAGAACCGCGTTTTCAACGTTGGTGATCAAGTCCTTCTTTTCAATTCAAGATTAAAGATTTTCTCGGGCAAACTCAAATCCCGTTGGTCTGGTCCATTCACTGTTACAAAAGTTTATCCATATGGTACCGTTGAGTTATCTCAAAATGACGGTCCAAATTTTAAAGTGAATGGTCATCGGTTAAAACACTACTTTGGAGAGGACATACCACCCATGGTTGTCCCGGATCTTCAAACTTTCCCCATGGACCAATAAATTCGGGGATCGAGTCAAGATAGTGACTCGGTGATCAAAAACATTAGCCCACAACATGGGTTTTCACCCATGTCTCTGACTTCTTTCTCTTTTCTAACACCCAAGTGTGGGGGAGATGCCCCACATGTTGTATATATGTACAGTACGAAAAAAAAAAAATGTGTGTGTATATAAAATAATGGCTATTCAGTATTTTCCTTTCACGTTCTAAGTGTTGGTTTAACAACCGGTACTTTGAATATTGAGGGCAATATTTAGTTCTAAGTGTGGGGGGGAATTCTAGCGAATTTGATCAAATGTACCATCTAGTACCCCCATTTTAGCCAAAATTTTAAAAATTTTTTTCTCACTTAGAACGTAATAAATGGTTATCAGTCCGCCATGTCTAACCCACATAAGGATTGGCTAATCCAGGAGCAAACGGCTCTTGGTAAAGATATATCAAATCCGTTTATGGCTTGCAATTTGCCAAAAATTATATGGTTTTCGACTCACCATATCTTTATAAGTGAAGAGTTGGCTAGCCCGCAAGGTTATGGCTTGTGGTAAAGGCATTGGAATACCATAATTGGTAATTAGCTCACCAAAGATAATAATTGTTTTATCTAAGAGTTGGCTAGTCCAGAAGCAAACGGCTTCTGGTAAAGACAAATCAAACCCGTTTACAGCTGATGATTTGCTCAAAATCATTTGGTTATCATTGTACCAAAGTATCACATACTAAAACAGTGGCTACTCCAGAAGTAATGGCTTTTGGTAAAGAGATAAAATCCATTAAAACTTCATAAAAGATTGCTAGGGACTAGCAATAGTTTAGTGTGGGGGATTGATGAGTGTCTAAATACTCATCATTTCTGTCACATTTAGACTACAAAAACATTTAAAAACATGCAAATATGCTTCAAAATACAGAAAATATCATTTGATTGTGTTTTTATGTGTTGCAAGTGCAAAATGATCAAAAACAGTTAAAAACGAACATAGTTTGCATAATTGTCAGTTTCAGTCCCTGAAGTTTCAGAGATTGGCAAAAGTAGTCCCTGGTATTAAAATTATCATTCAAGGTCCCTAAACTATTTAACTTTTACAAAAATGATCCTTGGATGAAAGTTTTAAAGAAATTGCAAAACAGGTCCTTCAACTTTTAAAAATGACATAAAAGGTCCCTGAAGTTTCAAAAATGGCAAAACAAGTCCTTTGGTTTTCAAAATTGGAAAATTATCTAAATTGGTCCTTGTACTATTGAGAATTGGCAATATTGATCCTTTTGATAACTTTTGGAATGTGACAACTCAGCCCCCTCAAATATCCAAAATTACAAAAAGGGTCCTTGTATTTAAACTACAAACCAACCGGATCCTATTTTAAATAAAACCCAACCCAAAAATCCTATCTATAAATAACCCAGCCCACCCAATCCAAAACATAACCCGGCCCACTCCTTATTTAAATAAACCCAAAACTAAAACCAGGGTTTGACCCTGGTCAAACCCATCTCCCTCACACAACCCCGCCAAACCATCACTGCTCCAAAACCACCACCACCTTTACACCTCAACCCCCCACCTCATCACCAGCTGTATACCCACTCCTCTCCACCTCCACATCTCTCCAAAAATCCTTAATTAGCAAAAACCTGCTCAAACAACTTGAAGGACTTTTTGGCGCCAAAAATGCCAAATGTACGATTATGATGAATTTGGCCAAATCAAGGGTCAAGATGTGGTGGGAATTACTCAGAGATGTCGACAAAGAGATTAAAGTCTATAAAGAAAGGATGGGAGGCATTGTAAAAAGATATCTAGTTTAGTTTTAGTTAATGTATGTCGAATTAGTAAAATTTCCATTTCCATTGTAATTTTAAGCTTTCAAGTACTCTTTTTAGTATTTTCACATGTATAAGAATCTTTTTCAGTAATCAATTTCAAGTTCCAGTACGAATTTCAGTTTATGCAAATTTTAGTTCAAAAATCTCATTAAGCTTTAATGTTGTTTGTAATGGATGTTAAGGACTCATAAGCTCATGTAAGTTCCTGAGAAAGCTTCTGATAGCTTTTAGTAACCTTAAAACTCAGTTGTAGTATTAAAAATCAAAATTACAAAAGTGAGATAAAAAAGAGTGAAAAATCAAAAATCAGTGAAGATGCTTGAAGATGGCTGGAGCAAGGGAAATTCTGGATTGCCCTTGGGTTAGAGGCTTTATGGAAAGCCCATAGGTGTGATCTAAAGTCCTTTGTTCTTGGTTTCTCAGCTGGATAGAAATTGTAAGCTTGATTCTCCATTTTATGCATTTTACTGTAGAAGTTCTCTATTGCATATTATCTCTGTTGTTTTGTGATCCTTGAGTTCAATTAAGTAAGATAGTTGTGTAAAATCAGTTGTTTGTTCTTATTAATCCTTTGTTGCTCATACTTAGTATTTCACTCCTTAAAAATCATAATATTGAGTTCTCAGTTTTAGTTGTTAAAATTGGTATTTGTGTGCACAAATAGGCTCACTACATCATATTAGAACCTTGTGGATAGGTATCATAGTCTTGATCAGAGAGATTCTTTGAAAAACACAAATTCAGTGTGTAAAAGGGGTGTTTGGATCAATCTGTTTCAGTTGTGTTGCTGGTTGTTTGTGTTTTTGTTTGCTGTTGCTACATGTTCTATTAGTTCATATTAACTCAGAATAACCATAAAAACTTGTGCTCAATTGTTAAAAAGTCAACATCACCTTAACTGGTTCACTGTTAGGATTTAAAGTGTGAAATTCATCACAGTTGCTTAAAACTTGTTAAAATAGCTAAATCTCATCTTAGTTTATCTTATTACATCATAATCAGTAGGAAAATCTAGGTTAAAGTTCACCAAAGTCAACTTTAGTGTTTTACTTCAAAAGTCAAAATCATCAGGTTTAACCCAGTTCTGAGCATCTGATCTAGGGTAAAATTGGACTTCAATTGGGGTGATTGTGATAGGGCTTTTTAGTTTTTAGGATACTCAGTAGTGTTGTGAAGCTTTTGCCCCCATTAGGTTGCTTTTCTATAGCTTATTGACTGCTTAAATTGCCCTGCAAGTTGGCCCCATTTCTTGAGTTTTCTGCATACATAGTGCTACTGCATAGCTGCTTATCTTGCTGATTTCTTGTGCTTATTTGTGTTTTTCAGTTGTTTTGTGTTTATTTTAGTATATTAATCTGTTCCTGAGCTTTTGGAAACTTTTATTGCTTTTTGGCTTATTTTGTGCTTATAAGCAAACTGCTTATTA
The DNA here is from genome assembly GCA_021014915.2 of Artemisia tridentata subsp. tridentata. Taxonomy (NCBI): domain Eukaryota; kingdom Viridiplantae; phylum Streptophyta; class Magnoliopsida; order Asterales; family Asteraceae; genus Artemisia; species Artemisia tridentata. The sequence continues at coordinate 300,231,417 of CP139508.1, forward strand.
GCCCAAATCAGCCTATTAGCCTTAGACAAGTTCCACTTTTAATTTTCTTAGCTTCTAAATAATATTCTAGACTTATCCTAAATTTTTCAGATTTTTCTTAAATAATTTGATATTTTTAATCTTTTTAATTAGTTTAAAATAGTAATTAAATCATAATAAATAGAAAAATAATTAGAAAAATATAAATCTTTTTTACATAATTTTCTTTTGTCATTTATAATCTAGGAAAAATATAATTATATTATTAGACCTTAAGAAAAACAAAAATAGAAAAATAGTGATAGCTTCTATTTAATAGAATTTATCTTTTTAAATTTTAATTAAGCAAGTTTCATTTTTATAATTTTTTTTGGCTTCCTGTACTTATTTAATAATTATATAAAAAGTTTCATAATTTTCTTTGCTTATTTAGTATTTATTAGTATTTAAAATAGTTAAAAAGTATTTGCAAAAGTAATTAATTTATAATAATTAGATAAAAAGTGTAAAAAATATATTTTCAGTTTTAAAATAAGTTTTATAATATTTTAGATTTATCTAAGTCATAATTTCATTTTTCTAGGTTTATTTCTTATTTTCTTACTTTTTAGGTAATTATTTAATAGTTAAAAAATAGTTTTTAATTAATAATAATTAATTAATAAGTCAAATAAATAATTTTATTTTTCCAGTAATTTTCTTTTATTAACAGGATTGTAAAAATATAATTTTCATATCCGTAGGCCTTTTATTTATCAAATATCACTTTTTATTTTGTACGTTTACGTTTATTTAAATTTAAACGTACGTTTTTAGATTTTTAACGTTTTAAGTAATTTGGTTTCCTGTATTTATTTCTGTAGCTTGTTTAAAGCTATTCTCTTTTATTTCCTTAGTTTAAATAATTCAAAAACCCTTTCCCATTCAATAGCACTTGATCACAAATCGTTCTAAACGCAATTTCACGCTTCGCTGGGATATAACGACCCGGGAAAACACTATACTCCTTGGTTAGTTGTCTTCAATTAGTTTGACTTTATTTGACCACATCCGTGGTTGATTTAAGTTGACTATTTGAGGCCAATCAAATTTTGGCGCCGCTGCCGGGGAGGTGTGTTGCGTGTTTTAAACGTTTTGCAGTATCGTGTTTTTGAAACCCAATCTGTGTATATCTTCTATCTCTTGTATATTCATCATATATAAAGCAAAACACTCGTGAAGTTAATTCGTTTAACGGATCGAGTACCAAAAATATCGTATTTCAATCTTCCATAAACATATAAAACACAAAAATATTTTCTTTTGTTTCTATATATATATAAAAGATAAAAAAATACAAATAAGAATTTTTGTTTAATAATAACAACAATAAAATTTACCATCGAGAACCAAGACAGAGTACTACCTAACTGGGGGTACGACCATAATAAGTTCCCAAACCAAAGATTTAAAACTTGCCTTTGTATCACTTGCGAATATCGGCTCACCTTTGATTGATAAACAAACTATAACGGAGGTTTAAGGATAGTTTGACATTAAATTGTCGGACTGAAAGAAGCGGGTTTTTAAGGAGCATTAATTGCCCACCTTTGCTTCTCCGCCACTCTGTGCGTTTATCTTTTAGAGAGCTACCGTACGCCTGTTGATTATTGGTTTAAGTTCACTGTCGTTTTGTCTCGATCTTGTTTTAATTGAATTTGTTTTCATCTTCACTTTTCAATAAACAAATAAAATCCAAAAAGAATCTTCTTACCCTTTTCTGAGTTTCCTCCACTATAAAGGATTCTTAGACTCGTCTTAGTGCATGCGCACTCGTTCTTCTAGGTCATCAAGCCCTTTCCGTGAGCTTGGAAACATACCTCGAAGACGTCGTAGACGTTCTGCCCCATCAGTCGTATCTGAGGTACGTACTGACCCTGTCATCATGGCAGATTTGCCGATGAATGAGCTTCTCCAAGCACCCATCGAGGGTTATGGAGATGCCATTGTTGTTCCAGCTATTGTAGCTGAAAGTTTTGAGCTCAAAACCGGGTTACTGAATCTTGTAACCTCAAGCCAATTCTACGGTTTTGAGAGGGATGATCCTCATGCTCACATTCGATGGTTTAACAAGATTACATCTACCATCAAATACAAGAACATCCCTTCTAACTCAATCAAACTTCTTCTATTCCCATTTTCTCTCGAGGGACAAGCCCGGATATGGCTTGAAAAACAACCCCCTCGTTCAATTGAGACATGGGAGGACTTAGTTACAAAGTTTGTAAACGAATTCTTTCCACCGTCTAGAACGACAAGTCTTAAAAATGAAATCATCAAATTCACACAAAGATTTGATGAATCATTTAGTGACGCGTGGGATCGTTTCAAAGAATTGCTTCGTAAATGTCCTCATCATGGTTTCACCGAGTTGATGCAAATCGACACTTTCTATAATGGTGTGAGCCAATCTGACCAAGATTCTCTCAATGCCTCCTCTGGAGGTAACTTTTTGAGCAAAACCATCAAAGAAGCTTTAGCGATTATTGAAAATAAGTCTAAGGTCCGTACTGCACGAACAAAGCCATATCATTCTCAGGCTAGTGCTGGTCCTTCTACTTCATCTCCCGTGAGTACTTCTAGCACCGATGCTAAGATTGAAAAACTCACGGACGCTATTCAAGCTTTGGTTCTCTCAAACCAAAAGAAAGTCACTTTCACACAAAATCCTTCACATGCTGAAGTGAAGAAACTGGAAGTCTGTGTTACTTGTGGTGGCCCTCACGCATACTACGACTGTACTGCCACCGATGGTAGTCCTTTTGAAGTTAATGCTATAGCCGGTACTTCAAATCAGGGAGGTAATCAATACCGTCCTCAAATTGAACCAAGTTACCGAGCTAACACCTACCAAGGACCACCCGGTTTTAATCAGAACCAGAATTTGCAAAACCGGAACCAAAATCAACCTCGAATGAACCAAGGTTATCAAAACCAAGGGAATTTCAATTCTGGACAAAATCAAGGTTTCCAACACCAAGGAAACTTTAACCGAAACAATTCCAACCAGGGAAATCATTTTCAGGGGAATGGTAATCCAAATCAAGGGAATTTTCAACATCAAGGTTATAATCAAAATAACCGAATGCAAAATTTCCCTAATCAACATCAAGCCATTCCAGGCCCACAACCATCATCTGATGAGTTATTGAGGCAATTCATGAAAGCTCAAGAGGATACAAACAGGTTGTTGGTCAGCCAGATCTCTGAGATTAAAAAATCTTTAAATGATCAACCTTCGGGCTCAGGAAAACTTCCGAGCAACACGATCGCTAACCCGAAGGGCGATGTTAAGGCGATCACAACCCGAAGTGGTGTTTCATATGATGGACCCACTATTCCTACTACCACTTCTTCTTCTTCCCCCAAGGTAGTGGAAAGTGAGCCTGAGGTGACTAAGGACCAGGTACTTCCTACTAATAACGGAGGTACCAACAACGTCCAACCTCAAGTTGTCCCGAAACCCAAAACTAAACCTCAAGTTGTCTTTGAACATCCTGAAACCCCGGTTGAAAACCCTAAATCCAAACCTTCTATTCCCTACCCATCACGTTTAAATGAGCAAAAGCTCCGCGAAAAAGCTAGTCAACAAATGGATAAATTCTTCCAAAATTTTCAAGAATTACACTTTGACATAAGCTTTGCGGATGCTATCATTCTGATGCCCAAGTTTGCATCCACAATCAAACACTTGTTAAGCAACAAGGAAAAACTGTTTGAAATGGCAAAGACTCCATTAAATGAAAACTGCTCAGCAGTTATCTTGAAAAAAATTCCCGAGAAGCTTGGAGATCCTGGAAGGTTTCTACTACCTTGTGTCTTTCCAGGAATGGTTGAATGCTATGCCTTGGCCGATCTTGGTGCAAGCATCAACCTGATGCCTAAATCAGTATGGAAGAAACTTTCTCTTCCTGAACTTACTCCTACCTGCATGACTCTTGAGCTTGCAGATCGTTCAATATCTCGTCCACTTGGCATTGCTGAGGACGTATTTGTGAAAGTAGGAAAGTTCCATTTTCCAGCTGACTTTGTGGTTGTTGATTTCGATGCTGATCCTAGGGTTCCTCTCATTCTTGGAAGAGGATTCCTAAGAACGGGCCGTGCTCTCATAGATGTATTTGAGCATGAAATCACATTACGTGTGGGTAATGAAGCTGTTACCTTTAACCTCAATCAAACTTCGAGGTACTCCTCAAATTATGATTCTGAATCGGTTAACCGAATCGATGTCATTGATATTGTTTCAGAGGAGTATTCTCAAGAGTTTCTTGGTTATTCTCATAATTCTGTGAGTGGGGATACCACCACATCTTCTCTACTTGTCATTTCCGACTCTTCCCCTTCTCTCACTCCGTTTGAGGGAAGTGATTTCAATTTGGAAGAGATCGAGGATTTTCTCAAGTGTGATTCATTTCTAGAAGGGATTGATAACGCTGAGATTGATCTGGAGGGAGATATTCTTCTTCTTGAGAAATTGTTGAATCAGGACAATTCTCCTCCACTCCCTCCCGTTGAACTTCATAATGAGGAAATCAAATCAGTTGAGAAAACCGATGAATTTCCTGAGGTCGAACTCAAAGACTTACCGCCTCATCTTGAGTACGCATTTTTGGAGGGTGATGATAAATTGCCCGTCATTATTGCTAAAGATTTAAGTGATTAGGAAAAGACTGCTCTAATAAAGGTCTTGAAGTCACACAAGCAAGCCATTGCTTGGAAACTCTCCAATATAAAGGGTATCGACCCTGAATTTTGTACTCACAAGATTTTGATGGAGGATGACTTTAAACCAGCAGTCCAACACCAACGAAGGGTGAATCCCAAAATTCACGAGGTTATCAAACAAGAGGTTCTCAAACTTCTTGATGCAGGATTGATTTATCCCATCTCTGATAGTCCTTGGGTTAGTCCCATTCACTATGTTCCAAAAAAAAGGTGGCATAACTGTTGTCACAAATGATGAAAATGAGTTGATTCCAACTCGATTGGTTACGGGGTGGCGTGTTTGCATTGACTATCGTAAGTTAAATGATGCCACCCGTAAAGACCATTTTCCTCTACCTTTTATGGATCAGATGCTTGAGAGATTAGCAGGGAACGAGTACTATTGTTTCCTTGATGGTTTCTCGGGTTACATTCAAATTCCCATTGATCCGCAAGATCAAGAAAAGACCACCTTTACATGCCCCTATGGAACCTTTGCTTATAAACGTATGCCTTTCGGCTTATGTAATGCTCCAGGCACGTTCCAAAGGTGCATGATGTCCATATTTACCGATATGATCGGCAAAACAATGGAGGTCTTTATGGATGACTTCTCGGTCATTGGGGATTCATTCCAAGCATGTCTGTTGATGTGCGTGGTTTTGTAACCTTACAACAGGTTTTACCTCTCGAGGGATCTCAAGAGGCTTACAACCCCACCAGGCAGTGTACCTGACCGATGTAGTATAGTGTAGTGGTAAGTACGGGGGATTGATCGTTCTCCACAGGGAATAGTGTTCGTTAGGTATGAAAGACTACTCTAATTAGGTCTAAGGGTTGAGGAAGATTCTTTTTATGTTTTTATATTTTTATGAAAGCAAGTAAAATCTCGGGTTTTGAAGGAGTGGGCGGAATTAGTTGCTAGTCAACTAACCCAAATTACTACAAATGCAATAAAATAAAATAACAAAAATGAAATGTGGTGAGAAACTTATGTGTAGAGAAATGTGTTTACTTAGATTTCCTTACTCCCTAACTATCTTTTACCGGTTAATTAGTGTGTATTAGTCGCGTGGATGACGGGTGTATTCCTTAATACCATTCGTGGGGTGGCGTACTTACTTCCCCAACTTCTACAAGCTCCTACTTCACTCCTATGTCGAGCCGGCTAGGAAGCTCCTAACATGGGATCACTAGAATTCGCTTGTGCATTAAATACAACCATAAAAACCTTTAGTACGCGTTTGGTTCATGTTTCTTAAGACGTTCAAGCAAGTTACCGAATAGGAAGTTAGCCAGTTTTCTTAAGCCTAACATAGATAAACAATCATCCAATACAACTAACAACACACTAACAACCAATAATCAATAGCTAAGTTTCATTAGATCTAAGCAAACACAAGATAAAATTAGCCTAACATGTTAAACAAAAGACAAGCATAAGATAGAATCAAACAACACATAGACATATTGAATGATTAATTGATAACTTATCTTTCAATGAAACATGGAAGATCTCAAGGCAAGAAGCCCTGAAAAAGTAGCTAAAATCGTCTTAGGGTTTTATCCCAAAATTCCACACACTAAGCTCTCCCTAATGACAAAAGATTAGAAAACTATATATAGATTTTTGGATCTGACGGCGTCACCTTATGCATTGTGACGCCGTCACCTCGCCGCTTTTAGGGTTCCCGGGTGACCTTCTTGACGCCGTCCCTCTTAAGCTCTTCAAAAATCCATTCTGGCCTATCAAGGCTTGACGCCGTCGGATCATGAACGTGACGCCGTCCCTTATGATTTAAGCCGTGACGCCCTTGATTTAGTTAAAGCGTGACGCCGTCAGAATTCACATGCTAACTCACTGGCCCGTCATGAGTAAATTTCACATCCCACTTTTCTTGCCAAGGCATGACGCCGTCAAGAGATGATTCTGACGCCGTCAAAGGTAAATTTCAGCCGATTTTGAGACTTTGTCGTATTCTTCACTTTAATGCTCCAAAAACGTCCAAAATGCCTCCTTTTCCAGATTTCTCCTCAAAAGTACCTAAAATGACAAAAGGAACGATTTAGGGCAATATTTGATCAAATAAATACGATTTCGGGCTTAAATGACCCCTTAAAAGCGGTACACTTTTCGCCTCATCAAATACCCTTACACTTGAGATTTGCTTGTCCTCAAGCAAATGCGCTTTTATTCTAATCAAAATACAAGTTAGGGGTCATTTAATGCAAACATAAAAGTAATTACAACAAATAATCGTTCCACTTCAATCATAATAAGCACGGAGATTATAAACTAGCACCTCACAAGTAGTGTTTAGATACTCACATCTCTCAAGTGTCATCAAAATAAATCTCATAAATGAAAACGGAAAATATCTCTCACTACCTGTCATAGCAAATAGATTACCATAGGCTTGGGAAAGGATCGAAAACCTCCTCCACTAGGCGTAAGCACCTAAGATAAACTATCAAAGAGGGCTTTTAAATGGGTTATAATGTTAGGTGTAGGGAAAAGGAAAACACGGTTTTGTTGGATAAAGGATGTTTTACTGGTGGCTAGTTAAAGATCTTGATCAATTACATGTACTATACAATGTTGCTAAGCCAAGACTCGACTCGATCTTAAGCTAAAAACGAAATAACAAAATAACAAAAATATAAAGCAAACATAAAATGAAACGGGATGGTAGTCCGTATGTTTTTTTCTACTTTTCTTTTTCTCATTTTTTTGTATTTTTCTTGATTTTTTTTTTTTTTTTTTTTTTTTTTTTTTTTTTTTTTTTTTTTTTGCATACACTTTTACCCTACCATCCAAAATAATACATCATAGGGGCATTGCATTCCCCTTACACTTGAATTTTTACATAACTTTACAAATACTAATCTAATGACTCGAATTAAGATAATTGAAAAACTTGGAGTACTTTTAAAACATTTAGCACATATGGGGGTAATAAATGATGTTCTTCCCCGTTACTCCATTACACTAGTACTTTACCCATGAGTCCCAATCGTCCCAAAACAATATGTACAAGGATATGACTCGACTTAGCAACCATGTAATCAATTAGATAATTAACTTGGGTTTAAACAAATGTTGTAACAATAATGCACTAAAAATGAGTGCATACAAGGTAGGCTAAGGCGATTTGGGTGTACATTTTAGTGGGGTGTAACAAATTCTTCCTTTAAGTAAGATGCTTAAAGGTCGAAACGAAAAGATAGGCTCTGAGGGGTGTACTAGGGGTATCGTGTACTAAAAATGAGTACAACGCAAAGGGGTGTGGGGGAATTACTTGACCAATGTAGCCAACGTAATTATAACAAAAACACAGGTGTAAAACAATGGGTTAATCCTAATGCCTCTTATCATGTAGTAAATCTAACTACACGAATGTAGTCTCACTTGTGGCCTCGGAATGGTCCTAACGCAAGTTCTAGAATCTAAGTGCTACCGGTACACACATCATAGCATAAATGCTTTTCCTACCAATTCTAGGGGCGAACCTCACATATTTGGGGTGGAAAATTTTTTAGTGGTACGGTTTTTTTGTGCTAGTCATATAACTCCTATCCGTGAGACGCTCATTAAGATCAAAGTTTCACTCCTATATGTTGTAAAAAATTTTAAATTTGGCACTAAAATTACCTTAACAAGTATTTCTCTCAGTTTTATTACACATCTACTATTAAACAAACAAAAATCAAGCGTAATAGCATTCTCTAATCGTACTTTTACCCCCCCTTACACTTAAGATGAACATTGTCCCCAATGTTCAAATAACAAGATGTAAAAGTGAAAAGGTAAAAGAATGAAATCAAATACTCCCCTGATTCGCTCGTTGGATAATGAAATTACACGGTTAAATCTTCTTCCAAGGTAATGTTGAAGCTCCATGACTAATGCATCGCCATAAGCTTGATCCAAAAACATTTCCTTGTCCAAAATAACCTGTTAAACCTGAGAAAACAAACACGAAAACCTGCATAACATCGGCGGGAAAAATCTATATATAAGGATATAATGCTTGTGGAATGAAAATTTTGCAGATTCCTGGAGATTATAAGTTGGAGATTTAATAAAAACTTTTTATGAAAACAAAACTTTCAAAAATTTCTGGAAATTAAATCTGACGCCGTCAGGTTATAACCCCTGACGCCGTCAGAAATGACCTGACAAAAATTTTCATTTTAAGTTTCCGGAAAATTTCTGGAAAAAACTTTACCTTACTTCCTGGAATTCCTGCAAAACATCATTATGACTCGATACAAGCATTTGACTCAAACAAATACGAATATGTATGCTAATTTATTATTATTACGATTCATGTTCATTTGTGTTCTAATAAACCGATTTAGATTTCCCTTACACTTATCTTTTGCAAAATACCTTTATATGTAGTTAAGACGAAGTTAAAAACAAAATAAAGCATTTTCACAATTTATATTTGAGACATGAACAGTAAACAAAAAGAATAAGAAATGCATACGGAAACAAATAAAATTAAATAAACAAACAATAAAACAAATAAAGCAAATAAAGCTTGGGTTGCCTCCCAAGAAGCGCTTGTTTTTGTTCGAGTCATGAGCCTGACTCTACCCTTATTTAATGGATAAAGGAGAGGTTTTCCCTACACTTAGGATTAAGTGCGGGTGATAGTAGCGATACATACCAGCTCGGTAGGAGTATGCCACGTGAGGAAAGAGTGGTGGATGAATTATATGCTCAAAGATGTGGGATCCAATCATCATAACCTTACTTAGTTCAATTGGGTCAATGGGTGAATTGAAGTTTTCTCCTAGAAAGGGATCATCTTCTATCAACTTCGAGAGATTCCTAGTTGAGAATCCACTTTGACCTAATAAACCCGGTTTAAACCCATAATATTTCTTGTGATCAATCATAAATGGGTGATGTAAGTATGTAAGGTCATGGTTCACTCCTATATTAGCTTCCACTCCACATGGCCTAGAGTCTACTACCTTAATCTTAACATTACCCGGACTACATGGTTTGATGGGTGGATCAGGACCTTTTTTAATTCCTAAATTCACATCTAAAGATCGAAGATTAGGTAACGGTTTTGGTTGAGGCTCCGGTTCATCAAAAATAGGAAATCCCCTAGAACTAAGAGTAAGGTTGTGATCACTATAAGCATTCAAACCTATATCCTCTAGTTGTGTTTGGTTCAAAGGTTCTACCTCCATCGGGATTCCTAAAGTCTCTTCTACTTCTTCCAGGTAAGTCACGGGCGGTGTGTGTGCCTCAAATGATGGTAGGACTTGTGAGGTACTTAGCGGGCTTATGTTACTAACCTCATCATTCCTTGTGTCAAGATCACCTATATACTCATCATGTGTTTTAGTAGGATCTAACCCTAACATTTTCCCAAGTATCTCAAGTGCTTCTCTAGGCATCTCAACTTCTATGTCCGAATCATAAGGATCATCCTCAATATTCTGACTGCTATATTCAAACTGCCCAAAAGATTCATCATGTGTTTCTTGAGATTCGACGTCATCAATCACAAAACCTAGGTCTTTTTGATCAATGTGATCATGTTCGGCTAAATCCACCATCACATCAAGGTCACCTATGTGTTTGTTTTGTACTATGGCATTACATGACAACCACTTAGGTATCTCAACACTAATGTATTCATCCCCAAACAAACTTGTTTCATGATCCAGGAAATTTATATTCAATTGACTTGTACTAACGTTTGTTGGGTTGTCTACCCTATAATAATATTGGGCACAATCTTCTATGGCATCCCATGCTTCTTCAGCACTTAATTCCCTAAAGTCCCCATTGGCAAAATCCTCAATGCGCATTTGGTCATATTGGCCAACACGATAGTAAAAGGTTCGGGTTAGGGATGCTAAAGCGAAACTATGATGAGGGAATTTTTTGAGTAAATTTCTAAAACGAGTCCATGCATCATATATGGGTTCATCTCGATATTGTTTGAAATTTGAGATGTCAATAGGGTAGAATGGCCTTTGTGGTTGGTGGTATGGTGGATTCGCGTACTCCATAATGGTGAACGGAAGAGTCAATGGAAATTACGAACAAACACACAAAGAAAAAGATAGACTAAAGAAAACCTAAAAATAAAAATAAAATCTTACTAGAAAGGAATCTAGCAAGTAGACCTATAAAATAAAAATTCAAACTAAACAATAACTATTCCCCGGCAGCGGCGCCAAAAACTTGATGTGCGTGGTTTTGTAACCTTACAACAGGTTTTACCTCTCGAGGGATCTCAAGAGGCTTACAACCCCACCAGGCAGTGTACCTGACCGATGTAGTATAGTGTAGTGGTAAGTACGGGGGATTGATCGTTCTCCACAGGGAATAGTGTTCGTTAGGTATGAAAGGCTACTCTAATTAGGTCTAAGGGTTGAGGAAGATTCTTTTTATGTTTTTATATTTTTATGAAAGCAAGTAAAATCTCGGGTTTTGAAGGAGTGGGCGGAATTAGTTGCTAGTCAACTAACCCAAATTACTACAAATGCAATAAAATAAAATAACAAAAATGAAATGTGGTGAGAAACTTATGTGTAGAGAAATGTGTTTACTTAGATTTCCTTACTCCCTAACTATCTTTTACCGGTTAATTAGTGTGTATTAGTCGCGTGGATGACGGGTGTATTCCTTAATACCATTCGTGGGGTGGCGTACTTACTTCCCCAACTTCTACAAGCTCCTACTTCACTCCTATGTCGAGCCGGCTAGGAAGCTCCTAACATGGGATCACTAGAATTCGCTTGTGCATTAAATACAACCATAAAAACCTTTAGTACGCGTTTGGTTCATGTTTCTTAAGACGTTCAAGCAAGTTACCGAATAGGAAGTTAGCCAGTTTTCTTAAGCCTAACATAGATAAACAATCATCCAATACAACTAACAACACACTAACAACCAATAATCAATAGCTAAGTTTCATTAGATCTAAGCAAACACAAGATAAAATTAGCCTAACATGTTAAACAAAAGACAAGCATAAGATAGAATCAAACAACACATAGACATATTGAATGATTAATTGATAACTTATCTTTCAATGAAACATGGAAGATCTCAAGGCAAGAAGCCCTGAAAAAGTAGCTAAAATCGTCTTAGGGTTTTATCCCAAAATTCCACACACTAAGCTCTCCCTAATGACAAAAGATTAGAAAACTATATATAGATTTTTGGATCTGACGGCGTCACCTTATGCATTGTGACGCCGTCACCTCGCCGCTTTTAGGGTTCCCGGGTGACCTTCTTGACGCCGTCCCTCTTTAGCTCTTCAAAAATCCATTCTGGCCTATCAAGGCTTGACGCCGTCGGATCATGAACGTGACGCCGTCCCCTTATGATTTAAGCCGTGACGCCCTTGATTTAGTTAAAGCGTGACGCCGTCAGAATTCACATGCTAACTCACTGGCCCGTCATGAGTAAATTTCACATCCCACTTTTCTTGCCAAGGCATGACGCCGTCAAGAGATGATTCTGACGCCGTCAAAGGTAAATTTCAGCCGATTTTGAGACTTTGTCGTATTCTTCACTTTAATGCTCCAAAAACGTCCAAAATGCCTCCTTTTCCAGATTTCTCCTCAAAAGTACCTAAAATGACAAAAGGAACGATTTAGGGCAATATTTGATCAAATAAATACGATTTCGGGCTTAAATGACCCCTTAAAAGCGGTACACTTTTCGCCTCATCATCTGTCCAATTTAGAAAACATGTTGAAACGGTGTAAAGACACCAATCTTTGTCTAAATTGGGAGAAGAGTCATTTTATGGTCAAAGAGGGCATTGTCCTCGGCCATAAGATATCAAAGAACGGGATTGAGGTTGACAGAGCTAAAGTTGATGTCATTGCTAAATTGCCTCATCCCGCTACCGTCAAAGGTATTAGGAGTTTTCTGAGTCATGCCGGTTTCTATCGTAGATTCATACAAGATTTTTCTAAAATCGCCCGGCCTATGACTCATCTCCTTGAAAAGGATGCTCCTTTTATCTTCTCACCCGAGTGCATCAAAGCTTTTGAAACATTAAAGAAAAAGCTTACTGAGGCACCCATTCTAGTTGCCCCCGACTGGGATTTTCCCTTTGAGCTCATGTGCGATGCAAGTGATTTTGCTATCGGTGCAGTTCTGGGGCAACGAAAAGCCAAACACTTTCAGCCTATCCACTACGCAAGTAAAACCATGACTGAAGCTCAAACTCATTACACCACTACAGAAAAAGAATTGTTGGCTGTGGTGTATGCCTTTGAGAAGTTTCGGCCATATTTGATCTTGACAAAATGTGTAGTGTATACGGATCACTCGGCTCTTAAATATCTCTTTGCAAAACAAGATGCAAAGCCGAGATTGCTCCGTTGGGTTCTCCTCCTGCAAGAATTTGATATCATTATACGTGATAAAAAAGGAGCTGAGAACCTAGCTGCTGATCATCTATCCCGATTAGAAAACCCACACCAAGATGTTTTCGAGAAAAAGGAAATAAATGAAACATTTCCTCTCGAGACACTCAATGCGGTTACTTTTCGAGGAGATTCTACTACCCCATGGTTTGCTGACTTCGCAAATTACCATGCGGGTAACTTCATAGTGAAAGGGATGTCGACCCAACAGAAGAATAAATTCTTGAAAGATGTTAAACATTACTTCTGGGACGACCCCTACTTATTTAAAATCTGTGCGGATCAAGTCATCCGACGGTGTGTTTACGGACAGGAAGCTATTGACATTCTCAAAGCTTGCCATGCTGGACCCACGGGGGGCCATCATAGTCCAAACTACACCGCCAAAAAGGTGTTTGATTCCGGGTTTTATTGGCCCACAATCTATACGGATGCCCAAGATATCATCAAAACTTGTGAAGCTTGTCAGCGTCACGGAAATATTTCACAACGAAATGAAATGCCGCAAAATGCTATTCAAGTTTGTGAAATCTTTGATGTCTGGGGCATTGATTTTATGGGGCCATTTCCATCATCTCGAGGAAATAAATACATTCTCGTGGCTGTTGACTATTTGTCAAAATGGGTTGAAGCAAAAGCTTTACCCACCAATGATGCCCGAGTTGTTGTAAAATTCCTGAAAGCTCTTTTCGCCCGTTTTCGAACTCCACGTGCTATAATCAGTGATCGTGGTACGCATTTCTGCAATGACAAATTTGATAAAGTCATGCAAAAGTATGGTGTAACTCACCGTCTTTCTACTGCGTATCACCCACAAACAAGTGGGCAAGTAGAAGTTTCAAATCGTGGTATTAAAAGAATCTTGGAAAGGACTGTAGGAGAAAATCGTGCATCCTGGTCGGATAAATTGGATGATGCACTATGGGCCTTTCGTACAGCTTACAAAACACCCATCGGGTGTACACCTTACAAGCTTGTGTACGGAAAGGCATGTCATCTTCCGATCGAATTAGAGCACAAAGCCTACTGGGCCTTGAAACATGCTAACTTTGACCTCCAAACTGCGGGTGATCACCGTAAAGTTCAAATGAATAAATTAAATGAACTGCGTGATCAAGCATACGAGAACTCTTTGATTTATAAAGAAAAGACAAAGAAGATTCATGACTCTAAAATCAAAACCGCGTTTTCAACGTTGGTGATCAAGTCCTTCTTTTCAATTCAAGATTAAAGATTTTCTCTGGCAAACTCAAATCCCGTTGGTCTGGTCCATTCACTGTTACAAAAGTTTATCCATATGGTACCGTTGAGTTATCTCAAAATGACGGACCAAATTTCAAAGTGAATGGTCATCGGTTAAAACACTACTTTGGAGAGGACATACCACCCATGGTTGTCCCGGATCTTCAAACTTTCCCCATGAACCAATAAATTCGGGGATCGAGTCAAGCTAGTGACTCGGTGATCAAAAACATTAGCCCACAACATGGGTTTTCACCCATGTCTCTGACTTCTTTCTCTTTTCTAACACCCAAGTGTGGGGGAGATGCCCCACATGTTGTATATATGTACAGTACGAAAAAAAAATGTGTGTGTATATAAAATAATGGCTATTCAGTATTTCCCTTTCACGTTCTAAGTGTTGGTTTAACAACGGGTACTTTGAATATTGAGGGCAATATTCAGTTCTAAGTGTGGGGGGGAATTCTAGCGAATTTGATCAAATGTACCATCTAGTACCCCCATTTTAGCCAAAATTTTAATTTTTTTTTCTCACTTAGAACGTAATAAATGGTTATCAGTCCGCCATGTCTAACCCACATAAGGATTGGCTAATCCAGGAGAAAACGGCTCTTGGTAAAGATATATCAAATCCGTTTATGGCTTGCAATTTGCCAAAAATTGTATGGTTTTCGACTCACCATATCTTTATAAGTGAAGAGTTGGCTAGCCCGCAAGGTTATGGCTTGTGGTAAAGGCATTGGAATACCATAATTGGTAATCAGCTCACCAAAGATAATAATTGTTTTATCTAAGAGTTGGCTAGTCCAGAAGCAAATGGCTTCTGGTAAAGACAAATCAAACCCGTTTACAGCTGATGATTTGCTCAAAATCATTTGGTTATCATTGTACCAAAGTATCACATACTAAAACAGTGGCTACTCCAGAAGTAATGGCTTTTGGTAAAGAGATAAAATCCATTAAAACTTCATAAAAGATTGCTAGGGACTAGCAATAGTTTAGTGTGGGGGATTGATGAGTGTCTAAATACTCATCATTTCTGTCACATTTAGACTACAAAAACATTTAAAAACATGCAAATATGCTTCAAAATACAGAAAATATCATTTGATTGTGTTTTTATGTGTTGCAAGTGCAAAATGATCAAAAACAGTTAAAAACGAACATAGTTTGCATAATTGTCAGTTTCAGTCCCTGAAGTTTCAGAGATTGGCAAAAGTAGTCCCTGGTATTAAAATTATCATTCAAGGTCCCTAAACTATTTAACTTTTACAAAAATGATCCTTGGATGAAAGTTTTAAAGAAATTGCAAAACAGGTCCTTCAACTTTTAAAAATGACATAAAAGGTCCCTGAAGTTTCAAAAATGGCAAAACAAGTCCATTGGTTTTCAAAATTGGAAAATTATCTAAATTGGTCCTTGTACTATTGAAAATTGGCAATATTGATCCTTTTGATAACTTTTGGAATGTGACAACTCAGCCCCCTCAAATATCTAAAATTACAAAAAGGGTCCTTGTATTTAAACTACAAACCAACCGGATCCTATTTTAAATAAAACCCAACCCAAAAATCCTATCTATAAATAACCCAGCCCACCCAATCCAAAACATAACCCGGCCCACTCCTTATTTAAATAAACCCAAAACTAAAACCAGGGTTTGACCCTGGTCAAACCCATCTCCCTCACACAACCCCGCCAAACCATCACTACTCCAAAACCACCACCACTTTTACACCTCAACCCCCCACCTCATCACCAGCTGTATACCCACTCCTCTCCACCTCCACATCTCTCCAAAAATCCTTAATTAGCAAAAACCTGCTCAAACAACTTGAAGGACTTTTTGGCGCCAAAAATGCCAAATGTACGATTATGATGAATATGGCCAAATCAAGGGTCAAGATGTGGTGGGAATTACTCAGAGATGTCGACAAAGAGATTAAAGTCTATAAAGAAAGGATGGGAGGCATTGTAAAAAGATATCTAGTTTAGTTTTAGTTAATGTATGTCGAATTAGTAAAATTTCCATTTCCATTGTAATTTTAAGCTTTCAAGTACTCTTTTTAGTATTTTCACATGTATAAGAATCTTTTTCAGTAATCAATTTCAATTTCCAGTAAGAATTTCAGTTTATGCAAATTTTAGTTCAAAAATCTCATTAAGCTTTAATGTTGTTTGTAATGGATGTTAAGGACTCATAAGCTCATGTAAGTTCCTGAGAAAGCTTCTGATAGCTTTTAGTAACCTTAAAACTCAGTTGTAGTGTTAAAAATCAAAATTACAAAAGTGAGATAAAAAAGAGTGAAAAATCAAAAATCAGTGAAGATGCTTGAAGCTGGCTGGAGCAAGGGAAATTCTGGATTGCCCTTGGGTTAGAGGCTTTATGGAAAGCCCATAGGTGTGATCTAAAGTCCTTTGTTCTTGGTTTCTCAGCTGGATAGAAATTGTAAGCTTGATTCTCCATTTTATGCATTTTACTGTAGAAGTTCTCTATTGCATATTATCTCTGTTGTTTTGTGATCCTTGAGTTCAATTAAGTAAGATAGTTGTGTAAAATCAGTTGTTTGTTCTTATTAATCCTTTGTTGCTCATACTTAGTATTTCACTCCTTAAAAATCATAATATTGAGTTCTCAGTTTTAGTTGTTAAAATTGGTATTTGTGTGCACAAATAGGCTCACTACATCATATTAGAACCTTGTGGATAGGTATCATAGTCTTGATCAGAGAGATTCTTTGAAAAACACAAATTCAGTGTGTAAAAGGGGTGTTTGGATCAATTTGTTTCAGTTGTGTTGCTGGTTGTTTGTGTTTTTGTTTGCTGTTGCTACATGTTCTATTAGTTCATATTAACTCAGAATAACCATAAAAACTTGTGCTCAATTGTTAAAAAGTCAACATCACCTTAACTGGTTCACTGTTAGGATTTAAAGTGTGAAATTCATCACAGTTGCTTAAAACTTGTTAAAATAGCTAAATCTCATCTTAGTTTATCTTATTACATCATAATCAGTAGGAAAATCTAGGTTAAAGTTCACCAAAGTCAACTTTAGTGTTTTACTGCAAAAGTCAAAATCATCAGGTTTAACCCAGTTCTGAGCATCTGATCTAGGGTAAAATTGGACTTCAATTGGGGTGATTGTGATAGGGCTTTTTAGTTTTTAGGATACTCAGTAGTATTGTGAAGCTTTTGCCCCCATTAGGTTGCTTTTCTATAGCTTATTGACTGCTTAAATTGCCCTGCAAGTTGGCCCCATTTCCTGAGTTTTCTGCATACATAGTGCTACTGCATAGCTGCTTATCTTGCTGATTTCTTGTGCTTATTTGTGTTTTTCAGTTGTTTTGTGTTTATTTTAGTATATTAATCTGTTCCTGAGCTTTTGGAAACTTTTATTGCTTTTTGGCTTATTTTGTGCTTATAAGCAAACTGCTTATTAGCCCAAATCAGCCTATTAGCCTTAGACAAGTTCCACTTTTAATTTTCTTAGCTTCTAAATAATATTCTAGACTTATCCTGAATTTTTCAGATTTTTCTTAAATCATTTGATATTTTTAATCTTTTTAATTAGTTTAAAATAGTAATTAAATCATAATAAATAGAAAAATAATTAGAAAAATATAAATATTTTTTACATAATTTTCTCTTGTCATTTATAATCTAGGAAAAATATAATTATATTATTAGACCTTAAGAAAAACAAAAATAGAAAAATAGTGATAGCTTCTATTTAATAGAATTTATCTTTTTAAATTTTAATTAAGCAAGTTTCATTTTTATATATTTTTTAGCTTCCTGTACTTATTTAATAATTATATAAAAAGTTTCATAATTTTCTTTGCTTATTTAGTATTTATTAGAATTTAAAATAGTTAAAAAGTATTTACAAAAGTAATTAATTAATAATAATTAGATAAAAAGTGTAAAAAATATATTTTCAGTTTTAAAATAAGTTTTATAATATTTTAGATTTATCTAAGTCATAATTTCATTTTTCTAGGTTTATTTCTTATTTTCTTACTTTTTAGGTAATTATTTAATAGTTAAAAATAGTTTTTAATTAATAATAATTAATTAATAAGTCAAATAAATAATTTTCTTTTTCCAATAATTTTATTTTATTATCAGGATTGTAAAAATATAATTTTCATATCCGTAGGCCTTTTATTTATCAAATATCACTTTTTATTTTGTACGTTTACGTTTATTTAAATTTAAACGTACGTTTTTAG
Source organism: Artemisia tridentata subsp. tridentata (assembly GCA_021014915.2). NCBI lineage: Eukaryota > Viridiplantae > Streptophyta > Magnoliopsida > Asterales > Asteraceae > Artemisia > Artemisia tridentata. Next base: position 300,250,034 of record CP139508.1, read on the forward strand.
ATTTTAAACGTTTTAAGTAATTTGGTTTCCTGTATTTATTTCTGTAGCTTGTTTAAAGCTATTCTCTTTTATTTCCTTAGTTTAAATAATTCAAAAACCCTTTCCCATTCAATAGCACTTGATCACAAATCGTTCTAAACACAATTTCACGCTTCGCTGGGATATAACGACCCAGGAAAACACTATACTCCTTGGTTAGTTGTCTTCAATTAGTTTGACTTTATTTAACCACATCCGTGGTTGATTTAAGTTGACTGTTTGAAGCCAATCAACCACCACCCCTCTTAATATATATGATGTTGTTTGCATCATTTAACAAGACATTAACAACAATATTTTTTATCATATCGTATCCCAAACTAACACTCACCTCTACCATCACGACCAAGCTCAATTTGGGTCATTCATCATAGTTTGAACACATCAAATGGTATTTTCCTTCTTCTTAATTTAACTTTGATACGCAATTGTTACTTATTTTAAGGTTAATATCTGTTGACAAGCGTTGGTAACTTGGATTAGGGTTGGATTTAGGTTTATCAAAATAATGTTTTGTATGCATAAATAATAAATTGTCATGTGTCTGCTTATGTGTTTAGTATGGGTTGCCAATTTTAAAATTGTGATTTGTATCATCCCCCTTCAAGTTTATATAATTTATTAACATTGTAGTGCACCTTCAAGTTTATATGAAATCCTTCTTTGTTCTTGTTCCCCTTGTTTATACGGGCTGCAAATGCTGGAATATAATGCCCTCCAAATGATTCGCCTGTTATGTAGAGGTCGTTGTTTACATAATCAGGGTGCTTCTTAAAGAACCCATGTTACATTTATTTTTTTCGTCATTAGTACTTTATGTTTGGCATTTTGATGTAGGTTAACTATCTCCATTCACGTACCTGCAATAAGTCATAAAGATCATCACTCACACCCTTTTCATCATGTCGAATGTCTTTTTCACTAGAAGTGTAGCTAAAACCAGTTCCAATTGGCTGATCAATATATATCATGTTGGCAACCTTATCCCACCCGTAGTCATTCCAAACAAGAGACAAGTTCTTGGTCAAATGAAATGGACCATTTTCTTAAAAAAGACCTATTGCACTACTACAACCTGGTCCTCCGGTCAGCCAAAAGTGAAAGAAATAATTATGTTATCTTTCTTTGTTCTTGTTCCCCTTGTTGAATCTTTCATGTTGTACGCAGACCATTTTATTATGTTATCTCTGTTGATAATGCTTATGATGTCGAAGCTGTAAACCAAGTAGAAAAAGGAAAAGGGGTACTAAGTACTAACCTATACCACTGGCAGTTTCATGTAGAATTTAGTAAGTATTTAATGAAAAGGTATATTGTGTTCTTGTCTTTAAAGCTGATAATTGCTAAGATGTCAGTATGTTTATGGGTATGTGTCATGCTTGTTATCTTCTGTTTTGTGTTATGTTTTTGCTATTAGCGATGTCATGGTCACAATCTGTACATCCACTACAGCACATACATAGAAAAAGAAATCATCATTCTGTACTCCTGCGACTGATTTTTAGAAGGTTGGCTCTGGAAGTTTTCTTTAACAAATTGCAAATAATTCTGCAGCCTTTTATAACCGAGAATCATGAAACCATAATTTCTGGATTTGATACAGCCTGTAAATGTCAAGTTTTTCCCAAAATCTAATCAGTGTCCAATAGTGTCTCCAACTCTTATTTTATGATGATCCAAAAGAAGAAGAGTTTGAGGTTTATTTGTGGTACTGGATGCTTTGACCGTTAAGCCAATAGGGGATAAAGTTTTGTATTGAAAATTTCTGTTCATTTTTGGCTCAGTGAGATTATGATATCAGGGTTGAACCAATCACGCTTCGCTTGCTGTCTTAGATTATTGATGTTGCCATTTGTTTTTGACCTTTTGTTAATCATGTAGTAACAAATATGGTCTATAATGAACAGTTGAACACTATATGTAACACCCACAAAATCATAATATTGCGGAAGCATACACTTTGGGTGCTACTAAATCGATAATCACAACACAAGATATAGGGAACGGATTTGAAATCCGTTTTAAAATACATTACATAAATTAAGTCATGTTGTCTTACATAAAATCCATTTCAAATGAAAAGGTAGCCCATTAAACAAGAGGTCCAAATTTCAGAGTTAACGCATTATTAAAAACAACATTTATTATGACCATTGCCATGCCCTGCCTTCAGTTAACGCACCTCAGTTTCCTGAGAAAAACATGCTAAAAGTTAGCTAACGCTGGTGAGTTCATAGGTTTAAAGTAAATAGCACATATGGACCAATAGCAATAATCAACAAACAATTCAGCAAATACACACTACTCAGCTATGCAAACACTAAGCCTCATCTAACCGATCTATGACATTGCCACGTGCCCAACTGGCATTAGCATAAAAAGGGTGCCCGCGAGTGTTAATCCCCAGACACTTGGCCTATTATTCGATTGGTATACGTTCGCCTTGGCTATGCCGAGCCAACCGAACAGGGGTGTCATCCCTAATAGATCTATTTATATCAAACGGCTTCCTAGAAAGGAATTAACGGTTGATGATAGTGGGCGCAATGAGATTCAGCTAAACTTAGGTTTCTGCATATTAGTGTGTATAAAAACAAAATCCATTTTTGGTCCATGAAAATAATTTTGCATGTTTCTCACCCCAAAGCTTGTAAAGACAAATCGTATAAAAATATGGGGCTATAAACTCACCTTGCAAACAACAGCAATCTGCTAATCAACAAAATAGTGCAACCGCGCCGACACACAACCTAAATCAGTACGGTAAGTCTTAGCGAAATATTCGTGTCTCATATGTCTTTATTTTATTTGAAAAGTTTACGTTTGACCAGTGCTCGTGTATTTCTTGCTTGCTGTGTGGTAAAATATATTTAAAAATGATTTATCGTTGCAACTCTTGGTGGTGGCTCATGGTAAAAGTGCACGGTGGAAATACGTAACGGAACATCCGTGCTGGTATTCGCCGTTTAAAATACGCAAGTATTATATATATATATATATATATATATATATATATATATATATATATATATATATATATATATATATATATATATATATATATATATAAGGTTAAATACTCATGTATTTAATTAATTAAAATTATAATTAATTAAATAGGTTTTTGAAAAATTAATAAAATAATGAAGTTAGTGGAGGATTATTATATTATAAATATTATTTATTATTTATAATACAAGTTTAATTATAAGAAAATAAAACATTGTTAAGTAATTTTAGAAAATTTACTTAAGTTAAGTACTTTCACTAAAATACTCTAAGTGTTAGATTTTTAGAAAATTTGGGCATGACCCATTCGTTTATACAACGTTTCCATTTTCCTCAAGTGTTGCAATTTTTCCCAAATAACTCATCTCGTAAAGTATATGTGCAAAATACGTTAGTAATATATATTTTGGTCGTCGCGAGTAATTTTTATCGTTATAGTTATCGTTATTGTTACGTTTAATTATTAACAATAGATTTCGACACAAAGTCAATATTTAGTCAGAAAGTCAATAAAAGTCAATATTAATATTAATTTGGTTAAAATGTCATTTTTCACCCTTTTGGAGACTATGCGTCTCAAAACAAGTCCAAAACTAGTTTTCTTTACATTTATTGTTTCGTTAAGTAATAATATCCATGGCGAGTCGGAAAATATTCCAAAAATCATTTTTGTCATTTAAATTGTATTTTGGGCCGAAATTCATGTAATAAGCCCAATAGTCACTTTTAGCCCAAAACACATTTTTAGTTAAAACGTATATATCGTCGCGTTTCTAAAAATCATTAAACTCGTTCATTAAGTCCGTTTGGTCAAAAAGTCAAAACTACACAACTTCACAGTGGGCTCGGCCCAACAGCCTCATCGTGGGCTTATGTGTCCAATTTTTATCTTTAGTCCATTATTTAGTAAACTTGTAATTATTAGTTACTTATTAAACTTTAAGCTTATCAATTAAGCTCTAATAAATAAGCTATTAAGTTAGATATTCAAATATGACCAAATTAAGTTCCATTCAACCCATACATATTGTGTCAACTTATTTTCTCATTTTTCCTAGTTAATTTCTATAACTTATGGCTTATTCAATAAGCTATTCCAAATAAGCACTTAAGTATAATTTCCATCATTTCACCACTTGAGCCAAAATTTTATGTTTTTCAAAACCCCAATAATCTTTTATTTTTTCTTTTGGCCGATTCATCCATATAGTTTCAAAAATCAATATATTGCTTAATCTCGCGTAATTAACATAAATCATGTTTTTATCATCAAACTAACATCATATGCAACAAGATTTACCACACAAGCAAGAAATTTACTAATTTGTTCATATCTCACTAAAAATGTCGAGCACTATATATAAACATGCAAACCCTAGCTTTTTCCATATTATCAAAACATATATATTTAATACTTTTAATCATCATTAGACATCAAATGAACAAGAGATTAACAAGATTAGGAAAAATTTGATGATTCTTACAATGGTTGTGATGTTAACGTGGAGAATGAGAGACCAAGAACACCCAAAACTTCACCAAATTTACCCAAACCACGTTCCAAATAACCCGTAAAGCTTGAATATACACTCTATATTGATTGAACTTCAAAGAAAATTATGGGATCTTGATGTTTGATGTGTGCCAAAGTTTTGAGATCAAAAATGATCTAGGAAAGTGTTGAGAGTGTTAAAGGATAAGTTGGTTTTGTTTTAGTAACATTTAGGGAAGTATGGTAATATTTATAAGATTAAATTGGTGTTAGTGGGTAAGTTTTGTCTTGTAATGGGGGAGTAGTAACTAGTGGCCGGATTTGGTGTATTAGGGGGAGGGTAAGATTTATTTTTACTCCGCGTTGGTGTATCGTGTGTCGGTTTGAGCTAAAACGTGACCGTAAAGTCCCGGTTTGACGTTTTTGGACACGTATGCGTAAAATAAAGTTTTTATCCACGTTTTTGTCAGAAATGTAATAAAATATTATTACTGACTCAAAAATATATTTATTTGACTGTTACCATGTGTACTGTGCTGTCGGTACGCGCGTGCGGTTGTTTTTCAGAAAAATGCGAGAAAGCTCTCAGTTAATTACGGGACTTGTCAGTAACTATCAGAAATAGGATAATTTAGGTTTACTGACAAAAATATACTCTTTATGTAGTGACTGTAAGCTACAGTATGCGGGACAGCTCCCAAAAATGCTCAAAAATATTCAGAAACATGTAAATGCGCATAGAAATGCTCAGCTTAAAAATAATTAATACTCATTTAATATTAATTAACAACGTGAAAATTACCATTTGTCACACTATAGATAACATATACTCTGTATGGTTTATCTGTTGGCTATAATATAATGTCTTGAATGTTTGCCGTGCTGCTGAAGAGATCTCCAAATTATTGCATTTGTTCATCGTTAATCTCGTGCTAGCTTTGATTCATGCACAGAATGTTCAATTTCTTCATTTTGAGCCACAAGAGACTCTCATCTCTTCTAATGAACTAAATTATAGTTTGTGGGGACATGTCAAATAGAATATATAAAGCTTATACTTCATTACTTTGTCTTTCTGCTATTGATTACAGGACAAATTACCTTAGTTTAATGTTTATATAGGTCAAACACTACAACATAAAGATAAATATATGATGGTTTACCGCACCTGTTTTCGGACCAATTATGCTCAATGATCTCTTGCTTCATGCTCTTATTTCTACTGTCTTATTGTTGTACACTATATAAGTTGATAATTATGTAAACATACTTTGCTCAATGATATCTTGCTTCATGTTCTTATTTCTACTGTCTTACAATTGTTTACATGTTTTTTTAGGATCCCCCCATAATTCCACGAAAAACAAGAGGAATCAATAAGATTCAAGATCTTCCACCAGGTGAAGTTGTTGAGTTCAATCGGTTAGGTCAAGCTGTAGGTAAGTGGCAAAACTTATATGGAAAGTACATCAGAACTCGTACCCGAAGGTTAATTTCCATGAACATAGAGGACTGGAAGCATGTGCCAGAAAAAGAGAAATACTTTTTATGGTTGGATATCAAGGTATAATACCTAAAATCGTTAGTTACAATATACTCTAACTAGTACATGTATTAACAATCAATAATCTTTATTTCTATATCATTCAGACACATTTTAGACTTGAGAATAATGATGTCAAAGTCCCTACACTATTATCATGTGGCACTAAGTGGAAGGCATGGAAGACAGAACTACGAGGTAAATACATGCTCAATAACAAATCTCCTATGGACAATTGGACGTATATAGAGCCTCATGTGTGGGAAGAATTCTGCAAGAAAGAAAACACACCTGACAAAATTGTAGGTTTCATTTACTTTTTTATTACTATGATACATTATTATTTTTCCATGTTTCTAATTCGTCATTACTCCTATGTGAAGAAACTGCGTACAGAAGCGAGTGAACGCGGAAAACAATATGAAATAGATCGGTGTCGCTTAAGACCAAAAGGGTATCGAGGTTTTGAAGAAAAGTGGGAAAAGGAAAGAAATGACCCAGATAAAGCAACAGACCTTCATAAAGTACCAAACATTCGTGGGAGTAATTATTGTTTGGCTAGGGCTCCCCGTGACAAAGACGGGAATACGACGTTGCTTCCTAAGTTAGTTGATCTTTCAAAGGACTTCGTAATTTTTTTTCTTTATATATATATATATATATATATATATATATATATATATATATATATATATATATATATATATATATATTTTTTCCCCCCATTTTACTGATAACTATATAAGTGAATATGTTGCCCTGATATTTAATCATATATAATAGACTAAAGCAGGCCAACAATTGTCTGAAGGGACTATTGAATCTAAAGCAGGAGTAGATCCCTTAATATTGGTGATGGGACCCGAGCACGGTGGTCGCACTAGGGGGTAGGGACTAACGTTGGATATAAAAAAGGAATAGAAGGCTATATAAGAAAAAAGAGGACCTATCAACATCGGGAAGAGATAGAGAATCTAGTGACGCAAAAAGTGAAAGAAGTAATTATGTCACCCGAGTTTTGGTAGGAAATGAGGGGGGTAATTAGGAGGGAAATACCGTCAGAATCTAATAAGGGGCTTTCAGCCAGGCAAGATGAGGTTGAGTTCCCGCGACAGAGTGTCTCCTCGACCACAAATGTCATCAAGTTAGGTTGCATAAAGGTAAAAGTTTTTTTGGTTTTTGTTTTCTACAAATGTGTATATTGCATAATGTAAGTTAAGATATCAGATGACACATTTGGAATCGATTTGGTAATCCTAAATTGTTGGTCTTATATGGAATATTAGTCTTGTTTGTATAATAAATATTGTACATACTTACATACACGTGATTAATTCAATACTTGCTACATTTTATCTAGGAGGAACCTACTGCTGTTTGTACGTCCCTAGTTCTGTTTCCACTCAGGAGAAGGTCACATGTGCTACTGCGACAGTATTTCCAATTGGAGATGGTCTTATACATGGAAAGAAATTACTACAGGGGCACATGAAGGTGTCAGTTATCAAAGTTGTTGACTTTTAAAGACTATGGAGCTTCCCGTGCCGGATGATGAATTCCCTACTTTGTTGAACGCATTAAAGGGCTTTATTCAATGGTCAATTAGTGCTATTGCTCGTTTTAAGGTATTAAATTTGTGGAATCTCTCTCTTTGTGTCTTTGTAGTAAGCTTTATTAACGTACATAAACATGACTTTGTAGGGATTGACGAAAACCCCAGTATCAAGAGCGCCAACCAAGAGTGTGCTGCCACAACATAAAAAAGTACCTGCTACAGAGAAAAGAAAGGGAATAGAGACTGCTCAAGAACCTACGAACAAGAAAAAAGCCTTGGAAGAAAAGACCAACCACAAAATGGCGACAACTAAAATTGCAGAACAACTTAATGCTAAGGAGCAGGTAAATTTTAAAACATTATAGCTACTATATGTATTGAAATATAACAATATCTTACAAATCTGCATTTTCCTTTTACTTCCTAAAGAAAGTAGAAAGTCTTAACTAATACTAAAGGGCATACTTGTTTTTAAATTCAACTCGACCTTTCAATTCTTGGGTATAATGAGATCATATTAATCCCATTGTATGTGCATGATGAAAAAAGAAAAGCTGAGTATAGAAAAGAGTTAAACGATCTAAAACCAGCTATAACGTTACATAGGCCAAAGAGTGTGTTGAATGGCTATAATCGCTGGATGAGTAGGGGTAACGACTGTGTTGAGCCATACAATCTTCATGTTGATAAGGAGGTCTTTCGACAAGTTGAAGATTCCAACTTTGCAATTAACCCAACCGACATAATTGAGTTGTTGACTAATAAAAAGCTCTAGCTTGGCATTCTGACTTGCTTTGAGATATAAGTACATTAATATTTTCCGTATGCAGCTAAGACAAAGTTTTTTCTATATAAGTTGCGTTAGCATATTTTTCTATGTTTTAATTAGGTCACTATATCAACTTAAAGGACGTTCACAGCAAAATAAGGTTGGTTTCTTGCACCCTGAATTGATCACGCTAGATGTATACGGGGCTAATAGAGGGGCTACCTTAGATTACTTGGCCTGGGCATTGGAGGGTTATGAGTTTTATGTCACACCATATCTTCAAGGGTACCATGCGCTACTATTTTTATTGTTATTGTTGATATGTTTATTGTTTTAAACGTACATGTTTACACATAATGCAACGCTCACTATGTGCTCTTCATAATTTGCCCCAAACATGGAAGGGGGTTCATTTTGGATTCTTCAAAGGCATCAATGTTTCGTTCTGACGACGAGTACATGCTTGCTGGACTTGTGGATTCGTAAGCATTTTTCTTAATTGTTTTTAGGTTTCATTTGTGTTTTACACACGTTAACGAAACTATATTTCTTATTTTCTTTTTAGTGTTCTTGGTGGTAGCTTGAAGTGGGAACTCCTTACTGTAAATCGACAGCCAGGCGAGTGGGAGTGTGGATATTACGTAATGAAGTGGATGCAAGATTTTGTGCTGAAATATCAAAATGACAATTTCCCTAACACAGTAAGTAATTTTAAATAGCTTTGCATGTTGTTTGTTAAACTGAAAGTACATCTCGTTTGTGAGGTAATTATCTTTATTTTGAATGAATTACGTATAGATACCTTGGGGTGAAGAGCGGAGGTTAGAGAATACAGAACTGGACGCTGTCATTGGTGCATGGTTTACATTGTGGCGCAGTTGATATTTGTTTGATGTTTAGTCGTGTTGAATTTTGGTGTTTTTGAACTTGTTTGTTTGTTGGATTCAGAATTATGTTTAGTTGTGTTGATTTCTAGATTTGGGTTTTGGTTCAGATTTATATGATATGGATTGATGTATTCTGTCAATATGGGTTGTTGATTTCAACTTTTTCAGCAAGATTATTGGTCGGTTCATATCACTTTATATTATGTGCAAATGCGATTTCCTATAAACAGGATCAAGGAGAACGAACATTGATCAAGTTCCTTTGACACATTCAAAGTGCAGAGTTAATGAAAGACTGAAAGGATAAGTACAGGTGGTGGGAGCTGGTTCAAGGAATCTTGTTGCTTTTATGCATTGATAACGCGTTTAAAGGTTATTTACTACTCTTTTACTTTATAAGGGCTGTGTGGGATTGCTTATGAAATTATGTGCTTATCTCGTGTGGGCCTGGGTTTATTTAAGCACCAGTGGGTTTGATGACCGATAATTTGTTTTTTGATAAAAGGTGTGGAAGTAGAAGGATGAACATGGGGGCACAAAACTGAAACAACTCCGACGGTTGGGGGCATCTTTGGACTGGTCACGTGAGGTAAAAGATCGTAGAACTTATTATTTTACCATGGATGTATGGATAACACATCCCTTATTATAATTATTCGTTAATGAATTTGAAGGTCCACATTTCTCATATAGACAAACAACACTAGCTGTCTAGAGTGGAAAACCAAGACGCAATAGATGCTGCTATAGTAGGAATGTTGGCTGACCCAAAGGAGGTATGAAATTTCCGCTGCAAATGTTATTACCGTAGCACAGTAAATGGGGCATATAATAATATCACATTCCTGTATGTAGTAACCGGAAGACTAAGATACTGCATTGCGTTGTTTGCCATATAATAATATCATATTTTATTTATCTAGGCAAGGGCTGGCATCCAGGAGGTCCATTTCCTTCCATTCAATCCAACTGACAAGCGGACAGCTTTGACATATATTGATGGTGAACATAAAATGCATCGTGTCAGTAAGGGTGCCCCTGAACAGATAAATTTGCTGAACGTGGTTTGAGATCCCTTGCAGTAGCATACCAGGTATGAAAATGTTATCCAAGACCAAAAAGACCCTTCAACCCAAGTTTTTCTTTGTATTCTAACATTTTTTAACAGGAAGTCCCTAACGGAAAGAAGGAAAGCCCAGGAGGTCCATGGGAGTTTATCGGTCTCATGCCCCTCTTTGACCCACCCAGGCATGACAGTGCAGAGACAATTAGAAGGGCTTTGAATCTTGGAGTGAGCGTTAAGATGATCACAGGTGTGGATTCTTCTATTATAAACAGTTGTAAAAAGTATTATAGAGATATTGAAGCTACCTTATGACATAGGACAGAAAGTTTAATCAATACTTATTTTTATAGTTTAATCAAATTATCTCGATTTTCATTGCATATACTCAGCGATATGTAAAGTTTAACTTCCATCCACATGACCTTCCCAATCTTGAATAGGTGATCAGCTAGCAATAGGAAAAGAAACAGGACGCCGTCTTGGAATGGGGACCAACATGTACCCTTCATCTGCGTTATTAGGACAACACAAAGATGAATCCATTGTTGCTCTGCCTGTTGATGAATTGATCGAAAAGGCTGATGGATTTGCTGGCGTCTTCCCTGGTAAGTCGTCTAGCTTCAAACTTATCAACTTAGTTAATAATCTAGGAAATAATGGAATAAATGGTAACCATACAAAAAAGTAGTGCATACAGCTTCAGATTTATCCTATCAATGAAACTTGAACTTCTCACTGGTCTACTATGAATTTTTGGATATCACTAAGTTGACTTGCTGCTACATTTTTGGTTTTTCTACAGAGCATAAATATGAGATTGTAAAACGATTGCAAGTAAGAAAACATATCCGTGGCATGACTGGCGACGGAGTGAATGATGCCCCTGCACTTAAAAAAGCAGATATTGGAATAGCAGTTGCTGATGCAACTGATGCTGCTCGTAGTGCATCTGATATAGTGCTGACATAACCTGGTCTTGGTGTGAGAATCAGTGTTGTACTAACTAGTTGAGCAATTTTCCAGAGGATGAAAAATTACACTGTAAGCTTTCACTTGAAACTTAAAAGCATATTTCATTTTATAGTCAACTACTTATACTTATTATCTTCATTTGTGGACCTATCTACATTAATCTTGATATCATGGAATGGGACCATTAAATAATATTGAAAGAAAAGGGGCTAAACTCATTGTGTAATGTGTACATTTTCTTTTGCAGATCTATGCAGTTTCCATTACCATCCGTATAGTGGTATGCTACTATGCTGTTCTGATATATACTGTTAAACTAATCCTTAGGGAAAAAAACTAATTATCTCACCTTCTTCAATCTCTGATTAACAGCTTGGTTTTATGCTACTAGCTCTCATCTGGAAATTTGATTTTCCCCCATTCATGGTGCTTATCATTGCAATTCTCAATGATGGTTAGATTTCCTCTTTGTCAGAACCATATTGTAATGTCATTACTCTTTTGTTTAGATAGGTAACATGTCATTAAATACACATATTAATGATGTCGCCTGAACTAAGAGATTTTAATTATTTGCTTACCTCGCCGTTTAGATATTCCTTGAAGTCCTTAAGCCTAATAAACCTACCTTTGTACTAACATTTTGGTGGGTGTTTCCAGGTACCATTATGACAATTTCTAAAGATAGAGTAAAAGCGTCTCCGCTACCAGACAGCTGGAAGTTGAGAGAGATTTTTGCCATAGGGATCATTCTTGGTAGCTACTTGGCTATGATGACTGTCATTTTCTTCTGGGCGGCATATGATACCAACTTTTTCCCAGTAAGAAAGTTTCTATTTTTAATAGTTAGCTTAATAATTGGTTACAGGAATTTACACCTTGGCTTTCCATCATCTGTAATACAGTTGCTACATATTGAGAAATCTATTTCATATCTTATAATTTGTGTGATTTATTGTGGCATCCAAAAAACTTTATTAGTACATGCCATCACAAACATGAAAGTATACAAGCCTCAAGTTATCTTTCTTTTTTCTACACGGCTACACCTCATCTCCATATTATCAGTTTTTCATCACTTCTTCAAATGAAGAGGACATGAGTTTTAGTGGTTTGATTTTGTTTATTGTGGCCTTATCCAGCGTGTGTTTGGAGTTGCAAGCCTCCAGAAAGGTGCTCGAGATGATTTTAGAAAGCTAGCCTCAGCAATATATCTACAAGTGAGTACTATTAGTCAAGCCCTCATATTCGTTACCCGGTCTAGGAGTTGGTCCTTCGTAGAACGTCCAGGATCTTTTCTTTTCGGCGCTTTCTTAATTGCTCAACTGGTAAGTGGAATGATTATTTGCAGCCAATCTTTTTCAGCTTATTGTTCTTGTTAAAATCTGAATAAATAAATGGTTGATGATCCTTTTCCAATTTATTTCAGATTGCAACATTGATTGATGTTTATGCAAACTGGAGTTTTGCTGCAATTGAAGGGATCGGATGGGGTTGGGCTGGAGTAATTTGGCTTTACAACATTGTATTCTACATCCCACTTGATCTCATCAAGTTCTTCATTAGATATGCTATAAGTGGTAGAGCTTGGGATATGGTTATTGATCAACGGGTGAGTAAAATGCTAGCCGAGTGTTTGATACAAGTCCCTAGTGTTCAGTTAGATACTTGAAATATATTTTTGTTTCCTACAGGTTGCTTTCACCAGGAAAAGGAACTTTGTGAAGGAAGACCGTGAGCTTAAATGTGCTCAAGCACAAAGGACACTACACGGACTGGACCCACCAGAAGTGAAGTATGTTGAACACAGTAGCCACAATGAACTTAATCAAATGGCTGAGGATGCAAAACGCCGAGCAGAGATGACACGGTACAGTACTGTTCTTTTCACTCTATATACCAATCCAGAAAAATGTATATAAAATCTGAAGCCTCTACTATCTATAAGGAAATTATATTTAGTTTTGACAATACACGTAAATCAATTATTGCTCCAATAGAAAGTAATGATCAAAATTTCCTCGAGTTATCAGGGCATCTTTGTTCTATCAGAAGGTGACCAAAATTTCTGGCTTCCTAACCGAAAAAGCATGGGTGAGAGCTGCTTTCTCTATGTGCTAGCTAGCCATGTAAGTACTATTTTATGTACTTATCATATTTCTAACGAAAAAATAGTTAGTAACTGATAGTATATCGCTATGCTGCTCATGGTAAGAACTGTTTTTATATAAACAGGTAATTGGAGCCATCTGGTACCTTTTGCTATAGAAAGTGAACTGAGATGCTGGCATATTGCATGTAAAAGGCATAATTGTTGCTCCAAATACTACATTCCTTTCTAGCAATTAATTAGTTAAACAAGTTTGAGTCAAGTTGAGACGATTTGATATGTTGTAGTTGGTTATATTGTCATGTATCAAGATTTATGCACTTTACTTTAGTTGTATATTATGGAATTATGAAAATTTTATAATTTTTTTGCAAAAACTAAAAAATCAACTTTTTTTTTAAAACGAAATTCTCACCAAGACCGGTTCTTATATAAAAACTGGTTTCCTTACTCTATAATAGAGGCATGTAGACACCGGTTCTTACTAGCAAACAGGTTTCGATGCTCATATTAGAAACCGGTTGTGGAACCGGTTTCTATATGTTTTGGTTATAGAAATACCCCCTCGCTTAGAGTGGTTCCTAAACCACTCTCCATGAGCCATTCTAACCGGTCTTTATGAGATTTTTTGTAGTAGTGCGAGGAGTATAACAAATTAATCGTGACTCGAAAAGTGATAATAACTCGTAAGTTATAACTTTGAACTAACTCAAAATAGGACGGAGTAAAAGGAAGGATACAAAGATTTGTTTTAAAGTTATTAATGAGGTTAGATTAATATTCGAAATTGTTTGACCACGAGTTACTTTTATAAAGAAATACGGATAAACTTTTAAATAAAATGGAATACGAGAGAGTTATTGGGCTTTTCGAGATACATTACCCGTAGAATACCATATATGGATTTAATGGATTACTTGTTAGATTATTCATTTGGTCGTGATTAGTAAGTCGGAGTACTATGAGATATTTGCAACACCGGAATTGGAATATATATTTTGACTTGAGATATTATTGAACTTTAGGCATTTTGGACTATTGGACACGAAACGAATATAATACATTAGACTCATGATGAATTTAATGTATTCGATTCGCAACGGGTAAACAATGGAAATAATGCCTAACGAACGATAATATTTATAAATTACACGTCATCTAAACTGTTTTGGAAATTATTTCTAATAAAGTCTTTCGACTTGGAAACTTTCCATGAACGAGCGGGTCATGGCGAAATTTTACTTTTAAACTATAAAACGAGTATACTTTTATAACTAAATGGGATTAGGGGAAAGTACCGACGCTTACCAATCTATTCATCTTATTTGTTGTGTTTGCTATTTGTTATCTTTTGGTTTCTCTCCGTCATCTCTTCTTGACTCGAGTTCTCGTCAACACTCTCTGCGTCAAATTTCGTTTTCTTGTTTCCTTTCGGCGTGTGTACTCTAGAGTCTGTGTCTTCCTCTCGTTACACGAATGATGATACCAAACTCTAATAAACGGATGAAACAAAACTAATTTGGAAACGAATTTGGGATCGGGAATGTTTAACTTTTGAGAACTTTTACGCCTTAGGTTGTTTTATGGAATATATGTTAAGACGAGTTTTTATATTATTAGGTTGTGCCGAGTCCGTTGTGCGGTGACGTCCTAGTTGCCGTGTGCTATACTACCCTTGAATTGTTGTGTTGTGCATTGCTTGATTAAGGTGAGTTCTCGTAGCCCCTTTTTCATTATGTTTTCCTTGGGGGAAAATGGTACTCAAATGATATTTTAACTGTTTTCATGCTGTGATACAATGTTTTCATATTTTTGGACAATATGTGTGTTTTGATTGCAATATGTGCCTTACTGTGTGAATTCAGATTGTGAGACTTAGCTTAAACATGCGCAACTGTTTTGTGATACATTGTTGGTATAATTTTGGGAAGTGACACCCAGTATATCATTTGGGAAGTGGCACCCAGTCTATGTGTGGATAAATTAGGCGTGTTTGCAGTCTGTGACAGTTTGCGATCTTTACTATGTGCTCACATTTGTTTATCTTGCTCACTATTGTCCTACGCTTTTATTCACAGCTTCGTGGTTTAACATCTAAACTACGAGCTCACTAACTTTATGTTGACGTTTTCTAGTACCATTTTCAGGTGTTATTGAAGCTGCTTAGAAGGTTTAGTATTGACTGGCTTAGCAAGACTTAAGACAAGACCCTCCCGGGTTATATCTCGTGGAGTTGCATTTGATATTCCCTAGTGACGTTGTTTAACTTTGAGACTTATGTTTAATTTGGATCTTTGCACTTATTCCGTTTGTGGGAGTTTGCAACTATCATCTGTCGTATGTTATACATTTAGTATTTCTCTATGGTGACACCTTGTGTTCTTGTCTATGAGGCATACCCCGTAAATGCTATTCCGATGCGCCATTTGGGTGTGACACAACTTGCCATCTCGTGCGTAAATGATAAGCTATCAGATCCGATAGTCATTGTTTTTGTGATTTCCAAACTTTTATCTACTATTGATTCTTGGAAAATGGTACCTTATTACTATAAGGTTCGCAGCCTCATTCCGAAACTACATGATTTGTGATAAGATCTTGCTTACAACTTCAGCCCATGGAAATATCATTACTTTGTTACAGATAAAATCTATTCAACCAAAACCGAGAATTAAAAAAATGCTAATCCATTGTCCTAAAATCCATGATATAGAATATCTGACTTCATTGCTATATTCCACACTACAAAATTTCATATTTTGGCAATTTAGTGGAAGGTGTTGGTGAATGTCATTATAATATGTTCTTATGGAACCTAAAACTCTGAATTGTAGGCAGTATTGATAGGTATTGATGTTCCTTATTTGTTTTATATCTCTGTTTCAGCAACAAACTGAGGTTAATTCGATCAGAGAAGATGTTAGATGCAGAACATGAATATGAGGAGGTTAGTATCATTGTCTGTCAGTTTCTGAGTTACGGACTTTAATTATTCAAATAGCAGATAGGATAGCAAAAATGTGATATATAGTTTTTATACCACAAACTAGATTCTAGCTAATCTGCAAAAACACTAGATATTTTGCGAGTTTCTTTGTGTCATTACTGAATGGCTGTACTCTCTGAACTGGGGGGGGGGGGGGGGGGGGGGGTTTGGGTTGGCTTTTTGGAACTGATTACTTGGTTATTGCGACTTGACTGGAACTCAGTATAGTCAAAGTTTTATGTCAGTGTAAAAACAACATTGATTATAGACTTCTACTCACAAATCACAAGAGGCGTCTTCCCCCCCCCCCCAACCCACACACACACAAGTGTCCCTTTATGTTATTTTTTATTTTTTTGTATTAATTTCTTTAATAATCAGAATGTCAAAAACTCGCATCTGATTCTTTGAACAGTAAAAGCAATTCCTGACATCATCTCCTAACTGTTATTACATCTAATGATCAGATTTTGATTATTTGAAATCGCATAATCACTTTCATAACACATATCCAAACATCCCCTTATCTGCTATTGTGACGTTATGCAGCTGAAAGCTGACGCTGAGGATGCAACCAGAAGATTTGAGACAATAGTGCGGCTTATGAATGAAGAAATAGTGCGTTTTCAAGATCAGAAAACACAAGACATGGGCCTTGCTTTTCATGAATTTGCCAAGGGTCAAGCACGTCTATCAAATGGTATTGCTGATGCTTGGAGAAGTCTTCTTCCAAAACTCGAAAGTCTCTCTGCCTCATAACAGAACATTAAGCCCCAAACACATTTGATGTCTCGAACTCTCGCCATAGTTTGACCATGGCATTAAAGACCTACCCGCTCTGATTTCTGTGTTTGTATCTTAATGCCTTAACACGTATGGAATCTTATGGTGGTGTACGTCGACCTAAACTAACAGAAGCACATTTTGTTTTTTACTTTTTTTGGATACTTGATAGATTTTCTTTAGAATTTTGTTGTTTGTTCTATAAATATACATCAACAAAAACATTTGAATGTACTTGTGTTGAATACTTTTTTTCATCCTGAGGTTAAGGTGCCCAAAGCATATGTTGCATCTTTACATATAACACATACAGAAATAATTCAAGTAACAAACGATAACTGGGTCTGGTTTCTGAACCTGATAGACATAATCGGTGACTCATTATATATACTCAACTCGTTTCATGGGTTTTGTGCTGTGCCAATGACCAATTATCATGACTTCCGATGATATTCTGCATCTTTATTTCCATTATTAGTTAACTCCTATAACAATAAACACATGTTTCCGTCTTTATGTTGACAGGATGAAGTTTAAACACATCCAAACTTATACGTTAGAAACCAGATATGCTTCAATGGATTCTATCATATGCCTTCGACATAAAGACGATACAATTCTCTAGTTGTTTCGTTAGTTTGCGATATTTAGAGCTACAATCTTATAACATAGTTTGCGATATTTAGAGCTACAATCTTATAACAACTGTCGCGACGATATAAAATAAAAACCATATCATGTAGATAAAAGTACTGAAATGTCATTCAGTTGATAATTGAAGGACTAGTTATAGCCTTTGTGGAAGGAAGCAACACCCCATAAACCATATCCTTTTAACTAACTAAATATACCCGCCAATAACAACCACTTTCCTCATCATCTTTGTTTCACCAGCCATGGCTACAATATGTAGCAGGCAGCTCTTCTTGCAAATAAAAGGAGTTGTTAGCCCAAAGCTGCCATTTTCGTCGAATCAAGTTAATCCTCAGGTTCAGTTTTCAGAAAGCAGTAAAAATCGCGGTTCTAGACTCATTTTAGACCATGAGCTTTCTGGTTTTTCTGTTCCTCGAGCATCACCCGCGAACAGCAGCATTACGCCAGCTGGTGATGATGAAGAAGGAGTTTCTTTAGGAACTATGAAACTGCCTATGAACACTGATCTTGATAGATTTGAAACTTTGCTATTTCAGGTATATCTTGTCACTTTGTTTACTGTATATGTGTATGCCATATATAACTAAGCAGTTCTGTAGACAAGGATTATGTTAATAATATTTTTTTAAATGATTATTGCCGCTCTATGAACGTTCGCTGAAAATGCACTTTAATCTTTAGACCTCATATCTTATGACCCTTTTTTAGGTACACAATTTAAGGTATGAGAACATATTTAAAAAAGATAATGTTCAGTTCAACTTTGTTTTGTGGTGATAGGATTATAAGGTTAATCTGCAGACAATCGAGTTAGCAGGTGTCTTTGTCATATTCTAGTTTTGTTGTTAGTAATGAGAAAATTTAAACAAAAATATGCTACAGAAATAATGGCATAAAATTAGATAACATTAGCTCCAAATGAATTGATAATAACTTCACATATATTTTTTTACCATCATCTCAAAATTGTTATTTGATTCTTCTTTGACAGTGGGCAAACAGCATGAGCCAAGGGGCACAACTACCACTTCCTATGCCTCTAAAGGTTGGTAATTTTCAGCTTAAACATGATTTAAGGTGTAAACTGCTTATCTGATTTCCGGTTATGATAAAACAGAATCATTTCCAATGGTGTTTAAGATTTAAATCTTGGTTATTTGAGGGTGAAAGAAGCAATTTTTCGTACTTTTTTGATCATTTAAGAAAACACAACGAGTGTTGATAAGCATTCCCAAACACCATCTAAGAGTTCTATGCAACACAATACTTCTATACAAATACTTGCATTTAAATACAAATTTGACCATTTAGCAAATGTCTCATGGAAATTATCTATATAAAACAGGTTGACAAAATTAAAGGAGGAGTAAGGCTTGGGTTCATTACAATTGGCGACGGAGTTACTGAGGTTCCTGTGTACATTGACTGTTTGGTATTTCCAGCAGTCGCTGGTTCAACTCCATTTTTCCGAGCTGTAAGAGATGGCCCAAAGAAAGACCAGTCTCCTCCCGGAGAACCTAGAATCATGAAAAGCCTTCTTGCTGCTCTTAAAAAGTCGGTTGAGATAGCTGCACTTTGAGACCTTAATGTTTTATTCGTAAAGCACTATTTTGACTTAACGTTTATATTATATATATTTTTTTTCTTTCTGTGCTGTGACAAAATACTGATTTGTTTGTTGCGTCTCATTTTTTCCACAACAACAAAAACCTACATATACCACCAAAAATGACTGTCAATGTAATAGATAGGTGTAATCTAACAAGCATCTTTAGTACTTCAGTAAAATATCTAAACTGTTATTGATCATGCAAGTAGCGAGCCGGTCTGCCTTACGAGAAGGGGGGGTCCGGGGGGTCACGTGACCCCCCGGCGAAAAAAATTGTAGTGTAAATTTTTGAAATTTTTCGGCTATTTTTGTAATTTGCCCCTCCAACGGACCAATTTTTAGTGTAGTTTCTAAAAATTATCATATTTTGCCCCCCCTTGAAATTTTTTCTGGCTCTGCCGTAGCGAGCCGGTCTGCCTTACGAGAAGTGGGGGCATTGACCCATGAAATTTTGTGGCTTCGTTGCTATTTTGAATATATGGTTTATAAGCCCTCCAAAACTGTTTTTTCTAGATTTTCCACTGTCAACAAAGACCATAAAGTTGATGGGACACAAAACCAATAATTTGAAAAGCTATGAACCAATAGCTAAAACCGGAAACTCTAAAACGAATTAGCCTTCTTCCAATAGGTTCATAATGCTCGTACGCTTTGAATTTTAAGCTCAAATGGACTACTTCTGTTTTCGCAAAAACTGCTTCTTTCACATAAGAATGTGGATGGATTTAGTGGAAGCAAATGCATGTGATTTTTATATGTTAGAATGGGTATGTAACCGGTTTAAATGTTGGTGTATGTCAAAATGAGTTTGGTTGACTTGAACACTGTGACATTATAACTGTAAAGGAATGTTAACCTACTCATAGAAAAGGTTGTCACTATCATCACTAAAATGTAAGTGATTTTATGTTCAATTCTCGCTTGATGCAAATAACTTACGTGTTAACGCCAACTTTCTCAAAAAGGAGAAGGCTTTACTTGGTTTGTGTCAGTGCGGTAGCACGAGCCCCGTCAATTAGTTAGCCAAACGCTCGGAATTTTTTTTAATTTTATTTTTTATTTTTTAAAAGAATGACACTGTTTAAAGAATCAGAAAATGTTTAGCATAGGGTATCATCACTTGAGTTAAACCTTAACTCAGTGCCACGTCAGTGCCACATCAGCTTTAACATCTTAACCTTAACTAAAAAAAAACAACCCCTTATCATAACTCAGCCTTAACTCAACATTTTGGGCCCACTAGCTTTTATCATAATTAAACAAAAAAAAAAACTGAGTTAAAGTTTAACTTACCACACGGTGTGGAAGTTAAAGCTTAACTCACAAAAAAAACACCCCTTCACGCAGCGTTAAAGCTTTGACGCATCACCTTCACTTGGCCTTTAACGCAAGACCACGGTTTGGTTAACATGGGTTTAACGCAAAAATGTGAAACTTTCACCCACTTGCATGGTTAAGACACCGTGTGCTCTAATAAAGTATAGGGATGCAAAGATAGTTCACACTTGCCTTTTTCTTTTTCTTTTTTTTTTTCAAGGCAGGGCCTTTTTTTTTTTAGTTGTTGCCCCCTTTTTTATTTCTTCCTTTTTGTACGTATTAAACAACCCTCTTTATTCACGTGGCCTAAAATTTTGTATGTATTAGTTTCAAGAGTTGAGATTAATACAGATCTCATATTTGTAACAGATCAAAAGAAACAATCTTAGCTATCCATTTTTCATATAGATTTATAAAAAACTATTTTTCTCCATTTTTTTAAAAACAATATATCTTGCAAACGATAAATCTTCAATCTACAAAAAATACACCATCGCGACGAGAATTAAATTATCTATATATAGATATGCATTTCTCTATACTTTCGTCCATTTTTTTTTCTTTAAATTTTCGCCCAAAAAATCACATATGATTCGTAAAAATCAAATCAAATGTGATTTTTCTTTAAATTTTCGCCCAACAAATCATATGTGATTCGTAAAAATCAAATCACATGTGATTTTTACAAATCATATGTGATTTTTCAAATCACGTGTGATTTTTCTGGACGGAAATTTAAAAAAAAAGGTTCGTCGAAAGTATATAATAATGCATATCTATAGAAAGATAATTTAATTCTCGTTGCGATGGTATGATTTTTTTCGCGTAACGAACTGTTGCCTTAGTTTCAAACCACAATTATCAATAACATTTTCGTGAACATATGAATACAAAGTTTAGTAGAGCGACTAGTGGGTGTTGAGTCACCCCTAATCAACCACTTTATTAATTAATTGTTTATTTTACAAGCCGCTATTTTACTAATTTTTTTACATTCAACCCTTTTTATTCTATAAAGCATGTTTACAAAATTCATAAGTGAATAACTTAAACAACAAAAGACAACACTCTATATTAATTTTTGGAATGATATTTATCACTATGACTTTTGCGTTAAGCACGATCGACCCCTTAATTAAAAATTTTGTCTCCACCCGTGCAATCAAATGACCTTAGCATGTTATGTTCGAGAGGAGTTATTGTTAGAAGGTGATTTAAAATTTAAGGGTTGTTTAGTAACTTTGGTAATTTGTTTGACTTGTTCTACAAGTTTGATTGGAATTAGAAAACTATCTTATGATGATTAGTTTACCAATAAATAGGGATTATTAGCATTAGAACTCTTTGTACCTTTGGAATTTGTGTTTGGTACCTTTTGAATTAGAATTTTGGGTTTGATACTTTTGAATTTGTTTTTGTATTTGGTTTGGTGATTTGAATAAAGCTTCCGCTTTGTTTGTTTGATTTTATTTGTTTGATTCGTACTTTGATTGCCAATAAGTGGTATTAGAGCTAGGTTCGCTTAACCATGAAGAAAAAGAAGAAGAAAAAAAATCATTTATGGTTCGTTTAAATTGAAGTTCGATTGTTTTGGTTTGAGGAATCGGTTTGTTTTTCGTTTTTGATTTGAAGAATCGATTAGTGCTTTGTTTTTGAATATTAGTTTTGGTTCGTTTGACTTTTGATCGTATGGGATTGTAATACTTCGATTTGTTATGATATTTGCTAAGTATGGGATTCTGATGGGTTTGTTTTATTTGGGCTTTATTAGTCAAAGTTGTTTAATGTTGAGTTCAACATGACTAGTCATGTTGTCTCACATAAATATTAGTGGGTCCCACATTTTTAATTCAAAATAGATCATCTCATGGGACCCACTTTCTCTTATATGAGGCAACATGACTAGTTATGTTGAACTCAACATTAGAGGATCTCTATCCATTTCAAGGATTGAATATTCGGTTGTTTATTGGTTGTTTGGTTTTGTTTTGGTCTCACGAAACTACAAAGCACTCTTCGATCTATTTTGTTTGACGATGTTCGTATTTGTTTGTTTGGAATTTGGACCGTAATTCCTATTATATAAGTGGGTCATTAGATTATCCGTATCGTATTTGGAGCGTTTGAATTAGAGCCCGTTCGCTAAGTTATTTATTAACTTGAATTTGTTTGATACTCGGATAATAAGTTTGAATTTGGACCGTGATACTTATAAAATAAGTGGGTCATTAGAATTTGAAGTTGGTATTTGAAATTTGAAGATCGATTTGGTGTTTGAAGACTTAACTATTATTAGTTCGTTTGGAATTTTGTTCGATTGTTTGGAATTTGGAAATTTGGATATTCGTTTGTCGAGCTTTTGAAGTTGTTTGCCTGAATTTGATTGTCTTTGTTGAAGATCGTTTGAGCCGATTTGTTTGTTTGGTTAACCGTTTTGAATTTGTCGGTTAACGTTTGATTGTTCGCTTTGAAGTTATCGGCGTTTGCTTTGGATCGAATTTGTTTTGGATTGAATTTGTTTTGGAATGCTTTTGGGTATCGATCGTTTGATTTGAATTTGGCTGGTATCGCTAGCGTTTGGAACTTTGAATTTGATTTGAAGCAGGTGTAGGAGTTTATGTCATGGTGGAGATTGTTAGAAGGTGACTTAAACTTTAAAGATTGTTTGGTAACTTTGGTAATTTGTTTGACTTGTTCTACAAGTTAGTTTGGAATTAGAAAACTATACTGTAACAGTTAGTTTACCTATAAATAGGGATTATTAGAATTAGAATTCTTTGTACCTTTTGAATTTGTGTTTGGTACCTTTTAAATTAAAATTTTGGGTTTGGTACTTTTGAATTTGTTTTTGTATTTGGTTTGATGATTTGAATAAAGCTTCTGCTTCGTTTGTTTGATTTTGTTTGTTTGATTCATACTTTGATTACCAATAAGTAATGATATGACTCTTATTTGACAACTGCATAAAACACAATCTTGATTTGACCTAACTTGTGTTACCATGATTAAGCTATATTACTTGGTCAGTTTTTCTGGTTAAACTTAATTAATTTACGTAAATTGTTCTGATATGTTTTTATATACATATGTTGCGACGCACAGCAATAGGGCTGATCATCGGTCGAAGACTGGACCGGACCGACCAAGACCGAGACCGAGACCGAAATTGCTCAAAAACCAAGACCGAGATCGAGACCGAATGTGTTCGGTCCGGTCCTGTACAAGAAGGTAAAATGGTCGGTTTTTAGACCGGACCGGACCAGACCGAGATCGAAATAAGGAAAAACTCGAGACCGAGACCGGACCGCTAGTCCTTCGGTCCGGTCGGTCTCGGTCGGTCCGGTCCGTTTGCTCGGCCCTACGCAGCATGTACTAGACCTCCTCGTAGTGTAGAATAGTTGTTAAAAGATAGATTAAACGGTTGTAGTAGGACATTCTATATATTTTATGTGACTACCAACCCATATACTTTCTCGCTTTTTTTTTTTTTTTTTTGTTACACTCATTTGATCCCAACATTTGTTTTCGATCTTAAGAAACACGATGAAATTTTTTTTGGTACGATGATCTCAATCATGTGTACAAAGTACAAACTTATCCGGTCTATTTTTCCACAGTTTCATCCATAGTCCAGATTGTAAAAAGCGTGTATCTAACTGAAATAGTCAGAGAATAATGAGTTTAGAACTGATCAACATATCTTTTTTTCAAAATAGCGAGTTCATACTGGAACAAAAAAAGTAATACCTACCTACGTGTAATAGGATATTTACTATTTAACTTATCATAAATTCATGAATCATGATGTTCTATTCAAAGTTTAATTGAAATACCTTTTTAACAATGCAATCATTTTTTGACTTTTAACCAACTCCCTATTTCCCAATTAGTAAGTATAAAAATGAATTCATATTCTTTTTGAATTTGTAAAGTTAAATGATTGCTATTGAAGAGCTTGATAATGACACGTATCTAACAAAATGTACAATATATATGAAGCCACGACTTAATTAGTTTCTCAAGATCATTGACAACGAGTCAAAACGATATTTTATATACATAGTTTAGGTATCACTAATAAATTAGGAAAAAAATTGGGAGACATAAAATAGATGACTAGTTTTGTGCCTAATTTATGTGTAATTAGCTCATCAGATTGTGAAAAAGTGGGTCCGATTGATAAAACCAATGAATTGTTGACATACATGTTTAGACACAAAATTAAGCATAGCTTTTAGGTGTGCCAATCATTTCTCAATAAATTGACCCTTTAATACAAAAGGTTTGAGAGACTTAATTCATAAAAAAAAAAACGCAGAGTGTATTTGATAAAACTAGTGGTAAGTAGTGGGAATAGTAGCAGGAAACGCTTTATGACGCTTTTTTGAGTATCATTCGATTACAATATACCTTTATAAATTAATAATGTTAGGATCGAAATATTTTATTAATTTAACGAAATATTATTTTATTTATAAATTAATAATTTATTAATTTAAAAAGGTTTTACGTATGATTTTTAAATTTTCAAGTTCAATATATTAGTTATAATGTATACTAGTTAGAGATGAAAAATAAATTAGAAAAACATGTTTCCAATTAACATTTTGTGAATTCAAGGCATTGAAGAAATTAATGAATGTATACTAATGAATGTTACGAGGTTTAAGACATTGAAGAAATTGTGAAATGTTTTAGTAAATATTAGTTTATATTTTCATTGGGACCAATATATATACACTGGGGTTTCAAAAAAATTATCTTATTATTTTATCGATCGAGGTCTAGTAAACAGTGCTTAATGAACAATATACTAGTAATACTTTTTAATTAATTTGAATACAAATATAACCAATTTGGATTTGTATATTAATAAAACCGAGTCAGAGATGACAATTCTACATCGAGTACTGTCATAGACGACTTAAAAAGGAAGGTGCTTCCACGCATATGCATGGAAATTTCTAAGTGGAATTATTTTCTTTCTTTCGTTTCACTGACCTTTGTGCATGTTTCTCTATATATATACACCTGAACACTAATGTGTCTAATCAGCCAAAAGAATCGTGATACGTTAAGTTTATTTCTTCCTTGTTAGTTTCGCTGCTTAGACAAGCAAAAGATCGGCATATTAAGATTAGTATTGATCAAAGATCGAGGAATGCAGGGCGACGGAGGAGTGGTGACACCAGGGTTTAGATTCTACCCGACTGAAGAAGAGCTTGTATCGTTTTATTTAAAGCATAAGATGCAAAGCACGAATGACAGATTGTTGAAAGATATCGATAGAGTCATACCGCAGCTTCAAGTTTACGATTTCTATCCATCGGACCTCCCTCGTTAGTATTTCATTTATCTCTTCGTTATATTATTTCCCCAAAACCGTAGGAATTAGAGTACGTTCTAGCTAATATTTATGCATTCATGTGTGTATTCAAATGTATGTATATAGATCATGTACGTCAAATATGTATATATTAATGTATGTGCACAGTGCACATAATGCATATGCTTAAACTAATTTGTTTTCTAATAACTTCTATGTGCAGTTAATTTGTACTCATAGTTTTAGATATATATGATGCAATATATGATCATATGAAAGTATTGCCTTAGTAGATAACAATATGCACAAAGATAGCTTGATATCTTAGATATTGGAGTCATAAGTTAATTGGCTGCATATATGATATTGTGGAAACAGGTTATGCAGGAGCGTGGTGTCAAGGAGACCCCGAGCAGTGGTTCTTTTTCATCCCACGACAAGAGAAACAAGCAAAAGGACGTAGACCATCCCGCCTCACGAATTCTGGCTACTGGAAGGCCACTGGATCTCCTAGTGTCGTTTACTCTTCGAGTAATCGAGCCATTGGGATCAGGAAAACCATGGTTTTTTACAATGGTCGAGTTCCGCGTGGGACAAAGACCAAATGGAAGATGAATGAATACATAGCTTTAAAAGAAGAACCCTTTGCAAACACTTTACCCGAGGTATTGCTTGTTAAAATTTATTTTCTAGTTCGTATTCAAGTTTGAAATACTGGAATGCAGATTGAGTTTGGTTATCATACAAAAATATTAGCATCTATTCTACCTGCATGTGTTATTTCTCTACCTAATTGTTAATATTTATTTTCTTTGTTTTTTTAGATAAATTTATGCACACGAATTCTAACTTATCTTATTGTCTACTCGTAAGACAGACTAATAAAATGCAGTTGATGGAAGAATTAAGCTTATGTCGGGTGTATTTAAAATCAAAATGTTTAAGGGCATTTGATAGAAGACCGCCAAAAGATATGTGACAGATGAGTAAGTTCCGATTTCAATTCACAAAATCAGGCAACTACGTCAACTGATCATAGCCATACATTAATAATAGAGATCCTGGCATCGAACTTTCAGCTTCAACTAATCAGAAGACAATACTAAAGTTGATTTTCACTCCATAATCAAGAACGAAGATCAGAATTTGCTGGATCGATAGGAAAGACAGTCATTACTGGTTTTAATTTGTACCTTTAGGATCATTAGGCCATGCTGTAAGATTAGTTCATTAACTGAAAGACGATGGACTAATTAAGTTGTCTAATTTCATTTTTTTTCTTATGGATTTAGTTAGTTTGCTTGTGGCGATTTGTGATAGAAACACTACAACAAAAATGTTAATTCTACAAACTTTATCGTACACACTTTTAGAGAGCGTGTAAAAAGATTACAATTTCTTCGCATTTTTAAATGTGTACAAGTTTGTTACATATATGAGCGTGTAAACTTTACTTTAGACAACAGTATTAATACACGCTGATTCAACTTGCATTTAAGTTACACCTACGCTAAATTAAGATGTTGACATGAAATGTAAACCAATCAATCCAGTAAAAAAAGTTTGTCAACAAGATAAAAAGACCACTTGCGAATGATGGAAATCATACTTAAAATGTTAATTGCCAAAATGAATTTTATACCCTTTTTGGGAAAATTGCATACGTGCCTAACAAGTCCCAACATATATATGCATATAAGAGAAGAAAATATACGAGGACGTAAAGATTAAAGATGTTAACTATAAGTCTATAAGGTTCCATTCTTTTTTTTTCATTGGTGCGCCAGTCGCTTGTACTTGTATAGACTCAGAGTGCTGCGTTATAAAATTGAAGGAAATATAAGATACATAGGTTCAATTGCATTCATCTCAATGGTCATCACGATCATTTTTACATATATGCACATCTTCAAGACCAAAGAAGATAAGCTAGTTATTTGATATTCAAAAAGCAAGTCAGCAACCAATCCCACACTCCTGATAAAGTTCTGAAGCTACTTTTAAGTTTCGATCCATATGGGCTATGTCTTGTTTTCAATGTATCAAATGGGTTAAAAATTGATGGTTAACTAAAATTCAAGCGGGTTGAAAGTTAACAATTCTATATAACACATTAATTACTTACTAGTACTCAACAAATACAATAAGTCAAAAAGTTTGTGTGATTACCAGATCCAACCCGACCCGTTTGAACATGTATTAAAAATGATCCGTTTTGACGAGTTACCCAAGCTGCTTAAACGACCCATTTTGCCAACCAAAACAGCCTGTTAATCATAAGACATAATTTTGGTACAAAAGAAAGCATATTATGACTATAACAAATAACTAAAAAACATGTAAGGAAACAAGTAGCGATATTTCATTTATGATCCATAAAGAAAAACCAGAATAAAGTTAACACAAATAAACTATGTTATTGATCAGTTAGCCATTATTTTGGCTTTGTAATTAGAATACCACAGTTGTAACTAGAGAAAGCTCTTAAGGACATTGATTGTTGCAAGCTAAAAACTGTCAAATTGCAATAAGCTTATCTGTGATAGTACTAACAATTTAGAGATGCCTAAGTTTTAACCTCAAAAACAAACTTTACTTTTTAATCTCAACATACAAATGGATATTCTGGGAAAAGTTGAATCATATCTTCTGTCAAATCCTCAAATGGATGCTCTGGGAGAAAATGCATCATATTTTCAGTGGAAATTCCAAATGGATGTTCTAGGAGAAAATGATACATATCTTCCGTCACATCCAGACTTTCTGGTTTAAAGAAAAGAGGCCTTGAAACATGGTAACAACTATTAAAGAAAGGGTGCTGAAGGGCCTCCATTGCTGCTGGCCTCTTCAACGGATTCCATGAGAGAAGTCCACTAACCAGATTCACTAAATCCGGGCTTGCAGTTGGTAATATATCAGAAAACTGCGTACCAAGAAACTCTGGAAACCGATAATTGATCATACCCGCAAGATAAAGTCCCCCACACACACACCCACAAACCATGTACTTTCCGTTGGGGTGCCTAAAACACTGCAAATTTAAAATCATACCTGCTTCAGAATTACCTTGAAACAATGGTTTGAGAGTGAATAATTCAACCATCTGTGAACTCATTGCCCACATATCAATCGCATAATCATACATCTGTGAACCAAGAAGATCAGCCTCAGGGGCACGATACCAATGTGTTGTAACGTTTGTGTAAACAGCACAATCATTCATCTCCCGATCTGAACCAAGATCACCGATCTTTATTACATCTTTGTTCACAAGAATGTTATCAGGTTTAAGATCACGATGAAAGTAGCCTTTTCCATGCATGTATGCAAGACCTTGAAATAGTTGAAAGCGGCTCATCCTGTTGTTGTTCCATAAGTTGCGAAAGATTGCCTTCCATGTACTCAAATACCATGAACAAGAAGCCGCGCTCGTGAAAGATTTCTTTAACGTTAACAATATTAGGATGATTTTCCATCTTGATGTGCGCTCTGACTTCCCTTAAGTTCCTTGATTTGTCCCATGCATGAACCATACTTTATCATCAGTTTCATGATGGCAAACACTTCACCGGTCTGCAAATTTAACGCTTTCTACACAACCCCAAACGTTCCACGACCAATTTCCTCGATAATATTAGATGGTTTAGTAGGCCCAAGCCCAGTTTGTGGGCTTAGGGTTTATTAGGGTTTTATGTTATTTGTATTATAAATAGTCAATCAGTAAAAGATGATACCTACGGGGTTAACACCATTCAACATGGTATTAGAGCGGGTATGATCCAATAATCGAGGATAAAGATCAGACATTATGGACTAGGAAATACCATCATAACCGGTTTTAATTTGTATCTTTAGGAAAGATTAGGCAATTGCTGTAAGATTAGTTCAATAATTAACATGGACTAGTTAACCTGTTTAATTTCTTTAGAGTTAGTTAATTAGTTTGCTCAGATGATGCAAACCAAACTAAGATGTAAAAAATTTCTGAAATATGTACTGTTAACGTTAAGATACATTTCTTCATTGGTGAAGGAACTTGTAATCATTGGTTTTGAGGTTAAAAAATACACAAATACATCATTCACCTAAATGTTCACCATCATTGTTTACATATTTGCATATCGTCAAGACCGAGAGATTTACTCCAAAAAAAATAATAAGCTCTAGTTATTTGTTATTCATTAATCAAGTCACCAACCGAAACGACACTTTCCTGAGAGTGTACTAACAAAAATTAGATTTTACGGTTTTGCACCATTTGAGTTATATCTTATTTCTAATCGATCAAATGGGTAAGGAAAAACAGTTTACTAAAAGTCAAGCAGCCTGAAAGCCAACCATGTTACAAATATAAAAAGTCAAAACTGCTTGCGTGATCACCCATCCCGAACTGACCCGTTTGAAGTTGTATTAAAAATATCCATTTTGACGGGTTACCCAAGCTGCCTGAACGACCCATTTTGCCAATGTAGGTTCACATACTTGCATGTTTCACTAGCCTGTTCGTCATAAGTCACATGATTGTGGTACACAAGAAAGCATGTTTTGATTTTTGACTAGCAAAGAACTAAAAAGCATGGACAGAAACAACTAGCGATATCACATTCATTATCCATCAAACGTAAGGCAAATCGGACTAAAGTTAACATCAAATAAACTATGTTCTTGATCAGTTAGCCACAATTTTGGCAGTGTAATTAAAATACCATAGTTGTAACTAGAGAAAGCTCTTAAGGATACCATTGTTACTAGTAACATTTTAAAGAAGCCTAAGTTGTTAACCTCAAAACCAAACTTTACTTTTTCTATCTCGAAGTTCAAATGGATATTGGGAGAAAATGGATCATATCTTTAATCGCGTCTTCAAAAGGATATTTTGGAAGAAAACGAACTATATCTGCTGCCTAATCCTCAAAGTCAAATGGATGTTCTTGGAGAAAATCAATCATATCTTTGATCGCATCTTCAAAAGGATGTTCCGGAAGAACTATATCTGCTGCTGAATCCTCAAAGTCAAATGGATGTTTTGGGAGAAAATCAATCATATCTTTAATCACGTCTTTAAAAGGATGTTCTGGAAGAACTATATCTGCTGCCGAATCCTCAAAGTCAAACGGATGCTCTTGGAGAAAATAAATCACATCTTTAATTTCGTCTTCAAAAGGATGTTCCGGAAGAACTATATATCTGCTGCCGAATCCTCAAAGTCAAATGGATGTTCTGGGAGAAAATCAATCATATCTTTAATCGCATCTTCAAAAGGATGTTCTGGAAGAACTATATCTGCTGCCGAATCTTCAAAGTCAAATGGATGCTCTAGGAGAAAATCAATCATATCTTGTGTAAATTCAAACGGATTTTCTGGGAGAAATTGAATCATATCTGTTGTCGAATCCTCAAACAGATGTTCTGGTAGAAACAGAATCAAATCTTCTGTCGAATCCTCTCCTTCAGAACAGCTAGAGAAACTTCTCGTTTCCAAATTTCTTGTTTTCCTGTAAAAACTCATGCTGCAATGGCAATTTGAATCCGGTGGTCCTAGGATTAGAGAACAATCCACAGTTTCTGGTTCATAGCAAAGGGGTCGTGAAACATGGTAGCAAGTATTAAAGAAAGGATGCTGAAGCGCCTCTGTTGCTGCAGGCCTCATGCATGGATCCCACGCGAGAAGGCTACTAATCAGATTCAACAAATCTGAGCTTGCAGATGGTAATATATTAGACAATTTTACACCATGAAAATTAGGAAACCAATATTTGATATTACTAGCAAGATAAAGTCCCTCGGACCATGTTCTTTCTGTTGGGGTGCCTAATACTCTGCAAATATTATACATTACCTCTGCTCCAGATTCACCAGGAAACAGTGTTTCGAGGGTTAATAGTTCAGCCATGATTCCACCCATAGCCCACATATCAACCGCATAATCATACACCGGTGAACAAAGAATAACCTCAGGGGCACGATAGCAACGTGTCGTAATATAATCAGTGTATAGAGGACGGCCATTCACCTCACGAGCTGAGCCAAGATCAGCAATCTTTATTACATCATTGTTCACAAGTAAGTTATCTGGTTTAAGATCACGATGAAAGTAGCCTTTGTGATGCATGTATGCAAGACCTTGAAAGATTTGATAGCACAAGTACCTAATCTTGGTTTCTGAAAACGGCTTCTCCTGTTGTGCCAAAACTTGGTTGAGACTACATTCCATGTACTCAAAAACCACGTACAAGAAATCTTTATGTTTGATGATTTCTTTAACTTTGACGATATTAGGATGATTATTCATCTTCTTGAGTGCATTGACTTCCGGCAAATTCATGCACTCTTCCCACGAGACGTACTTTGTCATGAGTTTCTTGACGGCAACCACTTCACCTGTCTCCTTATCAATCGCTTTGTACACAACCCCAAACGTTCCACGACCAACTTCCTCCACACGTTTATACTTTTCCATCCAAAAAAGATTTGGCGAACGGGTTAGGAAAGAAGTAACAGAAGCTGAGTACCAGTATTGTATTGCAAATAGCCTTTGTGAATACGAAGTATGGAATCGGTTAATGCTAGTAATATAATACGAGTATAGGTTTATATAAGGGATGTTAAGTTTTATAGTTGTGGTCAGATACGAATACTTGAGTTGCAAGTTTGTCGATTAGGTATTTTTCATGCAATTATTATTAATAAAAGGAAACAATAATTCCATATATAAGAATAACAAACGCTATATTTGAGATTTTACAGTTTAATAAATATCAGAAGAGATTTTCTTCAATATGCCATCATGGTATATGTTTAAAACATTTAATAAACTAAAATTACCATATTTAAATGTAAGTTGATATTATTACTTTCCAAAATGGAGAAAGTGGATGAGTTGCAAATACCATAAAGGAGCAACTGAGCGAAAGAGTAATAACGCCGCTGTTTACAAATTTCTTTCATTTGCTAAGTTTAACATCATTTTACATGTAAATGAATTTAATTAAAAAAAAATACTTGACGAGGACATGATTGAAGAACTTGTTGATGCAAATAATGTTCTAAAAACGTTATTTATATCTTTCGATTACTTCACGTTTTGAGGATGACAAAATGTGAACTCACGTTACGTTAAAATTAACGTTAACAAGTTTTTAATCGGAAGATCCCGTCTCTACGCAAATCACTCTTGAACAAAGTTACAACTTGAACTAGTGATCAAAGAAGTGAATTTATGTTTTGAAAATTCATATTTTAAATGGGACAAAACATTTTTTCAAAAATACACATGACAAATTATTTTTGAAATATTAAGAAATGTTTTAATGAAAAAATTAGTTTGAAAATCACAACAGCTATTTTTCCCCCCAAAATCAGCTCCAACCTTCCCCAAATAAGTTTTCACCAGAAAAGACAAAATTTGGAGCGTCCTAGTCTACCACGGCTCCACGGTACCGTTAAATTTAACGGAGCCGTGGGTTATTTAAAGGAGCCGTCCGTACCATTTTTTCTGTAATGTTCAGATTTTCTTTGCCTATAAATACCAACCCCTTTCACAGTTTTAGGCACCCTTCACACACAGAAAAAATCCCTTAGCTAAATCCTCTCACACCTTTCACTTCTTAGGTTCATTTAGATTAGTTTTTCTTTGTTTCAAGAGTGATCCAATCATCCTTCAAGTGATCCTCTTCATACCTCTTCACTAGCAAGAGAAGAACACAAGTATCCAAGTTGATACAAGGTGTTGTCATCCCTCTTTATTAGCAAGAGAAGAACTCAAGTAATCAAGAAGATACTAGAGTTATAGTTGATAGGTTTTTGTAACACTTGTTACAACCTTGTTGTGTCATAGCATATATCAAGTTTATTTCCTTTTTGTGAGTGAGAGTGAAGATCAAGTATGATCTATAGAGATAGTGAACATCTCTTGAAGCCATTGGGCTTGTGTGATTGATCAAGAAGATCAAGGGTCATTAGGTTAGTGTTAGTTGAGTAGAGTGAAGTGAGTGTTGATCATTGTGATCGTGTTGAGATCTTGGTGATCTCTTGAAGCCACTGGGCTTGTGTGTTTGGTCACGTGGACCTTGGTAGATTGGTGCTAGCTAAGATTAGCACTCGACATCTAGCTTAGTGTCGGTAATAGGATAAGCGACGTGTACGGTTTTCTCTGCCTGAAGGGAGGTTGTTGATATAGTGTTTGAAACTCTCGAGTGTGGTACTCGGGGAGTGGAGTAGGGCGAAGAAGAGCTTCGTAGCCGAACCACTATAAATCCTCTGTCTCGGTTTGATCTTTCCAACTCTACTCTTTACTTTTATTTGTTATTATTACTTAGCTTAGTGTGTAGTTCATATTGGTGTTGATTGATTACACATAGAGTTCGAATCAAAGTTTCCAATAGCATACTTTTAAAACAAGATTTTTAAAAGAAGTTTTTAAACCGGTAAACTATTCAACCCCCCCTTCTAGTTTCCCACAATTGGTATCAGGAGCCACGTCAGTCAAGATTTTAAAGTATATTGTATTTTAAAACTTGAATCGATCAATGGATTCCGATAAATATCTAGAAGGGCAATCTATGCAAAGACCACCACTTTTCGAAACCGATTGTTTTATTTATTGGAAAACAAGATTCGAAACGTATGTGAAATCAAAAGACATTGATCTTTGGCATGTTATTACCGAGGGTGACTTTCAACCTATTCAAAAGAATCCGGAAACTAAAAAGGATGAAATAGTTTCTTATGATAAACAAAGTGATGAACTAAAAAGGAAATTAGCCAAAAATAATGAGGCTAAAATGATGATTTATAATGCTTTGCCTAAAAAGGAGTTTGAAAGAATCTTCATGTGTAATACGGCAAAAGATATTTGGAAAACCTTGTTAGTCACTCACCAAGGTAATAACCAAGTCAAAGAGAACAAGATAGATCTTCTTGTTCAACAATATGAACAATTCTCCATTTCGGAGGATGGGTCAATAGATAATGCTTTTGCTAGATTTAATACTATTATCACTAGTCTTAAAGCTCTTGATGAAGGTTATTCTAGTAAGAACTATGTTAGGAAGTTCCTTAGAGCTCTACATCCTAAATGGAGAGCAAAGGTCACCGCCATAGAAGAGTCAAAGGACTTGGCGGCATTGTCACTTGATGAACTTATAGGAAACTTGAAAGTTCACGAGATGATCATCAAGAAAGACTCTGACATTGTCAAAGGCAAAAGCGAGAGAGTTAGATCTCTAGCATTAAAAGCCAAGAAGGAATCTAGTGATGAGGAATGTTCGAGTTCCGGTAGTGAAGATGAAGAGTACGCACTAGCCGTTAGGAACTTTAGAAAGTTCTTTAGGAGGAAAGGTAGATTTCCTAGACAATCTCGCGATGAGAAGAAGTCATCCCAAAGAAATCATGATGAAAGAAAAGGGACAAGTGATAGGAGATGCTATAGATGCGGAGATCCTAATCACTTCATAGGAGAATGTCCTAAGCCACCAAAATCCAACAACCAAAGAGCCTTTGTAGGAGGTTCTTGGAGTGATAGCGGTGAAGAAGAAGAGAAGAAGCCTAACGATGAAACGTGCCTAATGACTCAAGCTTCTAACGAGGTACATTCTGACTCTTCTTATTATAGTGATAATAATTCGTCAGTAGATGACAGTGAATTACATGACGAATACAACAAACTTTGCGTAGTTAGTACTAAGATCTTAGGTAGAAACACAAAGCTAAAATTAAAATTAAAAGAACTAGAACTACAAGTCTTAGAACTAAATGATAAAGTCAAGAGACTTGAGAAAAACAAGGAAGTAGACTTAGGATGCGGGTCATGTATTAGTCTTCAAGTAGAAAATGAAAAACTTAAAGAAAATGCTTTAAGAATCATTAAGTTTGATGAAGGAACTAAAAAGCTTAATGATATACTTGAAAATATTAGATATAGTGAACATGACCGTTCGGGTTTAGGATTTGACCCAAATCAGGCTTCTACAAGTGGTACTAAACAAGTAAAATTTGTAATGCCTGAAAAGTCCATGTCTGAAGGTGACGGCACCATTAAAGGCACAGACGGCACCACTAAACTTAGTGGTACCGTGGTACCGTGTGGTGCTGAGGACAAAACTAGGTCAATTCTGAAAAGTAACTTAAGTCCTAAACCAAGTCACGTAGTTGTAAATAGAACTAAAGTGTCTACTCCAAGTAGAGAGGAAACCAAAGGCTTTAACAAACCATTGTCATCTCCCGAACATGGATTTGTAAAGCGTGACACTAGGTCAACTACTCCTCCACCTAGAAAGGTAAAACTCTCCCAAATCTCGGTCTAGAACTCCTCTACCGAGAGGTAACTTTAGAAGACAAAATCATCCAAGTAACTTTCCCGTAACTTGGAATGATCGTCCACCACAAAGTTACTTACCATGGGAAATGTGTCCTCCATTCTCACATCCTAAACTAACGCAACAAATGCGTGGGATGTTTAACTCTAACAACTTTGGACCCATGAGATATTGGGGACCAGATGTTTGAACATTTGTTTTGCTAGGAAAACATGAGTGTAAATAAACCTTGGAGTCTAACAAAAGGAGTATGATGCGTTATCAAGCAAATCCGGTGATGCAATAGTCAAGTTGTGTCTTTCATGCTTAACATCCAACAAAGGTACCCTAGTCTTCTAGTTTTAAGAGCAAACACCTCAGGCACAGGTACGCTTTCTTAAAACACCCTTGTTGATAGAAATGCTAAGCATGTAGTAGTGTTAGAATCTAACTTGGTAGGCACTGTCATAAAGAAACAGAAATTCACAATTCATCATTACGAACTCAACTTGTCCAGAAATATTCGATGATCGCTTCAAGATCATGCGTGACAAGTTTGAAACGAAAATGATGAGGGAATTAAGTTTCTTCCCTGGCCCGTAGATAACTCAACCTAAAGAAAGTATCCACATAAACCTATGTATACTATATATGTATAAGATACTTAGATTAGACAAATACTAATCTATACTAATGCCCATATCCGTGATAACGAATCTCACAAGAGACGATGAAGGTGAGTACACGGATATAACTAGGTTAGGGGCACAATAGGTAAAGTAGTTTACCTAACGACAAGTAGGTCCATTATCATGAATAGTGTTGGCTTTGTGCCCACTTGTAAGAAGTGTCCCAAAACTTCTTACATCAAAGTGTTCAATGTATCATACGATGCATTGAAGATACTACACACTTGATACTATGATAACTCAAGGAGACGGTTGTAGAAAATGTTTCTATACCAACTCTGATAATGCGAGAGTTGATGTGGATTGAGACATAAAGAGCAATGTTTGTACCTTCATAGGTTTGTTAACAAACTTCCTGGTTCCCCAAGAAACAAACTACTCTTGCTATTTCCACGACCGAAGCCGAGTACGCAGAGCCGGAAAGGCATGACAACAAACACTATAGATGAGACAACTCCCTGTGAAGAGTAGCAGTCAAGATGCCATTAGACTTGTCCTGGAACCCTATAGTTTGCTCATGAACGAAGCTCGTCAAAGTACGTCATCTCCCCGCGAAAAGACATCTCCTCCGTCATGATAACGTCGAAAGAGAAATCTTTTCTTTGAAAAGTATCTCTTCTCACCTTAACCTTTACATTCTCGTCAAATGACCTCTTAATACTCCATTGGAAATATTAATGTCATCTCTCACGTCCCATCATATGACTTTTCAAGTCATTCCTCATATCCCGCTCATGACTATTTCAATATTTCTATGGAAATATTAAAGTCATCCCTCGCGTCATACCTTATAACCTTTCATCCCCTCTTATGACTATTTGAATATTTCTCCGGAAATATTGAAGTCATCTCACACATCCATCTTATTCTCGACTCATGACCCTTGAATATTTCATTGGAAATGTCAAGTCATTCCCTAAGCCTCATCTCATGACTTCTTAATATTTCACTGGAAATATTAACGTCATTCCTCGCATCTCGTCATATGACTTTTCAATTCATTCCTCTCATCCCGCTCATGACTATTTGAATATTCCTTCGAAATATTAAAGTCATCCGTCACGTCATACCTCATAACCTTTCATCCCTTCTATGACCTCTCGAAAGTTTCGCGGGAAACATTGAAGTCATTCTCTACAAATCGCCCATGACTTTTTTAAGTCATATTTTTCACTCGTCACATGACTCATGAATATTTCACTGGAAATATCAAGTCATTCCTCGTGTTGCGTACTCTGACTAATTAAATATTTCATGGGAAATATTATAGTCATCCTCTTAAACACAACTCATAACTTCTATTTATTTCACGGGAAATACTAGAAGTAAATCCTCATCCAATGACAACTTAGTCAATTTCCTCGGAAACACTAAGGTCATTTCCGGTCATCCCATTTAATCATCTTTCGTCAAAAAGTTTATTAGGTATAAACTTTTTCCTCGTGTCAAAAAGTCTTACTAAATAAGTAAGATTAATCAGCCAAAAGTCAAAACAGAAGAAAAACTGGACCATCAGACATACGGCTCCACTAAAGAGCCATGGCTCCACTAATGTTTAGTGGAACCGTGGAGCCGTGCATCTGATAAACGCGCCCAGTTACTCTTTTCTTCTGCACAAATTTTCCAAACACACAAAACCACTTCCACTTGCTGTCAAAACCGAACCATAACACCATAATTCAATCAATCTTTTGCAAATCAAGATTGAGGCATTGAAATTAACAAATCCTAACCACAACATCATCTATTGTAAGTAATTCACTCTTAATTTCTTTTAAATTGAGTCTAGGGTTTGTTCTTGAGTATAAATCCGAATTGGGAATTTTCAAAATTAGTTAAACCCTTGTGAAATTAAGACTAGGATTAGACAATGTAGCATTCACATGATTCCCTAAACCTAGGATTTCCAAAAACCCATTTGTGTTGCAAAACCTAATCCGAAATTAACAACTAAAATCGGATTATGGTTGATTGCTTGTAGTGGAATCATGTTTAGGATGATTAAAATTGGATTAGGAACGTTCTGCATTAAAGCTTTTCAATCTTAAAGCTTGTTGGCGCCATGTTGAGGCATTTGCCAAACACCCCAATTCGATCATTTTTCGAAAAACTTCACAAGTCTAGGATCATGAAATTTTTTTTATGCATTGTTGATGCAAATTAAAAACGTTTTTGCATGCATACATGAACTCTCAAATATGACTCGAAGTACATAATTGATTTGTATTGTTCGATATATTTGATTGAGCAAAAGTGAAGTTAGGAGCGTTTGGGTAATCTCTTTAGGATAGTTTTAGAGTCGAGATTGCCGCACCTCCACATTGTTTGCATTTAGGCACACACACTAGAAGTGTAATCATTAAAATGCAACGAACTAATATATACAAAAATATTTTTTTGTAGATAAACAATGCCTCGAAATGATTATCAAGATACCAAACCATACATTCTTAGTACTCTTGAAAATCTAAACATTCCCGATGAGCAAAGAGCTTATCTCGCTAAAGTCCAAAATCGATACATACATGAAGGGCGTGTAGTCGATGCACTCTATGTCACGACAGACAACATCGGTGCCTGTTTCCCTTCTATCGAGTTCGATTGTTTATACAAAATAAACGATCAAGTCTGTCCTCGTTTTATTCTCGAGTTCTATAGTCATGTCCGTACCTACACCGATCTTGACGGAAACGTCTTTCTTGATTTTTGGATTCGACACCAAAATATCATATTGTCTGTCACCGAGATTGGTCACATTCTCGGTATTCCCTCATATGGTCAGTGTGCATTCACTAAAGACCATTCTCTAGAGTCTCTTTACTACAATCTTGAGAACGTAGGTGCCTATTGTACCGAAGTTCCCGACATTGAAGTAATTAAACAAGTAATTCAAATCCCTTGAGTCACCAACACGTATAAAAAACGTGATGGTTCCATCGTCTACCTCGACCCAAACAAAATATACCTCAAAGAGCTCCGTCCCGATATTAGAAATTGGGAACTTCTTCTGCGTGAGAACGCATTAAGCCTTGCAGGCAACCGTGATCACGTTCCGGCAAGTCTTGCCCACATGCTCTACTATCTTAGTATCGAGGAACCTTACAACCTCGCATACTACATGGTCAAACGGATGGCCAGTATTCATCGTCGTTCCAATGAGCTCATGCCATACGACATGTTGCTTACTCGTTTATTCAGGTGGGTTATACAAACCTACCCATCTCTCAATGATGTCGACTATGTCCTAGTCAATCCGGTTATGAAACCACTTGGTGGACCACAACATCGCACAAAGCAACGTAAGGACAAAGGGTCCAAACGTGGTCGTAAATCCACTTCTGATATTCCCCATTCTTCCTCCTCATTCGGTCACAGTTCGTCCTCTCAACCCATGGATGAGGATGATGATGAGGTGAACGAAGAAGGAACGTCTCGTCCTAATACTCCCTCTCCCGACACCTTCTTTGACAACCTTGATACCTCATCATTTCGACGTACAACCGACCTCGAAAATGGGATGGTAAATCTATCCCACGTGATGAGAAGGCAAACCACAATGTACAATAGACAAGTGGAGATGCATGAGCAAACTATCGGGGGATTCAAGTCCATCGGCAAGGCGATCAAAGGGCTTGGGAACAAGATCAAAAAGTTGGGGAAGAAATGAGACTAGTTAGGATTAGCTTAAGTAGTACTATTAACTTAAGTATTATTAAGCTATTATAAATAAAGTCATGGCATTAACTTGCTTGGAATGTTCCCTTGAACATGATTAATTCTCTTATTAATTAATCCTCATGTTGATTTATCTTGCCTAACTCATGCATGTTAGCTTATTTTATTACATGCACTAGATGTTAAAAATGCTTGAATTCATGCATGCTTAATAGTTGCCTAAATACATAGATGATCACATGATCATGTTAGTTGCTAGTTGAAACTAGCTTTAGGAGTTCTATGTGTTTAGTGATTTGAGGCTTTGAGATTTGCAGCCAATGGATTCCCCAGAAAATTACCCCATTTAGGCTGCCTAAAACCCTGCAGACCTGGAAAGAAGGTCAAAAGAGCCCACGGCTCCATTAAATAGGCTGCGGCTCCACTAAATTTAGTGGTACCGTCGCACCTTTAATGGTGCCGTGCCTCTGGAAGACGAAAACTGCTATTCTCTTCCACTTTTTGACTTCTTTTCCCTGAAAAACTGCAACCATAACCTGATTTCCATGCACCCAAATCCCCAAATCCAACATTTCAAACTTGCATGCTTATGATTTGGCTATTTAAGCTAACATTATGCATTGCCATCCTTACACCCATCCTTACACCTTCACATTCACCATACCATCATCATGGGATCAAGGGTATTCAAGAAACAAAGATTCTACATCAAACCAACAAATGAAACCACTCAAATTGATCAATGGATCAAGAGTACTCACACATCACAAGTCTCACCAAACACCAAAGAGACAATTTTCATTGATCTCACCTTGGATGATGAAGATGATACACACACACCCATAACCTCAACCAAATCATCATCTTCTTTCACTACACCCCATGCTCCATCCAAGGCAACATCAACCAAACCAACATCCTCATCCTCCACAACCTTTAGAACCAACACACCTTTAACCTTCACCCCATCATCTTCACCATCACCACAACCTTTAGCCCTCACACTAGCCCTATCACCCATATCACCTTTTGAACTTACCACCAACACATCATCATCTTCCCTATCACCATCACCTCAACCTTTAATGGGTCATCCCATTCTTTATCCCCTACAACCACACACCTTGAGTTGTGCTTGTTGTCACCACAACCAACTCCTTATCATGGGCCTTAAAGATGAATTGAGTCTTCAATTCTCCTACCTTGAACACCTCCTCACACCACCACAAGGACCCATCATTTTACCACCTCCACCACCACATAGCCCAACCAACTAAACATAGTCATGTTTAGTTTTTCCCAATAAATACATAGGAACCCTTTTGAAGTTGGAAGCAAATCTAGAAGCCTCATGTTACTTTAGATGTTTATGTGTCTTCTTGTTAGTTTAATTTGCTTTCCTATTGTAGTCATACTTATGTATGACATTTATTTTATATTTATGTAATGGGCTTTTCATTTTGGCTACTTAGCCATAATTCTTTTATTGTGGTTGGATATTTGTCTTATGTGCTACTTGTTAGATATTGTTTATTTGCCGTCTAACCTTGTTTTGTAGCACGAACCATTGCTCGATTCCTTTGTGTTCTCCAAATAAGGGAGAGTACACATCAAGGGGGAGCCTTAACCACCTTTTTTATTTGACAAAAAGGGGGAGAAATGGGAGTAAACTCATTAAAAACTTGTTAAAACTAATTTTAACCTAAAATGAGTTTATATTTTGTCATCATCAAAAAGGGGAGATTGTTGATGCAAATAATGTTCTAAAAACGTTATTTATATCTTTCGATTACTTCACGTTTTGAGGATGACAAAATGTGAACTCGCGTTACGTTAAAATTAACGTTAACAAGTTTTTAATCGGAAGATCCCGTCTCTACGCAAATCACTCTTGAACAAAGTTACAACTTGAACTAGTGATCAAAGAAGTGAATTTATGTTTTGAAAATTCACATTTTAAATGGGACAAAACATTTTTTCAAAAATACACATGACAAATTATTTTTGAAATATTAAGAAATGTTTTAATGGAAAAATTAGTTTGAAAATCACAACAACTATTTTCCCCCCCCAAAAATTAGCTCCAACCTTCCCCAAATAAGTTTTCACCAGAAAAGACAAAATTTGGAGCGTCCTAGTCTACCAC
Organism: Artemisia tridentata subsp. tridentata; assembly: GCA_021014915.2. NCBI lineage: Eukaryota > Viridiplantae > Streptophyta > Magnoliopsida > Asterales > Asteraceae > Artemisia > Artemisia tridentata. Next base: position 300,292,956 of record CP139508.1, read on the forward strand.
GGCTCCACGGTACCGTTAAATTTAACGGAGCCGTGGGTTATTTAAAGGAGCCGTCCGTACCATTTTTTCTGTAACGTTCAGATTTTCTTTGCCTATAAATACCAACCCCTTTCACAGTTTTAGGCACCCTTCACACACAGAAAAATCCCTTAGCTAAATCCTCTCACACCTTTCACTTCTTAGGTTCATTTAGATTAGTTTTTCTTTGTTTCAAGAGTGATCCAATCATCCTTCAAGTGATCCTCTTCATACCTCTTCACTAGCAAGAGAAGAACACAAGTATCCAAGTTGATACAAGGTGTTGTCATCCCTCTTCATTAGCAAGAGAAGAACTCAAGTAATCAAGAAGATACTAGAGTTATAGTTGATAGGTTTTTGTAACACTTGTTACAACCTTGTTGTGTCATAGCATACATCAAGTTTATTTCCTTTTTGTGAGTGAGAGTGAAGATCAAGTGTGATCTATAGAGATAGTGAACATCTCTTGAAGCCATTGGGCTTGTGTGATTGATCAAGAAGATTAAGGGTCATTAGGTTAGTGTTAGTTGAGTAGAGTGAAGTGAGTGTTGATCATTGTGATTGTGTTGAGATCTTGGTGATCTCTTGAAGCCACTGGGCTTGTGTGTTTGGTCACGTGGACCTTGGTAGATTGGTGCTAGCTAAGATTAGTACTCGATATCTAGCTTAGTGTCGGTAATAGGATAAGCGACGTGTACGGTTTTCTCCGCCTGAAGGGAGGTTGTTGATATAGTGTTTGAAACTCTCGAGTGTGGTACTCGGGGAGTGGAGTAGGGCGAAGAAGAGCTTCATAGCCGAACCACTATAAATCCTCTATCTCGGTTTGATCTTTCCAACTCTACTCTTTACTTTTATTTGTTATTATTACTTAGCTTAGTGTGTAGTTCATATTGGTGTTGATTGATTACATATAGAGTTCGAATCAAAGTTTCCAATAGCATACTTTTAAAACAAGATTTTTAAAAGAAGTTTTTAAACCGGTAAACTATTCAACCCCCCTTCTAGTTTCCCACAGAACTAGTGGAGAAGTACATGGAGTACATAGAGCATGGCAAGAGGTCTCAACCAAAGAAAACGTAGAATTCGTTTTTTCTACAGCATAGGGCTAAAGCCTTACCTACGCCGGAATACCTACTATTTAATTTTGTTTTGGTGTCGTGATTTATATACGATGTATAAGACTCTAGCCTTTACTCCGTATATGTTTTTGGTTTGCTTTTAGATTTTACTTTACATGGTTACGCCGTATTGGATTAATGCCTTTACGCCGTATACAAGTCGCGATAGGTTTCCTTATTTTAAGTTTTAAGACGGTTCTAGACGAATTTTGTCAATTTTTTCCTCAAGTTTGGTTTCCCTATAAATATAGGGATTGGGTTCATTGTTGAGGCATTCAATAATCAATAAAATTCTTGACTTTTAGTCTTTAAATCCGTTGTGATTTGTTTAACCCTTGTTAGGGTTTATTTACATGCTTTCGTTATACGTCAGTTGGCATCAGAGCCTGTTGGTATCCTGATGATGAAGGATGCAGAGATTCCTCAAACCCGTGTCGTTGGTGGGGTTCGGTCGACCGAAAAGGTGGATAGTGCGATCAATGATCTCACTTCCAAATTCGCGAGTATGTCCATTGTTTTTGATGAGATACGATCCACGATCGTAGGTGGTGGTAACCATCCCAATCGCGAGGGTAACGAGCATGTTAATCCTAGATTCCATACCAATTATGAGGGATTATATGATAATCATGGGCGTAACCAACCTCCTAAACGAGTTTGGAGACATGAGGATGTTATGTTTTCAGATGATGAAGGAGAAGAAGCTTATGAGTTTGATGAAGGTCGTAGGGGAGGCGACCCAAGACGTAGGGCTATGGTTGGAAGGAATGTCAATCATCGAGGCTATGGTGAGCGACAAGGTTATCGGGTCAACGCCGAGATTCCCAACTTTGTTTGAAATCTTGACATTGAGGCGGTGCTAGATTGGTTATATGAAAGTAAAGATCGTGGCTTATAAGTTGCGTGGAGGAGCAGGAGCTTGGTGGCAATGTGAAAACGATAACCGTAGGGCACAAGGTAAACGACCCGTGGATACTTGGATGAGTATGAAGAGGATGATCAAAGGTAGGTTTTTCCCCCCGGATTTTGTGCAAATTTTGTACCAACAATACCATAATTGTGTCCTAGGTAAGAGAACCGTATCCGAATATACGGGTGAGTTTTTGAGGTTGCAAGCCCGTTGTAACTTGTAGGAGACAGAGGAACAAACCACGGATAGGTATATAAGTGGTATGAATTCCTCAATTAAAGAGAAGTTGAGTTTGATGTCGATTAGGTCCGTGGATCAAGCTCAAAACTTGGCAATAAAAGTGGAGAGGATGGCTTCTAAAATCGGAGTTAGGTTTAGGCGTGCTACCATAGAGGGTTCAAGTACTTATGAGAGTTGGCCCAGTCAAAGCCAACATTCCTTTCCTAGTACTACTACTACAACCACAAGTTCTAAGGCTAGTGGGAGTGGAGTGGACAAGAAAAAGGTAAGTCAATAGTCAATTCAAACCCTTATGCTAAACCAACGGGTACTAAATGTTTTAGGTGTGGTGAACCGGGACATAGGTCAAATGTGTGTCCTAAACGAGCTACTCTTTATACGATGGAGAGCGGGAATGATGAAGTGTTTGGTGACGATCCATTTCAAGAAGAAGATGAATTAGAGTACACCGACTTTGTGTTCACCTAAATTCATCGCAACGTAATAAAAGTTTTCAAACTAAATGCTTGTTAAGGAGAAGATTTGTTCTATTATCATTGATGGAGGAAGTTGCGAGAATTTGGTGTCTAAGGCTTTAGTTAAAGCTTTTAAGATACCAACCGAGCCTCACCCAAATCCATATCAAATTGGTTGGATTAAGAAAGGACTGGCGATTAAGGTGACCAAGATTTGTAAGGTTCCTCTTGCTATTGGGAAACATTACAATGAGTTGGTTACTTGTGATGTGGTTGATATGGAGGCATTTCATGTCTAGCTAGGATAACCATGGCAACATGACGTGGATGCTACACACCAAGGTAAATAAAATATGTACTTGTTTAAATGGAGTGTAAAAACCATTGCTATCTTACCTTTAGGTGTTACTTCTCCCGGGAAGAAATTGGAGAGCAAGACTTTAGTGATATTGTTTTCATCACCAAAGGAGTTTCAAGCCGAAAAGAAGGAAACGGGAGTTTCATACGCTTTGGTTGTTAAAAGAGTTGAAGATGGTGTTAGTGCAAATATTACGATATTTAAACTAAACGTTTTCTTCGGTTTTAATAATGACAAACATGTAACTTGTAATACATAACGTAAAATGTGCAAGTTACTTGTAAACACAAATCATCAATGCATACTTACATCAACACCTCCCGACGTCTCAAGTATGCTTCAACGAAGTCGTAGATTTCCATCCCGACATAAATCACTCAAGGTATGGACAAACAAATCTACTACTTGACAAATGATCAAAGGATTATAATTTTCTAAACTTCACATTTTTATAAATGTGACAAAACATTTTTCAAAAATACATTTTACAAATTATTTTTGAATTAAAAAGAAATGTTTTATTTGGAAAAATCATTTCAAATTATTTTGAATTACCAACAGTCATTTTTCCCCCCAAAACAGCTCCAACTTCCCCAAATAAACCTTCCCCACTAAAGACAAACGAAGGAGCGTCTACGGCACCATTAAATAGGTACGACTCCATTAAATTTAACAGAGCCGTCGCGTATTTAGTGGAGCCGTGGGTCTGTAACGGTCAGATTTTCCTTTGCCTATAAATAGTGGACCATTCCACACTTCCAACTTGATTTTTCCAGTGAGTTTTTCTCTGGTATAGTCCACCTCACTTAAAACACTTTCCTTGATCATTTGGAGAGTCTTAGGTTGTTTAAGAGTGATCCAATCATCCATTCAAGTGATCCTGTTCATTCCTCTTGATTAGCAAGAGAAGAACACAAAGTATCTAAGTAGATACAAAGTGTTGTCATCCCTCTTGATTAGCAAGAGAAGAACACAAAGTATCCAAGTAGATACAAAGTGTTGTCATCCCTCTTGATTAGCAAGAGAAGAACACAAAGTATTCAAGTTGATACAAAGTGTTGTCATCCCTCTTGATTAGCAAGAGAAGAACTCAAGGTATCCAAGAAGATACAAGAGTTGGAGTTGTTAGGTCTTGTAACATTTGTTACACTCTTGATTGTATCATAGCATACATCAAGATTGTTTTTCTTTTGTGAGAGAGAGAGAGTCAAGATCATTGTGATCTTAAGAGATAGTGAAGATCTCTTGAAGCCATTGGGCTTGTGTGATTGATCATGTGGATCAAGGGTAGATCGGGTAGATCGTGGTAGATTGGTGCTAGCTAAGATTAGCACTCGACATCTAGCTTAGTGTCGAAAAACAAGTTAAGCGACGTGTACGGTTTTCTCCGCCTAAAGGGAGTTTGTTGATTAGTGAAGTAACTCTCGAGTTGGGTACTCGGGGAGTGGAGTAGGGCGAAGAGGAGCTTCGTGACCGAACCACTATAAATCACCGTGTCCGGTTTGCGCCTTCTAACTTATCTCTTTACTTTCATTTCATTCGTTATCGCTTTATATTTATATTTGCATAGCGTATATGTTTGTGTGGCTAGTTGCTTATGTCATGATTGATTATGTATGCTCCATGGTTTGATTGTGCATATGTTGTAGTTTACTATAGTCATCTCTAGATGCTATAAACTCATAGTTGACACTCTTCATATTACGTCACACTCGATCGGGTATTTGATACAAAAAGTTTTTAAGTTTTTAAATGGAAACGTATTCACCCCCCTCTACGGTTTCCACAATTGGTACCAGAGCCACGTCGCTCAAATTTTTAAAAAAAATGGTTTTCAAAATTGAGTATGATCCATGTATCAAATTACCCATGAATGTGATAAAATATGAAAAGTATTTAGTTGCTTAATACTTACAAGTTTTGTTGTTAAGTATACTTTGTCATACTAGCTTGAAGGTTTTCTTAAACCACTAAAAGAATAGTGTTTTTAAGTGTCCGGTCATGTTTTCAGAACGAGTCATTATGTCATGCAGTTCTGAATCAGAAAACAGACCACGGTACCACTAAATATGGTACGGTACCGTTATATTTAATGGTACCGTGAGTCATTTAATGGTGCCGTGCATCTGTTTGTCTGTTTTTCACTTTTGGTTCATTTTCAGAAATCCATATAAAATCAACCATAAGTCTGTACAAGTCGTGTCGCCCATTATTTTAAACAATGATGAGTCTACTTTCATTTGAGAAATAATTTTATGAATTAGTTCTAAAAGAAAGCATGATAAAGTCCTTGATTTTCAACTAAAGGTCTTCTGGTCATACAGTTTGCGTAAATTTTTGGTCAAACTAAAAAAGGGCGATTCAACTTTTAAACCTTGACGTGTTTTCAAAGTGACTCAGCAAAAATATTTGAAATGGGGAGGAAATCAATTCGTTTTCAAATAAAATCAAGCTTAGTATACATTGTTATACCTAATACACAAAATGACGATAAGTATTTTTGTGTGTTAAGCTAAATTGCTATTTGCTTATTATAGTTTTCCGGTTTATGCGTTTATAAGGCTCATGCTAAATCACTTGCACTATATTAAGTAATTAGTTTGCATTGCATATAGGCATCAACCATTTGTCTTGCATTTGTTGCAAGTTCTTAAAATGGTTTAGTAACTTTCTTAGGAATAGAAACTAAGTTGGTAGATCATGTGTGTCGAAATATATTGTCTTACACAATTATTTTTCCAAAGGTTTAATTGTAAAAAGTACATCACCCCAAAATACTTAACACTTTCATAAAATCCGTAACATGATCTCTAAAACATTACATCGTTTGTCTTGTTTGACCATGGGTTGTCTAAACAAGATAAAAGGTCATTTTAATACATTAGTATTTAAGTAAAAGAAAATGTATTAAACTTGCATTAATCTAACACACATACAAAATGTTTTTAAACATTTAGTATTTTACGTATGTTGTATAAAAATAGTTAAGATAATTATTTTTATACTAATGAGGTGTCAAAAAACTAAAAGTATTATACTTAATAATATAAATAGTTTTTCTCAAATAAAAATTAATGACAATATCGAAGTAGTAACTTAATATGTCATTAACCTCACACATACAACTAGTATTAGAATAAATGGAACACATTCCTTAAAATTTTATTTTATTTTTAAAAGGAGTGATCGTGAGGGTCAAGAAAGATTTCGAGTACATATCAATTCATTATTCAAATTATGATTGATATCATCATCGAATCTAATTGACAAGTTTTCGAGAATGGACATGAAATTGGAGTCATTATTTGTCCAGCTTCAAGATAACATCAAAACATGATGAAATATATTATCTTGAATCTACATACTCAATCACACTCGATTGTTATGAAAATAATGACGTCCTCTCAAGACGAAAATAATATGCATCGGATCATAACTCACACTTGTGTTGAAGATGCTATGTTAAGTCTTGTTGTCCAATGGTTGTGTTCCTAACTTTAAACTAACATGTTTAAAAGATGCATAAAATACACAACCAAGTAGGATTGACAACTTGGAATGTTTCATCCGAAATATACAAGTAATTTACATTGCAGTGCAATTAGTAAATGTGTCATTTCCGAAAGACCAAACACGAGCAAACAAACAACATATGTAAACTTTGCTCATGAACAAACTCAACACTCAAAGTCACATGTCTAGTAAAAGTGTCACACATAATATGTTATTAACTATTATGTAAGTCATCAATCTTGAGAATATCACATGTATTTCTCTTATCAAAAGATTGACAATGGATAACTTATATCCTATGCATCTCATTTTCTTTGTAACATGAATGGTTATGTTACAAGAGAATACATTGCATCATGTTAACAAATATAGGATATTAGAGTTGAATAATAACCTAATAGGACATGTGTCATTGCATAAACAAGTAAAATTGGTCATACATTAAAATACTTGTTTCACATAGCATTCTTAAGAGTGATAAGTTTCCTCTTAGAAAAGCATACTTTTTGAAATAAACAGTATGTCTCATTTCAAATAAAATGCTCACAAAATCTATTGAGGTAAGTAACCTTCACTAGATTCTCACTCAAGATATGCAAAGGAGCATTCTTGAAACACACACGATGTAGTAGGTTCTACATTGTGTCACATTAGAGTGTCTCTTGGTTCTAGGAAACCAAATCATGTTAAAATAACATGTAACAACTCAATAAACAAAGATGTTGTCCAAGAGATCATAAAATACACCATCTCCATCAAACAACCTTTAAATCTTAAACACGAAATTAAAACATCTCGCTTGCCTTTGTTAGGAGTTGTGTAAGACATGTCATTTTCTTAACCGACTTTCAAAGTATGGTTAATTGAGTCATATTAGGCCATGTATAAGCTAAGCAAGATAAAATCATCTTTGCTATACTTCGATAGGCAATTATAGGAATTCAAATTCTTCTAACATGAGAATGACTACTGGAGAACCTATCGCACTAGAAATTCAATTTGACCTAACGGTTGGATTGCTTCCAGGAGAGAAGTTGGGTTGGTGTATAACCCGTAACAATGGTCGTTTTTAGCCTTAATTGAGCACCACTAGTGATAGTCTCATACTCATTCTCTAACTTGAAAAGTTTTCATTCCTACATTTGACTAGAGATAGTTTACATCGGTGAACTTTATCTCCCGTTAGGATCTCATTTAGAACAAGTAGTAACTAGGATCTTCCTTAGCAAACCTAGATTGCTTGCATCCCACATATGTGTTTCAAAATGATAACATGTTTTCATAAGATATGATTAAATGTCTTCGTGATCTTAAATGCTAAATGATTATCATGTTCTGCATGATGTTTGCATTTATTCGTTATGTGCATTTTACATGATTTGCTTGCACCCACACTAGGTCATTTTGACACATTAGGAATTAGGTATGCCTATCACTATGAACCCTTAGAAGCCATAGAGTTATACACTAGTGTCAAAACCCATAAGTTAGAGTAGTCGCGAAGTTGTGCTAATTCCCTAGTTATCACTTCGCCTTCTTCCAAGTAATACAACCTTTTGTCATGGGAAGGTTAGATTCAAACCTAGTAGAACTCGGAGTAGGATTGACAACTTAAATATTTCGTCCGAAATATTAAAGTAAGTTTAACTTGCGATCGCAATTGTTAAATGTCATATCCGAAACATCATACTCAAGCCTTTTAACAACATATGTTAAAACGCTCATCCAAAGGACTCACGAGTTACTATATAAGTAATTAGTAGTTCCTTTCATCCTCGTGTGAATATACACGTCTTAAGATCCCAAACCCTGCTGCGAATCAGCACCATAGGCTTAGCTTTACGTCTTTCAAAACCCCATGAAACACTCGTGTGCGAAGCACATCAAAATCCGTAAATCAACCAAACCTCTCAACCGAGAATCCCCCAACCATCTTCGTCTAGGTCTAGGAATGATGGAACATTTTCCATAAATCTTATGACTATTTAAATATTTCACTGAAAATATTAAAGTCATCCCTTGTACCCATCTTATGACTTTTTAAATATTTCACTGGAAATATTGCAGTCATCTCGTGTGTCTCGTCTCATGACTATCTAAATATTTCACTGGAAATATTAAGTCACCCCTCACATTCCTTGCATGATCTCTTGAATATTTCACTGGAAATATTGAGATCATCTCTTCTATTTCGTGTCACGAATTTTAGATATTTCACTAGATATATCAAGTCATTCCCTCTATCTCGTCCCATGACTGTTAGATATTTCATTGGAAATGTCAAGTCATATCCTGTGTCTCGTTGATTACTTTTTAAATATTTCACTGGAAATATTAAGTCATCTTTCACATCGCTCTAATGACTACCTATGTATTTCCTCGAAAATATAAAAGTCATCTCTTCTCGTCCAGTACCGTTCAAAGAATTTATTGGGTATAAATTCTTTCCTCGTGTCGAAAAGTCTCACTGAATCAGCGAGATTTATTCGTGAAATCAACTTAAATTCCAATGACAACTTAAATATTTCATCCGAAATATTTAAAGTGTATTTAATTTGCGAAATGCAATTAAATGTCATCTCTTGTTCTCGATCAACGTTCATCGAATCTCGTTGGATTCATTCATAAAAGAATTTATTCGGTATAAATTCTTTTAATCTATAGTCCAGAAAAATCACAACATATGTGAAATTTCTTTGTCAAAAATCTTGCTTTCAATTCTCACTAGCTCCATCAAAACCCACTCGATGTAGTCTTGAACCTAAAACCATCTCCTATCAGAATAGATTGTATCTATCATCTGATTCCTTAGCCTTTTCCCTCACACTTCCGCATGATACTAAGCACTACCAATGCTTCCGCATCCCACTCACCTTCCACACACCTCAAACGAAGAACCGCTAGGATAAGTTGAGATAATCCCACTAGAACCTTGTCACCAACCTCACAACTCTGAAGATTTTATCTTCTTAACCCTTAGGATATCTCCTAGTAATCACATGCCTCATCATATAAATATTCTATGAATATTCACAATGATTGAGAAGAGTTACGTGACTTCAAAGGTGAAGTTTATCGCATGCTATCCACCACTTGTCATGACGTTACTAAGCTCATCGCTTTCGTCAACGTTTGTCTTCCTCTTTATCTCTTACATCTTGTCCGGATGGTCATAGATTAAGGGGGAGCGAAAACACACTCATATAGTCTTTCACCAAACACTCTCAAGAATACACAAATGTGGTTCTTATTCCCTAGGAAACTTCCCTTTAGCTGCCCAGAACTAGGCTGCACAGGAAAATTCGTGACTTCCAGGTCACGGTACCGTTAAATAGGCCACGGTACCGTTAAATTTAACGGTACCGTGTGGTATTTAGTGGTACTGTGCCTATGTTTGACGAATTTTCACTGTTTCCTTTAGATCCCTGCATCCCTAACCTCAAACCTACAAAATTTTGCAAACTCACATACACCCTAGGATTCCCTCACTACACCATAGGACTCTAACACCAACTTTAGTTCGAATCCCACAACTCAATCCCATTCAAACCTTTTAGCTACACTTCACTCTTGACAGTGATAGTTAGTCTAAGAACCTTCAACCCATAGATCATCACACTCAAACCTTATAACCCTCAACTCATCACACTCAAACCTTACAACTACTCCTCACTTTGGATAAGTGATAGTTAGTTCAACAACCTTCAACCCTCACAAACACATGAAACCCTTCATGCACCAAATTATCTCTAACACACAACTAGGATCATCCAACCTAGAAACCTAGAACTTCGTTACCTTAACCCCGTTAAAGATATCCACCAACAATCCTGTTAGGATCACATACACATTTTCTTTTTCCCTTTTGAAATATATCATGCATCTCATTGTCAGTGCAAACGATATATTAACCTAAACCATCCTTTCCCACCTTTCCTCAAAGGGCAAAACCAACATCTCCAACCACATCATCATCGTCCTCCACCTTTAGGATTGCTACACCCTTACTTCCACCAAGTCCACCACAATCTTTAGCTATCACACTAACCTATCACCATCAAACCTCTTTGGACTTGGCTCCAACACATCATCCTTATCACCATCACCATTACCACAACCACTAATGGGTCATCCCATTATTTATCCCCTACAACCACATAACCCAAGTTGTCCTTGTTGTCATCACAACCAACACTCTCCCACCTTATGGAATCATTTAGATATATCCTCTATCGAGTCTACTTTATGGCACGACTTGTCATAATAGTAATCATTTAGAGTATGTCTTATCAACAAACTATCCTTAACATCAATCATCTTAGGTAGATGATTATGTTGGTCAAAAGGTTTGTTAGAACTTTCCTTCCCAATGACAACTTGGAATAAGTCATTTAGTGCGTCAGTCAATGAACGAATCTTGTTCTTGATTAGTGTGATTGTGTGAACAATTACACCTTAGGTTTTCGGTCGGGTTGTGACACTTACGTGTTAACATAGTTTAACCCATGCATGTCTTGCTATGTGTATTCTATCCCTATAATGTTGCTCCTATACTGTTATATATTATGCTGCACGAAGCTAACCCTTGATGTAGGAAAAGCCTTTGTAAGAATTTGATCCATGGATCCGCTAGATACTAAGGTAAATAAACAAGGGGTTTAAGTCACCATAGGGGAGCATTGAGCTAGGGGGAGCTCGGGAGTATTTGAATACATAACATGGAGTCGTCTTCACTAGTGGTGATAGAAGACTTCACTGGGATGATGCAAGCTTGCTTTTCGGGGGAAAAAGGATAGTAGTGCAATAAGGGGGAGTAGGAAGTAAATCCAAGGAAGCGCTCGAGGCAACTACCTTTTTGATTCGACAAAAGGGGGAGAAGGAAGTGTAAACAGGTAACTTTTACATTTTACTATGTCTTACGGTTTACATATTTGTCATCATCAAAAAGGGGGAGATTGTTAGTGCAAATATTACGATATTTAAACTAAACGGTTTCTTCGGTTTTAATAATGACAAACATGTAACTTGTAATACATAACGTAAAATGTGCAAGTTACTTGTAAACACAAATCATCAATGCATACTTACATCAACACCTCCCGACGTCTCAAGTATGCTTCAACGAAGTCGTAGATTTCCATCCCGACATAAATCACTCAAGGTATGGACAAACAAATCTACTACTTGACAAATGATCAAAGGATTATAATTTTCTAAACTTCACATTTTTATAAATGTGACAAAACATTTTTCAAAAATACATTTTACAAATTATTTTTGAATTAAAAAGAAATGTTTTATTTGGAAAAATCATTTCAAATTATTTTGAATTACCAACAGTCATTTTCCCCCCCAAAACAGCTCCAACTTCCCCAAATAAACCTTCCCCACTAAAGACAAACGAAGGAGCGTCTACGGCACCATTAAATAGGTACGGCTCCATTAAATTTAACGGAGCCGTCGGGTATTTAGTGGAGCCGTGGGTCTGTAACGGTCAGATTTTCCTTTGCCTATAAATAGTGGACCATTCCACACTTCCAACTTGATTTTTCCAGTGAGTTTTTCTCCGGTATAGTCCACCTCACTTAAAACACTTTCCTTGATCATTTGGAGAGTCTTAGGTTGTTTAAGAGTGATCCAATCATCCATTCAAGTGATCCTCTTCATTCCTCTTGATTAGCAGGAGAAGAACACAAAGTATCCAAGTAGATACAAAGTGTTGTCATCCCTCTTGATTAGCAAGAGAAGAACACAAAGTATCCAAGTAGATACAAAGTGTTGTCATCCCTCTTGATTAGCAAGAGAAGAACACAAAGTATCCAAGTAGATACAAAGTGTTGTCATCCCTCTTGATTAGCAAGAGAAGAACTCAAGGTATCCAAGAAGATACAAGAGTTGGAGTTGTTAGGTCTTGTAACATTTGTTACACTCTTGATTGTATCATAGCATACATCAAGATTATTTTTCTTTTGTGAGAGAGAGTGAGTCAAGATCATTGTGATCTTAAGAGATAGTGAAGATCTCTTGAAGCCATTGGGCTTGTGTGATTGATCATGTGGATCAAGGGTAGATCGGGTAGATCGTGGTAGATTGGTGCTAGCTAAGATTAGCACTCGACATCTAGCTTAGTGTCGGAAAACAAGTTAAGCGACGTGTACGGTTTTCTCCGCCTAAAGGGAGTTTGTTGATTAGTGAAGTAACTCTCGAGTTGGGTACTCGGGGAGTGGAGTAGGGCGAAGAGGAGCTTCGTGACCGAACCACTATAAATCACCGTGTCCGGTTTGCGCCTTCTAACTTATCTCTTTACTTTCATTTAATTCGTTATCGCTTTATATTTATATTTGCATAGCGTATATGTTTGTGTGGCTAGTTGCTTATGTCATGATTGATTATGTATGCTCCATGGTTTGATTGTGCATATGTTGTAGTTTACTATAGTCATCTCTAGATGCTATAAACTCATAGTTGACACTCTTCATATTACGTCACACTCGATCGGGTATTTGATACAAAAAGTTTTTAAGTTTTTAAATGGAAACGTATTCACCCCCCTCTACGGTTTCCACAGATGGTATGGAGAATGCAATTCTGGAAGTAATTAATCTTGTGCTTGAATAATTTAGTAAGGTTGTTGCTGATGATACACCAGATTCTTTACTACCTTCGAGGAATATTCAACACCAAATTGACTTGATTCCCGGAGCAAGTTTGCCTAATCTTCCTCACTATAGGATGAGCCCTAAGGAGTCGGATATCTTGTGTGAGAAAGTAGAAGAATTGTTGAGGAAGGGCCACATTCAAGAAAGCATTAGTCCTTGTGCGGTTTCGGCACTTCTTACACTAAAGAAGGATGGAAGTTGGAGGATGTGAGTTGATAGTCATTCCATCAACAAGATCACGGTAAGGTATCGTTTTCCTATTCCATGTCTTGATGATTTGTTAGATCAACTTTCGGATGCTAAATTGTTTTCTAAGATCGATTTAAGGAGTGGCTATCATCAAATTCGGATTAAACCGGGTGATTAATGGAAGACCGCTTTCAAGACGAAGGATGGGTTGTATGAATGGCTTGTTATGCATTTGGGTTACCTAATGCGCCTAGCACTTTTATGCGCTTGATGACTCAAGTCCTTAGACCATTTATGGTGATGGATCGTGTTTTGGTGATAATATTGTGAATCGGGAGGTCGGGGATGATGGTAAAACATCATCTCCATGGTAAGAGTTAGAGAGAGAAAGTGTAGATAGAGAAGATGAAACCTGGTTGTTTTATTGATAATAATAAAAGGTGAAATAAACACACACAAGGCTCACCCTCCTAGTGAAGTCTAGGAGGGTATAAATAGGCCAACAAACACAAGACTTTACATGATTGACGCTTCTAGTCCTTGTGTTTGTGCGATACATGATAACTATTGTAATCCCAAATATGTTGTCACATTTTAGTGTTAGAAGCATTCCCAACAATCTTCCCCCAATGTGGCAACATATGGGATTACTTACATCATTTCCTACAAGAACAAATACAAATAAAGAAAGGTCTTCATAAGCTCTTCAAGTGCTGAGGATGACTACAGTTGACGCTCTTTGTCTTCATCTTGTACCTCGGCTTGAGAACTTTTCTTCACTTGTAGGTAAATGATGTAATATGCATGAACTGGATTAACTTCCCCCAAATTCATGCTGCATGTCTTTAACGGCTTCTTAATATACTTCTTTTTGGTGAAGTTTCTGAATCAGCTTCCCCCCAAATTGGCAACCGTCTTCAGCAGATTCAAAACTTTGATATAGTTAACATGTCTTCTATCTTTTGAAGGTTGTAAGTACGCAGCGGAATTTGTAGATGACATCGTAAACCACACCAAGCAAATCTGAATAGTACTCAGTAACGATTATGCTCAATGCGGAAACTCCGTTCGGGGGGTAACATGCAAGAAATCAGCAATATCTTCTCACATAAATGGGCTACTTCGCACATCACAACCTGCGAAAGTTGAAACGATTACACCAAAATACAATACTGAACCACTGATCATCTCTACGGATGTCTCTCTGGTAATACTAAAACTGTAAGCTCGATCATGTGAATCTGTTATGCGTCCCCGATGTGCACATTTCTTCCCCCTGAATGCAAATACATATGGAAAAAGAGTGTTTTCGCAAAGAATGCAAGAAAAGTCAAAGAACATCCACTCTCTCTTCCCCCACGATGTCTTCGCGGAATCGGAAGCATACATACTATGGTTACGATGGAAACGGAGGCAGCGTAAACCCTGTATGTCCAATTAGTCGAAGACGTGTGAAGTACCGTAAATAGCCCGCGAGAATCAACAACTGTTAAAATCTCTACACCTTAATATTCTTCTCTGCTAACTCTTTACCGAACCCATTATCATTCTGACGGCTTTTTATAGTGACTGCTGATGGAGAAAACCCAGTATTACGAACTTGAGACTGAAGTAAAATAACCCGAACTTGTGACTTAAACTTGCACTATTGTCTGATTAATAACCAATACTGAGAATTTCAATAAAGGTAGAATCATATACCCATCCAACCTTCCTTAACTATATATGAACTTCTCTCGAATTATCCACAGCTTTTTGTGACACTTGAGCACTACAACGTAACTCCTTTAAAGTGATAGCTATACACTGTGAGCACAACAACGTAACTCCTTACATCAGGTATAACTAGATAACTCAAGTCGTAATCATTCTAACGGTTAAAAGCTCGAACAAGGATCTTGAAGAATCATGCATCCAACCAACCCTGATATCTTCAAGATACTAAGTACACGCACCTGTGAAATTCCACTTCAACCTCAAATAAATAATAATGAATTAACACCGTAGTCACATCTTGCGGTTATATGCACAAAAACTAGCCTTCGTTACTTGGTTAAGTGAACTTTGATAATGGTTTTTCCCGATATTGTCAAAAATGTATCCCCGTGAAAATTTGTAACACCAAAATCCCACTCCTTTTCGCCAAATATTATATCAAAAATTAACTCAATGTATTAAAAATACATTTGAATAATCACATTTCAGCCCATTTATTTGATGTAACTATTCAGCCTGTAAAACAAATCCACCAACCCATTGATGATATCCTGATTTAGTTCAATAGAAGCCCACAATCATTTTAACAACAACCCAATACAAAGTTGTGTAATCATTCAAAGTCCATTGAGTAAAAAATGAAGCCCGGTCCAAGTATAATCCCTAAATACTCGGTATTAATACACTCTAATACCACATTTGTGCAAACCTAATCCCACTCACATAAGCATATCCAGCGCCCCCATCTCTTATCTCCTCTCTTCAACCATAGTCAACACAAAACACATCACAGCAAACTAATAAATCCGCCCCCTTCATCATCTATTCTCTCTTCAACGCAATCACAAAGACAACATCAATTATCTTAACCTTTCTCCGCAAAAATCAATATCAATTATTTTGCTCAGAACCGGACCACTCAAAGTCTTAGAGAACTTACATATGGTACATGGCTTCTTGATCCATTATAGGGTCACGGGTAAGGTTTTTACTTTGTTGTTGTGATTTTCCATCGAAACAAAGAGAGACTATAACATCATTGTTACTGTCTTTTCTTTATGAGTTCGGAGATTAAAATGAAGTTCATCTTCAAGAATAGATCTATGATGGTTTGACTTCATTCGTGTTATTGGACTTTTGAGTTCGATAAGCAACGTTGTAACACGAAATGAAAAGGACTGAGATCTTTATTTAATTATATGTTCGAGTCTAGTAGTTGATGTATGGAAGATGGGATTTGTTGTTATTGTCGACAGAAGGTGAGACGAGGTGATGGGATAGATAGGATTAGATTGAGTTGTCGTTGATGGGTTATTGTAGTTGCGTTGAGGGTAGGCTGTGGTCAACTTCAGTCTACATAAGTGTCTCGTTTGGTTTTGTTTACGGTTTGGTATATTGTTGTGGCAAGGTGTCTTCTCATCTTCATCATAATTCATAATTCATTTCCTTTTGACTGTTAATGGACCAATGAATTGGAACAAACTTGAGAGTGGACAAACTCAAGAGTTGGAAAAACTCGAGAGTGACAAACTCGAGAGTTGGACAAACTCGAGAATTGGACAAACTCTAGAGTTGGACAAACTCGCGAGTTGGACAAACTTGAGAATTGGACAAACTCGAGAGTGACAAACTCGAGAATTGGACAAACTCGATAGTGAAAAACTTGAGAGTTGGACAAACTCGAGAATTGGACAAACTCGAGAGTGACAAACTCAAGAATTGGACAAACTCGAGAGCTTAGAATTTCCTAACTCGGAAACTTAAGCAATCAACAAAACACGGAGACCTTCAAACAAACCCAGAAAATTACCAGACAAATCAAGTGGAACGAAATAATGCCAGATCTGATATGTTTGACCATAAAAACACAGTAAACGAGACCAGGCAGACCAGATGTGATATGTTTGACCAAAGAAAAAATAATCACGAACAGGACAAAAAACTTATTAAATCAGTTAAAAAAGAGCTGTTTTTGACAAGATTTGATCACAAAAATCAACCAATAAAGTAATACCATGGCTCTTGATACCAATTGATAGATCGTGTATTGGTGATATTATTGTGAATCGGGAGGTCAGGGATGATGGAAGAACATCATCTCCATGGTAAGAGTTTAGAGAGAGAGAGAGAGAGTAGTGTAAGCTGGGGGAAGAGGTACTTTGTATTTAGGCTTTTGATGAAAGTTTTGGCTCAGGAAGATCATGTCATTCCATATGTATTTGGCGAAGTCCACATGTTTTAGGTTGACGACCTCCCAGAAAAATTGTAGGTGTTCTAATCGTGGGTGTTCAAGACCAGTGGTTTTGCCAGTTATACTGTGCATGATGATGGTGTACAGGGTTAACCATGGTTGTGGGATGTATTTCCTATCTACTCTGGAGAGTATGGTTAGCTCTTCTTCTGACTCATCATAACCAAGAAGTCTAAGTGTAGCAACCATGTCATCAAAAGTTGGGTCATCATGAAACTTTTTCATTGGGCCTGTGACTTATGCAGGAAGTTGTAAGACACTGCAAAGAGAATCAACCTTAAACTGGATTTCCCTGTTGTCAATAGTGACTGTTATGCTCTCGTTGTCTTCTCCGATTACCATGGAATGCCAGAACTGATTGAGATATACTTCAGGAACACTTGCAGTATTAGTCAGTGTTGGGAAGATGAAGTGTCTCTTGAGGATTTCCACGATGATTTGAAAAGTTTTGTGGCAAGGCAGCTTCTTGAAATCAATTCTCGAGTTTGACTCACTTATCCTGCGTTCATCATCTTCTGGAAATAATTGCTTTCGAGTCACTGATTCTTGAGACATGATTTGCCTGAACATTACAAATACCAACAACAATACAATGGCAATCGTATATATGTGTTAGTGAATGCTTTAAGTCACAGGATCATAACCTAACTATAATGGTTCATCCATAGAAAGACTAAGTCCTCAAACTTCATTCTCATATTGTTAGACAAATCATTTGCAAACAATCGAGTTCTTATAAGTATTTTCACATTTCCAAGTTTATAAAGATTCAAAGATTGGAGCAAATTTTACAAGCTTGATACACTTGAAAAATATGAGACAAACTTGTAAGTTTTAGAAACTAGAAAGCATGAGACAAACTTTATAGAAACTCAAGAGTCATTATTTACAACCTAGATAGCTTAAGCTTTTATTTGTTAAACATCAGCACAAACTTCAGCAATATCAATTAGTACAAACTCGACATGCTGTACAAACTAGGTATGTCTCAATAGCCTCAGCAATCCTAGAAACTTGATAAGTCCTATAAGCACTGAAAGTCCTACAAACTCGAGATAATCAGAAACTCGAGAGAATCAAGAAACTCGAGAGATTCAGGAAACTCGAGAGATTCAGGAAACTCGAGAGATTCAAGAAACTCGAGAGAATCAAGAAACTCGAGAGAATCAAGAAACTCGAGAGATTCAAGAAACTCGAGAGAATCAAGAAACTCGAGAGAGTCAAGAAACTCGAGAGAGTCAAGAAACTCGAGAGAGTCAAGAAACTCGAGAGAGTCAAGAAACTCGAGAGATTCAAGAAACTCGAGAGTGTCAAGAAACTCGAGAGATTAATGAAACTCGAGAATCTGAGACTATTGTCTCCTAACTCGGAGACAAAGTCGAGAGTGTCCTTCTTATACAACAAACTTGATAAATATTAGTTTTAGCACAAACTCGAGAAGTTTAAGTTGCAAACTCAGTATATGAATATGTAAGCACAAACTTGATAAATACTATCTCTTAAACCACAAAATCGAGAATATAAGCAGAAACTCAATATCATAAGCACTAAAATCACAAAGTCGAGATACATCAAGCAGAAAATTGGTATATGAACACTTTAGCACAACCTTGGTATCCAGAATTTCATGCATATCAGTAATGAAAGATTAAACACATGTATAAAATCATCAAGTAATCATCTCCCAAACATTCAACAAATCACATTCATCATTCATTTATCACATCTCCCAAACGTAATCACTTAAATCCTAAATCATTCTAATCAGTTCTATTGATGTTATAGAAACTAATTAATTAGATGCAATAAACTCAAAAACATGTAATGAATCTATAGTACGAAATCAATTAGATCAAATAACATTCACCAAGAAACGCCCAAATTCTTCGATAAACCCTAATTTGCAAGAACTGAATTTAAACAACAAAGATGATATGCGAACAATTCTAACGTACACATGACTGAATTAAGCACTTACAAATTTGATGGTTAACAAAGAATCAAAGATCTTGTCTGCGTTAAAGGGTTTAAGCGTGTAATCGAGGGTTTAAGAGAGAGAGAAAACTGTTTCAATGTTTGTGTGTTTGACTTGGGTCAGACCTTATGTTTTATCAATCAAGTTTTTCCTTTTGACATTTTTAGTCCTCTAATTTGCATCCTAGTTTGCATTAGGTCCTAAGTTGATAACTTGTATCAGTTTGACAGATTCAATCCTTTAACTATGAACCTAACTCAATTTGAGGTCCTAAATCCACAACATTTCTAACTTGACAGTTTCAGCCCTTTAAGTGTAAAATCAAGGTCCAATATTTTATGTAATTTCTCCCCCTTGAACTAAGACCTATTTGTGAAATTCTTTTTAAGACAAGTAGTCCAAGAGATCATAGAAATATTTTTCGATGAAGATTTTGATGAAGATTTGTAATGATAAATGTGCAAAAATTTCTCCCCCTCAAAATATGTTCGTGATTTGAAATTAATGAAATTTGAAATGACGAGAACATATTTTGGTTTGGATACACTTTTGCACACTTAAAGTTTTTTTATTTTTATTATTATTATTATTTTTTTTTGAAATGTTTATATAAAAAAAAAGAATTTGGAAAATCTTTTTGTGTTTTTCAATAATTATTTACAAAGATAGTTTTGATGTTTGACTAATTTAATTGTTTTTAAGAAACTTTTCCAAATCATCAGGAGTCAAACATTGCATACCAATATGGTGAACTAGTTCCACAAATCTTGCATGTGGCAAGGCTTTGGTGAACAAATCCGCCAATTAGTGTTCAGTACCCACAAAGTATAATTCAACTGTACCCTTCCACGTGCTCTTTGATAAAATGATACCGGAGAGCAATATGCTTCGATTTGGAATGTTGAACCGTGTTGCAGGAAATAGCGATGGCACTCTTGGTCGCAGTACATCGGAATCTTGTTGAACACATATCCGTAGTCCATCAGCTGAGATCGCATCCAGATGACTTGAGCGCAGCAGGCAGACATGACGACGTATTCAGATTCTGTAGACGACAGTGATGTACAGTCTTGCTTCTTTGACTGCCAAGAGACGAGCTTGTCACCTAGAAATTGGACTCCCCCAGACGTACTTTTTCTCGTGTCTAAACAACCTGCATGGTCAGCGTCTGAAAAAGCAACAAGTTCAAACCCAGAATCCTTCGGATACCAGATCCCCAAGTGAATGGTTCCCTTTATTTATCGAAGGATCCGCTTAACAGCAGACAAATGACGTTCAGTAGGTCGTGACTGGTAACGGGAACATAGGTACGTGGCAAATACAACATCCGGCCGGCTAGCGGTGAGATACATGAGAGACCCAATCATACT
Source organism: Artemisia tridentata subsp. tridentata (assembly GCA_021014915.2). Lineage (NCBI taxonomy): Eukaryota > Viridiplantae > Streptophyta > Magnoliopsida > Asterales > Asteraceae > Artemisia > Artemisia tridentata. The sequence goes on from CP139508.1 coordinate 300,313,728, forward strand.
ACGATATTTCGTAGGATCAATGGGTGTGCCATGTAGATCAGCATCTAGCTTTGGGGATGAGGAGGACATGGGGGTGTTATAGGTGTCACAACTATTCATACCATGCTTTTTCAATATTTCCTGAGCATATTTAGACTGACTTAAAAATATACCACGGGGTGATTGATGAACTTGCAGTCCTAGAAAGAACTTGAGTTCACCCATCATGGACATCTCAAAGTTTTGTTTCATAAGTCTTGCAAAAGCGTTTGAATATTTTTTATGAGTTGATCCAAAAATGATATCATCTACATAAATTTGAACAATGAGAATATCCTCCCCGTGTTTTTGTATAAATAAAGTCGGGTCAACAGATCCTTTAGTATAATGATTGGCTAATAAGAATGCAGACAGTTTGTCGTACCATGCCCTCGGGGCTTGTTTAAGGCCGTAGAGGGCTTTCTTGAGCCTGTAGACGTGGTTTGGATGCTCTGGATCGACGAAACCATCGGGTTGTGAAACGTACACATCTTCCCGGAGTTGTCCATTGAGAAATGCCGTCTTCACGTCCATCTAGTAGACCGTGATATTCTTGTGAGCAGCGTACGCCAGGAACATTCTAACAGCCTCAAGACGTGCCACTGGTGCAAACGATTCTTCGAATTCAGTCCCTTCTTCCTGACTGAACCCTTTGGCGACCAGGCGGGACTTGTTACGAATAACTGTACCATCCGCATCTAGCTTATTTTTCCAGATCCACTTCAAACCGATGATATAAACCCCATTCGGTCTTTCTACCAATTCCCATACTTCCAACCTCTTGAATTGATCCAATTCCTCTTGCATAGATTCAATCCAGTTGTCGTAGGTAAGGGCTTCACGAATATTTTTGGGTTTAGACTGACAAACGGTGAGTGCATAAATGCAGGTTTCACCGTCTGTATGGAGTCGTTGTCGTGTCATGACAGGGTTTTCTGGGTTGCCAATCACATTTATAAGGGGATGATCCTTTGTCCATTTGTGTGTGGATGGGTAATGTTGATAAGTATGGTGCAGATTTGACGGTTCCAAGTTGCGTGTGGACGACTCTGCGATATCAGGAATGGTGGGAGCCGGCGCAAATGGATTAAAGAACGCATTGCCGTCATAATCTGCTGGTGTGGGTATTTCAAAAGAATGTAGAGGGAGATCTTCAGCTGCAGACGCAGAGGTAGAAGCTGTTTGACCCACAGATGATGATGGTTCTGGTTGAGGTGCATCTTCGGCAACTGCTGGAGTGGTTGTGCAGCGGAGCTTGTGGATACATCAGGAGCACGACTAACCATAGTGTCATCAAACAATGGAGCAAACAAGTCGTCGAGATCTTTGCGGTTTAGAGAGAAGGATGCAGCTGAAGGATTAGGGAAGTTAAGACGGTTGGTTTCGGGTCCTAAGCTGTTTTGCTCAGAAGCCATATGTATTTTGATGATATTTTGGTCTATAGTCAAACGGAGGAGGAGCATTTGGATCATTTATGGATGTTTAGAAAGATTTAACGGAGAATGATTTATTTGTTAATTTAAAGAAGTGTACTTTTCTTACTAATAAACTCTTGTTTCTTGGTTACATTGTGAGTTCGGAAGGGATTCATGTGGATGAAGACAAGGTTAAGACAGTTAGGGATTGGCCTTCACCCAAGACTTTGCTGAAGTTAGGAGCTTTCATGGATTAACAACCTTTTATAGGAGATTTGTGAGATATTTTAGTAGCATAGTGGCACCAATTACTAGTTGCTTGAGGAAAGGTCCGTTCAAGTGGACTACGGAGGTGGAAGAAAGCTTCAAAATTTCCAAGGAAAGGTTGACAATCGGCTGATACTTTCTTTACGTAACTTTGATAAAGTTTTTGAATTAGAGTATAATGCTTGTGGAACCGAGATCGGGTCATTTTTGTCACAAGAAGGTAGACCCGTGGCATTTCATAGTGAGAAGCTAAATAAGACTCGGCAAAAGTGGTCAACTTATGAACAAGAATTATATGCGGTTGTTCAAGCTATGAAGAAGTGAGAGCATTATTTGATTCAACGAGAGTTTCTGGTTTATTTGGATCATCAAGCTCTCGAGTATTTTCAAACTCAAAGGCATTTAAATAAGATACATGCACGGTGGGCGAGTTTCTTGGAGAAATTCAATTATGTGATCAAGCATAAGTCGGGTGCAAGTAATAAAGCAGTGGATGAATTGAGTAGAAATACTACTTTATTGGTCACTATTGGCAATGATGTTGTGGGTTTTGAATCAATCAAGGGGTTATATGCAAGTGATGAAGATTTTCGTGATATATTGGGAGGAAACAGAAACCAAGCAACATCGAGGTTAGTTTCTTTTACTTGATGGTTATTTATTTAAGGGGAATCGTTTGTGCATTCCTAAGACTTCACTTAGGAGTCAATTGATCATGGAGGTGCATGCGGGTGGATTGAGTGCCCATTTAATTCGTGATAAGACTATTGCTAGCATGGAGAGCCGATTTTATTGGCCTCAATTGAAGAGGGATGTTGGGTCTTTTGTAAGAAAGTGTGTTGTGTGTCAAGAAGGCAAGGGTAAAGCAAAAATACGGGCCTTTACATGCCATTTCCCGTACCCGAGAGTCCTTGGGTTGATATTTCTATGGATTTTGTGCTTGGACTTTCTCGTACCTAACGAGGAGTCGATTCCGAGTTTGTTGTTGTTGACAGGTTTTCCAAGATGGCATTTCATTCCTTTTAAGAAGACTTCGGATGCGGCACATATTGCGAGGTTGCTCTTTCAAAAGGTGGTTCATTTGCACGGAATTCCAAATTCGATTACTTCGGATCGGGATAATAAGTTTCTTACTCAATTTTGGTTAACACTTTGAAGGCGCTTGGGTACATCTTTGAATTTTAGTAGTACCGCTCATCCTCAAACGGATGGTCAAACCGAAGTGGTTAATCGAACATTGGAAAATATGATATGTTGTTTGTTTTGAGAAAAGCCTAAGCTCTGGGATGTGCCGTTGGCTCAAGCCGAGTTTGCTTATAATAGTGCGATTCATAACTTAATGGGGTTCTCACCACTTGAGGTTGTTTACAAGACTTCACCGAGACAAGTGGAGGATTTAGTTGATTTACCGCGAAAGAAGAATGTTCAAGCAAAGAAGATGGTGGAAGAGGTTCAAGCTACTTCTAAAGTTGTTCGAGCCAATATTGCCGAATCAAATGCTAAGTACAAAGCTGTTGCGGATAAGCATCGTCGTGTCAAGCTATTCAAAGTAGGTGACGAGGTGATGGTATTTCTTCGAAAAGAGCAATTCTGGTTGGTACTTATAGTAAGCTACGACCAAAAAAGTATGGTCCATACATGGTACTTCGAAAGATTAATGATAATGCTTATGTGGTGGACTTGCCAAATACTATGAGTATTTCGAAGGCTTTCAATGTGTCGGATATATATGAGTTTTACCCCGAGGATGTGATTGTGGACTAGTTTTTCTAAAGTGGGAGGGGGAGGGGGGAATGATGAGGACGTGATTGAATAAATCGCGAAGGAGTACATGGAGCACATATAGCACGGCAAGAGGTCTCAATAGAAGAAAATGTAGAATTCGTTTTTTCTATGGCGTAGGGCTAAAGCCTTACCTATGCCGTAATACCTACTGTTTAATTTTAGTTTTGTGTCGTGATTTATATACGAGGTATAAGACTCTAGCCTTTACGCCATATGTCTGTTTTTAGCTTTTACTTTACATGGTTACGCCGTATTGGATTAATGCCTTTACGCAGTATACGTGTCGTGATAGGTTTCCTTATTTTAAGTTTTAAGACGGTTCTAGATGAATTTTGTTAACTTTTTCCCCAAGTTTGGCTTCCCTATAAATATAGGGCTTGGGCTCATTGTTGAGGCATTCTATAATCAATAAAATTCTTGACCTTTAGTCTTTAAATTCATTGTGATTTGTTTAACCCTTGTTAGGGTTTATTTACACGCTTTCGTTCTATGTCAATAGTTATGTTTAATTAATACTTCTAAAGCCATGCCCCCATGTCACAAGTTAGAAAACCTATAACACCCCAATTTTCCCGGTAATGATTTATTACTATTTTATACGCTTCCTAGTTGACTCTCGTCGTACTTATATATTTCTGTTAACCTAAGGACCTCCTACGAAATAAGTTTAAAGCAAATAGGACTATCCTTGCAATAGTTCTGCCATCAAGGACTAAATTTGCCAATTAGTGAAACTTAAAATAAAATATTCATCAAGACTTATCACAAGTTTGGAACAATCGACACTTCTCTCTTTCCCTCCTACTACACCACGTCACACACACAAAAATTATCAAGAACTAGGGTTTGTTTAAGACTAAATTTTAAGCAAGGTTTAAGCAAGATATCATCAAATATAAACTCAGAAATGTGTGTTCTAGGGTTTCCATCAATCTATTCGAGGTAAAAATCTTATCTTGTTCTTAGATTCGTGTTTTTGAGCTACCCTATAGTGGGTAATGCTTAAAGATGATGTCTTTATGCCATTTATGGGGTTCTTGTAGAATTTTACATGATTATGTGAAGTTATGATTTTTAAAAAATCACCAAGAACACTCGTAATCATGTATGTGTGTTTAAATAAGTGATGGGTACCTTGTTAATGCCGCCATAACACTAAGTTATGGTGTTAATTCTCAGAAAATGTGTTTGTGGGTTATATAAGCCACAAACCAAACACACCCTTTTTGGCTTAGTTTCTTTTATTCTTGTTTATGACAAGCTAAATCATGTTCTTAAAAAACTCCATGTTATTTAAATATTCCTAGGTTATAAGGCTTAGGCGGGGACGTTTTACGGGAGCTCGTTCTAGTATTCAAGCATGTTCGAAGTGAGTAACGTATGTTAGTGCAAATATTACGATATTTAATCTATACAGTCTCGTTTGTTTTGATTGATGACAAACATGTTGTTAGGAATATAAATATTCATATGAAGGCTCGGTCACCCCGAGTATCTATTTAGCATTTATATAGCTCGTAGGCTTATTTATATTAGCTTAGTATTATTAGTATTAGTATTAATAGTATTAGTCGTATTTATATTTGTGGAGTGGGTCGGGGCTTTCCCCACTGTCAGCTCACTCCACAGCCCACTAGGGGCACCAATATTAGTTAGTATATAAACCCCTTCCCACACTTGGGAAGGGTTGGAACTCTTGTATTATTTCACACATTGAATCTAATAGATCAAGTTTTCCCTTCCATCTCTCTAGCTTTCTCTCACTAACTCCAACCATGAACATCATGTTCTTCCACCATCCAAGGCCACCCGATCCACACAATCAATATGGTTATTTCCTACAATTGGTATCAAGAGCCATGGCTAGGTTCGAGTGATTGTGCTTGGATTCGCAGTGTCTATTTTTCTTGTCTTTATTTCTTTGTTCTATTCGAATAAAAAGTTGAAGATCTGGTCTAGTTATTTTTTTATGTTCGATCTATTTATTTTCCCAGATGTGTTCTTTCTCTATTCGTATAGTCTTGGTCAAACGTGGGTGTGGTCAAACATGGTGGACTGGTTTTGGTTTTTTTTTCCCTTGTGTGATTCGAATACATGGTTGACTTAAAGTATTTGTGTTAAGAAGTATTTGTGTCATGATAAGATAATCTGTGTCTTTGGGCTTTAACAGTAACATCCATGGTGCATTTGGGCTTTATCTTTAACAAGTAACATCTTTGCCAAGTTCAAACTCTGTTGGTTTGTGTGTTGTCGTAGAGCATTTTGTGTGGCTCATTTGAGATGCTTAAAGTGCATCCTAACTTAAGAGGATGTTCTTGGCAGTGTTGATATGGTCAAATATGCAAAGGCTTCATATGTTCATAGTGGCAGTGTTGATGTGCTTCATTTTGCAGTTTTTCATAATTCATGGTCAAATATGTCTTAAAAGGTTTTAATCTTGATGTTTGCGGCTTATTTGTTTCAAAAGATTGTCTTTAAGACATGTTTTAAACATGGTTACTTCTGTTTTCTATGGTGTTCATACTTGAGAAGTGATTAGATGGGTTTGTGGTGTTATGTTCATAGCAGCAGTTTGTGTACTTGTTGGAATGATTGTTCTTGTATGCGGTTTGTGTCATCTTGGGATTGTAGTTTGGATTGTAGCTGCAAAATGAGGATGCGGTTTGTATGGTCTAAGCATGCTGTTTTGGTTTTTAACTAAAACCGGCATAAAGACAAAAAAATAGGTGAAAGTGACAGCTTTGACTGGTCAAAAAAAAAAAGCGGTTTGTCTCTATGATGATAGATGATGTTTGTCTATTTTTCACGAATGCGGTTTGCCTTTATGCTCACGAACTCGGTTTGTCTATATACTCACGAACTCGGTTTGTCTATATGCTCACGGACTCGGTTTGTCTATATACTCACGAACTCGGTTTGTCTATATGCTCACGAACTCGGTTTGTCTACCATGTCATCGATGCGGTTTGTCTGTCACTCGGTCAAACGGTCAAATTTGGTCAACGAGTTATTGAATATCAAAATGAAAGATTAGAACGAGAAGAAGCAATCACTGAGAAAGAATCAAATGCATTCGAAACAAATTATAGCAACAAACACCCAACAAACACAATTATAGCAACAAATTCACAACAATTACCACAGACACAACATAAAACAACAACCAACTTCAACTAATCCTACATCAAATCAGCTAATCCCATCTCCATTACCCTACTCGAATCCAAATGAAGAAGACTAATTACAAAAATCTCAGTTTCTTGTCTTTCGTGTAACTCAAAGTAATATCAAGCCTTTAAAGGTCGACCTATCGAAAGAAAGAAAATCATCATAGATTTGTGACGAGTTTATACTCATTTTCTTTTATCCGAATAAATCTTCAAGAAAAGGTCAATAACATCTTTTAGTTATCACCTTTCTTGCTATTCGGTTCTATAAATACAACAACATCATTGATCTACTGATGCAATTATGGAAGCATTGCTTCGTTTATATCCGAAGTTAAAAGAAAGACATATAACAATGATGTTATTGTCTATCTTTGATTCGATTCAATGTGACACAAACAAAACAAATAACCTACCGTGTACCTCCAAAGGATCTTGAAATCTTTATTTGCTTTCTTGACTCGATTGGTGCTGAAACTTTCATCTAGGTAACGGTGTGGTTGTGCCTGCGTTTGTATTTAATTCGGATTAAACATGTGAGATTCGATTGATAGATGATGATGATGTGATGAGATTCTTGAAGGTGAGTGGATACTGAGATGAGTTTAGATCGTGATCTAAGGGTTTGGGTTGCTGCGGGTTCTACAAGAAAGAGAAGGGGATGGATTAGTTTTAAGAATAAGGGATTAGGGTTTGACCTATGTGTTAAGTGGGATTTAAATACCCGAAACATTAGGGCAATGGGAGATTTAGATCGGATTTAATTTTATGACATGGACCACATGGATCGGATTGGGTTACTTATGATATGGGCTGGACGATTTGAAAAGTGGGCCGTGTGTATTTATCAAATTTTTGGAATATTGAGGCAAAAATGATCATATTGTGGAGTGGACGGTTTGTTTTTTTTAAGATCATTTTTGAAAAACTATGTGTCGATTTTGTTCTTATCGGGTACATATGGAATGTTTCTTTTTGGGCTGAGCATTGGATCGAATGGTGGGTTGTGGTCACGAGGATGATTTGGAATTGTTTTGACAGAGTTGTAAGTTTGTCAGCATTGTCCTTGTGATGCCTACGATTTGAGTGAGCCTGCGATTTGATATTTGCAATTTGAGTTACAGTTGACTAATTACAATTTGATTAATTGCGAATTGACAAGTTGCTATTTGACTTGTTGCGACTCGACTGATTGCGATGCTACCAGTTGCGATTTGACGTTGCGAGTTAACACTTGCGATTCGACTAATTGTGATTTGGTTGATTGCAATCTGACTTGTTGCAAGTTGACAATCTATGACTTGACCTATTGCAATTTGATCAAGTTGTGATTTGACTTATGTGACTTGAATTTCGAAGATTGGTATTGCACCTCACTCTTGGGTATTCTGGTTGATTTTACGGTTTCTCTTGTAGGTTTTAGAAAATCCCGCGAAAGATTCTATTTCTCGGTTTAAATCTCAAGAGCTGTAAAATCCCGTGAAATTAATTTTGGACAAGTAGGCGGGACTTGGATTTAGACAAAATTAAACTTACGGGGTTTGACTATTTTTTCGGGATAAGTTTGTGCTTCAAGATCGGCAGGAATTGGGAAATTATGGTAACTTGATTGGTTTGTTAATTCACGGGTTGGTGTACTTAGTGTCTCAAACTTCTCGGGGTGGATGGATGCACGATGTTTGATGACCCTTGCTCAAGTGTATTTAAGGTGATTAGACCTGGATGTTCAAGAAGTGGATATATACAATAAAGGATGGAAGGTTGGGTATATATCACTACCTATATTTAAAGGAGTTACGTTGTTGTGCTCAATATAGGTTCTAAATCACAATTTGCAATTTAAGGTGATTAAGGTGATTAGACTTGGATGTTCACGAAGTGGATATATACAATAAAGGATGGAAGGTTGGGTATATATCACTACCTATATTTAAAGGAGTTACGTTGTTGTGCTCAATATAGGTTCAAAATCATAATTTAGTGCAAGTTTAAGTCGCGGACTTGCTCTTTATCAAGCTTCATCAAGTGATTGTTGTTTCTCAAGCTTCTAATGAGATTGTTGTTCAAGATCTTCTCAAGAGGTAGTCAGGCTTATAGACAAGAGGTGATTTGTTTGGAGACATGTTTTAACCTTTTACTCACTTTAAAGTCATATGCATTTCATCAAGCGGTTTTGGCATATTACGAGCTTCAATGAATTGTTAATCTACTAAACCATTGATGAGGAGGAAAGCAAGGGGTTACTACAAGAGAGTCTTAATCACCATCTTCGTTGCAGTAGTTTCATTTGTCTCTTTCCATGTTTTATGCCTGTCTAATTCACGATCATCACAGACTTTTAACTTTGGCAAAAAGGTCATTTCATGCCCTTTTTGAGGGGGAGAATTAGGCGTGTTTCCTAGCAGTTCCGTCTCCAGCGATATGAATCTTAGCGGCTCCGGTGATAGCGGGTTAGATCGTATCAGTTCTGTCTCCAGCGGTTTGAATCTTAGCAGTTCCGGTTTCAGCGGGTCAGATCATAGCGATTCAGGATTCAGGGGTTCAGTCTACAGAAGTTTGATACTTACTGTTGTGCAGTTTGTTCTTGAATTTATTTCTCAGATAAATCTCAAGAACTGTAAAATCCTGTACATAGTACGTCTACTATTCCATGCACTGCACCTGATAACATCCAAGTGGCTGGGTCAGACAGCTTTGTTTGATAGGACTGACTATGAGTCAGGGGCACTACTAAGAATTAGCGCATGTTTCTTCTCTTTTTGGCTAGTCAATAGCACAAGATGATCACGAAGTTAATCTGGTATTCTTTATTTGTGATTGAAGTTGAATTTCACGAAGGCGTCTACTTATTTTATCTTGAAGTCGGGGTTGGTTGGATGCATGACCTTCAATGATAACTTGCTCGTGCGTAAAATTTAAGTTGAAGACTTGGGTTATCTAGTTACCAGTAGTCGGGGTAACTATCACTTAAGAGTTATTGGAGTACTCAGTGTCACACGTCAATGACGATGTCGATAATCGCAAGAGGTGTTAATGTCTCATACTTTGGTTGGGTATTGAGCACTTAGAGATTTGCTTGGAGCATTAATTCTCTACACCGTTCTTCCAACATTAGTGCAAGCTTAAGTAACAAATTTGGGGACTTCTACTTCAGTTTTCAGTATTGGTATATCGGGTTTTCTTCATCGAGTGGTCACTAATCTATGTACAAGGTTGGTTATTCGGCCAAAGGTTTTAAAAGTTGTGATGTGATCTGTAATCTTCACAAGATATTCTTTACCCAAACTGATGTTCACCAAAATCAAAATCAGTCATGCCACATTCAATCTGTTACTACCTCACGGTTTCTTCTTGATTTTGTAAAATCCCGAGAAAGAACTTATTTCTCGGTTTAAATCATAGATTTGTAAAATCTCGTGATGATGGACTATGCGCTCTTAACCATGACCAGGTTAAAACCATTGTCAAAGTTCAGTTAAAGCATCATAAAGGGCTAGATTTGGGCATTAACCACAAGACGTGACAACGGCGTTAATTCATTATTATTTATTTGAGGCTGAAGTGAAATTTCATGGGTGCGTGTACTTAGTATCTGAAGATATCGGGGAGGTTGGATGAAGATTCTTCGAGATCCTTGTTCGAGCTTTCAATACAATGACGAGGACTTGGATATCTAGTTATTTTTTCTTTCTCTCTATTTACAAAATAACTATCACTTTAAGGAGTCACGTTGTAGTGCTCAGTGTCACACGAAGTTGTGGATATCCAAGAGGTGATGTACGTCTTATACTTGATGGTTGGTTGGTTGAAGAGTATAGAGTACTTAGGGATTCGATGTTGCACGAAGTCTCTACACCGCTCTTTGTCACGCATTAGTACAAGTTTAAGTCACAAGTTCGGGTTATATTACTTCAGTATCAAGTTCATCATATTGGGTTTTCTCCATCAGTGGTCACTACATCAAGCCGACAGAATGATAATGGGGTTGGTAACGAGTTAGATGAGAGAAGAAGTAAAGAGAGAGTAATGACGTCTGTACAAGTCAGTGCAGGCCTCGCTCTTCAACATTATAACGTCTGTACACATCAGTGCAGGCCTCGCTCTTCATCATAATGACGTCTGTACACCTCAGTTCAGGCCTCGTTCTTCAAAGAAAAGAAAAGTATACGCTTGAGTGCACTTTATCTTCAAAAGAAGAGGAATCTTCTTATTTATGGCCATTCTCATCAACAAGATTCATGCTCTTTCCGTGCTTATTCAGTCTTCAAGTGGATCGGCGCATATTGGAGTATATTTTTATTCACGTATTCAACCAAAAATTGCAGTTGACAAGCATATGCAATTTTTGGGGGGGGGAAAGGGTGAATAAACAACATGTCAGTCTTCAAGAACCGTCAAGTGGAGTTACTTACCGTTGATGGTATTCATATTCACTAGTTCAATCATCAAAAATTGCAGTTGGCAGGCATATGCAATTTTTGAGGGGGGGAAAGGGTGAATATTAATCTACATGTTGATTGATGATTGAGATGGTCATACGACTCCTGAATACGTCAGTTCAGGAGTCGTGCAAACCATGTTTCTCCAACACTACTTCTTCCATCTATCAAGGTGTTGAAGAACATGGTCATGGAATGCTAATCTACATATTCTCACGGGCTGGTTCAGTCAGCATCAAAGGGTTTCTAGTCAATGCTTCATGTATACGTCATTAGGCTACATGTACACATCATGATGATGATTCTGATTAATCGTAACCATCATGGGGGAGAGAAATGTGTACACCAAGGACACACAACAGGTTCACGTGATCGGGCTTAATCATTTATTCCGGTGTTGATAACCGCAGAGATGATCAGTGGTTCAACTTGTTACCTTGGTATTTACGTTTCACTGTTACGTCATGGGCTGATTAATCGTAACCATCAGGGGAGAGAGAATGTGTACATCAAGGACGCACAACAGGTTCACGTGATCAGGGCTTAATATCCAAGGATGGATACATACTATATATGATCAGTGGTTCAACTTGTTACTTTGGTGTTATACTTAAGACTGAAGAAGGTTGAGTCGTCAGTCTATTCTACATTCTCTGTTGGGAGTTATCATTTCATGTGTATGCTGCGGGCTGATGGGTTACATGTAAGGTTACTGGAAGGCATTTGATGAGATAAAGATGATTGGTATTCTGTTCCTCCACATTGGGCAATCTTGAAGAAGGTCGAGTCTACAGTCTTCTCCACAGTCAAAACATGTTGAGTTCTTTTCTTACAACTTGATATTTAACTTAATCCCATGACAGTTCTTGTTTGATGAGTTGTGGAGTTAAGTTAGGTTCAAGTTGTTCTGTAGTTTAAGGTTAGGTCCAACTTGATTTTAACCTAATCTCATGACAGTTCTTGTTTGATGAGTTGTGAGGTTAAGCTGAAATCAAGTTGTTACTGGGCTTAAATTTGTGGTTTAGCTTAACCTCATGACAGTTCTTGTTTGATGAGTTGTGGGGTTAAGCTAGATTTCAGTTGAGGCTCAACTTAAACTACCGAAAAGATGCATAAGGTTTTTGACGGCGTCACTCAAGGACGGGAGTGTTAGAAGATTAAAGACGGCATGCATTTGGTTATCAAAAGACTTCTTCTTTTTATGGGTGTTCATCCAAAGTCTTCTTTTTCTTCCTATTTTGGGTGATCGTCAGAGGTTGTCAGATTGGGGGAGAGCACTAATTAGGGGAGAGTGAAAAGCCAGAATCATTCCCTGATTGAAAGTGCTCACATTGCTCTTCAGCAAGTCAAGTGATGAATGCGGAGAAGATTCAGAATGCTGAGGAGTAATGATTTCTGGTTCGTATCCTTGTATATATTTTTCTTCTTACATTCTTTTTCATATCTTATACCATTTTGTAAATAGATATATAGAAATCTTGCTAATTGTAAATAGAGAATCGTAAAACCAGAAAAACCATAAAAATTAAAAATTAGAAAAGACCAAAAATAGTTTCACCTAGGCATGTCTTCTGTTTATCGATAACATTTACGGACTTAGAAATGTCATTCAATAATGGCACGGGTCTTTAAATGAAGCTCGAGCAGAAGTTATACTAATCGGTTAAAACATGTCTTAATGGCTTGCTATTACTTTAGATAGCAACCCGCGCTTCATATTGGGGAAAGCACGTCGCCAAAAAGATGGCTGTTCCTCCAACTGGGTGATGTTCACCTGGGCATGGATTACTTCATATCCATGTTTCCTGATTTGATGTACGTTTCAGTGCATCATTTCTTGTAAAAGAAGAGAAATCTTCTTAGTATAACAAATAGTTTTCATTCTATGATTCTTCTAAAAATTATTTGTGAGACACTTGGTGAATATGTGTTGTATGAAATTTGTTTATACTTGGATTATGCATAAAATTTGTCACTCAATCAACGACTACAAAACCTCATGACAGTTCTTGTTTGATGAGTTGTGGGGTTAAGCTTGATTTTAGTTGAGGCTCAACTAGAATACGGGTCATTGATTGAGGGGGAGAGTGAATTCAAATTTTATATCATCAAACGGGTTTCTTGATTAATTCATGACTCTTAGAAAAGGTTTTGCAGTTAATGGGGTATTAGTTGAAGAGGATATTGCTTAAATATATCAAATGACCAAGTGTGTTAGTTGCTAGAAAGTTTAGGACATTATGTGCAATTTGCTTGTAGTATCCTATCTTCATATAACTAGAAGGTTCATTTGTATCTCTTTGGAATCCTCGTTTAATCCCCTAGATACATTAAAACTCAAAATCTGAAAGAAGTTAGAAAACCCGATGTGTTTGATGTTCTTGAATGCTCCACTGACATTTGTATGAACTAAGTGAATGAGTTTCAAATGTTGTTTGTCTCTGCTGCTTAATGGTTGTTGATATTGTGCATATGTTCTCAGGATTCGCTTAGGTAGATTGCTATTATGTTAGAATCATGTTCCTAAGATCATGAATTAAATATTGAAATCTGTGTGAATTGCCATGTTCATGATTGCTAATTGCTCTTCATGCTAGATAGTGGTTTGATGTAGTTCCTGATTGGGGTTTGATTATAAGATGAACTTGGTATTATAATGTGGCAAGCTGCTGAAGGGTAGCTATTAAGGAATAGTGTATCTGTATGCATGTATATCTGTGTTGATATTCTTATGCAAATTCCATAGCCAAAATGAATGTGCCAGTTCCCATTCTAACCATTTAATCAGACATTCAAATTCTATTGATTGGCTCAGAATTCACCACGACAACAACATCGGCAACAACAACAACAACACCTTCACCTCCACCACCATCATTTCAACAAAGAAGTACTTACTCGGATCTCGCCAAGAAGGGATCGACAATACTTGAGAAGATTTGTTGGTGGATGGATGATTGATGTTAACCACTGACTCACTCAGAAAAGTGGGTGATTATATCGTCTGCGCAAAAAGGTCAAACTCATATGTGTCATAATAATCAAATGTGCAAAATAAGCAGTGAATCTCCCTCTTAGATTAAGGGGGAGCATAGTATGTTCTCATCATCAGAATATATTAAATCAGACACATTTTCTCCCACATTTTCTAACTTATTTAAATCAATTGGGATCACAAATCTCAAAAGGTTTGAAATTTTTGATCGGGGGAGAGAATGTGATTTAAATATGAAACCTGATGAAAAGGTGATGTTTTGGACTTAAACGTTAGGCTCTCCCATATGTGCTAAACTCTTTCGTATATCGATGCACATATTGAGGGGGAGCGAATGGACAAAAAGGATTTGGCATAGCATGAGATCGTGACTCAGACTTAACCAATGAATTGACGTAACCTATACTGTCATTGATCGAAAGGACATATCCTGGCTGGGTAATAATTTCAAGCTGGTCTAACCAGTGATGTAAGCGTGTCTCGAAAAGGATGTGTCTGAGTAAAGTGTACCGTTTCGAGAAACTTTCTGTGGACTTGACCAGGCCGGGTAATAATTTCAAGCTAGTCTAACTAGTGATGTAAGCGTGTCTCGAATCGGTCATGTTCACTGAAAGTTGATCAATTCAAAAAGTGCGAGCTCTTCCTAACATGTGCAAATTTATAAAACAATCAACCGAGCACATGTTGAGGGGGAGCATTTGAAAAATATAAAACTCTCAAGTGTTTGCAAAAATGTGTTTCAGAATCATGAACACTTTGAGAGATTTTTTAAAGATTTAGTTTGGCAATCGTGGATGAATACCAAAGACCGACCATTTTAATTAACGCATGGAGTTATAAGGATGGTTAGGTTAGGTTCAAGTTCCCATGATCCCGCCAGAGCCGGAGGGATCTACCCAGGGACAATCCACTAGTTAGTGTAGAAGTCCTTAGGTATGATTAAAAAGGAGAAATGTGTATAAGGGAAGAGTGCCAACTGAGATGGAGCTAACACTGGAATAAACCCAACAAGGTGTTAGTTATGAAGTCTCGGTAAGCACTGAAGGGGTTGAAGAATGAAAAAGAATTGTAAAGATAAAGGGTGAAAAGAAATAGCCCTCCTTACAACTTAGGCAGAAACCGGGTCAATACATATGCTGTCAGAATCACTTAGTTGATTGCTGGCATTGAAGAAAAAGTATCATGGACCCAGTGATACGCTGCACAACCCTCCCTAGCCACTCAAGGTCCCTCAAAGGACTCTTTGTTTCACTTGTCACGGAGATCAATACATTTCTATCGTCTCTCTCACTCCGAGTTAGATGATATTGAAAAGGTGGCAGTCCTCTCTAGCCTCCGCTCACTAAATCAAAACGCACTATCGAGTCTAGAGCCACGAGATGCATAATAAGATCTGTTGGGAATTAAATATTCAAGATGTTTAAATATCGGGTTCTAATCCAAGAAATACTCTAAGTGTAATTCTGCTGCTAGTACAAAACGGTTTCTGCTGATGATGTTGATTCTGTTGATAGAGCATTTCACTCTGCTGATAGGCTTAACAACTCTGCTGATGATTCTGCTGATAGCGATAGATTGTTCCTGCTGATAATGAACAACTCTGCTGATGGAAGGATAAGATCAAAAAGATATTTATTGTATTTTGGTCAACAATATACGGTAGATAATATCTTTCTCCATGTGCTTAGTTAACAAGTTGTATACATAGATACATGTTGTATCTGATGTACTGACACTCAATAAGCATAAGTTAACCAAGTAAGTCGGTCAAGACTTTAAGCAATTTGTAAAGATCTTTTGACTATAAAAGAGATCTTAGACTAGTGATATTTAAGAGTGTGTGTAAAAAATATAGAAGTGTTAAGAGTTAGTCCATGCATACGTTAGAACATGCATAACTGTTAGAACAAACACAAATATATCACAAGTGATAGAAACATAAGATTCAAGGTTGTAACCCTAGTGATATTTCAAGGTCACTCGTATTATTATCTTTAATAATATTGAATCGTTTAGTGATAATCTTTATGTGTTTCATTGCTAACTAACAAACATAACAATTCCATTTCCATAACATACACAACCTTCTAAGTTTGGTTGAGTGAATTCCGCGCACTTAATCATTTTAATACAACATATCATACACACAAAGTTAGAGGGTTTAACCACCTTAATCGTGTGTCCAGGATCCTAGCAAGATCTCATAGGGACACGAATTATTTCTACACTGGTTGTTCAACATTAATGACACCAGTTGTAAACTTAAGAGTCCTACGCAGATCTTAGCAATCTGCCAGAACATTTATGAGAGAATTTACAAATGTAATTCTCAATGATTGAATGGAAATTCCTGCCAGGGTCAACATCAAACAGCCCTGAAAGCAGGTCACTTCGGTAATTCCCTGTGGATTACACTTAGTGATCGCGGCGGTTTTAAACGGTCTACAGTCGTGGAGTGATCTCCAGCGACTCACCTAATCGTTGATGTGCTACGGTTCGATCTTAAAAAGCCCTCTGTGGGTTTTCGATTAGGAACGGTCTTGGTAAGGATTAAAGAGAGTTTTCACACTATGCTGTTAACAATCTCGAAGTCCGAACCTGTAAGTACCGGTCGATTTGTTGCTAACTGTCGTATGCAGGAACTTCTGGCGATTGTAGCTGTGGAATGCTGTAGCTGGCTGCTGTTGTAGCTGGTTGCAGAAAAGATGCCAATCCTCTACCGCATGTTTACACTACATCATCATTGTAACTCAACAAAGTCATGATCAACCTAAAAGACCTTTAACACGGCTTCTGCAAACTCTGATGCTAAAGATCATGACACCAAATAGTGTGAGCATGTCGGCTAAAATATTTATACATCACGTGGATACATACTACTGAAAGATGACTTGGAAACAAATGTTGGATGATAAAGTTGAAGAATACTCAAAGATCATCCAAGACGATCAAACGGTCATCAAACGTACACTGCTGAATGTACAAAGTTTCAAGACAATGAAGAATCAAAGACTACGAGCTATGAAGACAACTTCAGAAGATAAAATGCTAGAATTCAAGTTATTATTTCCGGGGTGACCTCGCTTAGGGGGAAATTGTTAGGAATATAAATATTCAGATGAAGGCTCGGTCACCCCGAGTATCTATTTAGCATTTATATAGGTCGTAGGCTTATTTATATTAGCTTAGTATTATTAGTATTAGTATTAATAGTATTAGTCGTATTTATATTTGTGGAGTGGGTCGGGGCTTTCCCCACTGTCAGCTCACTCCACAGCCCACTAGGGGCACCAATATTAGTTAGTATATAAACCCCTTCCCACACTTGGGAAGGGTTGGAACTCTTGTATTATTTCACACATTGAATCTAATAGATCTAGTTTTCCCTTCCATCTCTCTAGCTTTCTCTCACTAACTCCAACCATGAACATCATGTTCTTCCACCATCCAAGGCCACCCGATCCACACAATCAATATGGTTATTTCCTACACATGTAACTTGATACATAAGTAAAATGTACAAGTTACTCGTAATCATATTTTGTCTCAACATACATTCAACACCTCAAGTCCTCGTATGCTACAACACAGGTTCGTACATGTTTGTTATGTGGCATTATGATCAAACCCCTTAACAAATCATTTAGAATGTTTAAAATACGTTTAGAGTCATTAAATATTTTAATAGATTAACCATTCTATTTTGAACCTCATTTTACATTTTGTATTAAGTACTAAAGTTTACTTGCACTTGACAAAATACATTTTATTTTGACAAGCACTTAAAATAGACATTTTATTGAACTTGTTACATTTAGACATTTGTTTAAACTAGTTACAATTCATAAGTTTCCTATATACTTAAGTCAAAAAGAAAATGGTTTATTACATCATGTCTTAGATCATCCTAGTCTAGCAAAATCTAAGAATATATCTTGGTTAGATTTTATGTAAGATTATGGAAAGATCTTTGGAAGATTTAGATTTGATTTTGGAAAGATTTAATAAAGATTTTTAGATTTTCTGTCAGGAGACCACGGAACCAAAAATTATAAAGGGCGGAACCCTTTTTTGGTTCCGTGTGATCCGTGGGTTGCTGAAGCCAAATGGCTATAAATAGCAGCCCATTGTTCACTCATTTCTCAATCACTTGAACATACACTCTCTCTACCCTTTTGCATACATTTAGATCAGTAGATAACAATGTAGTAACATACATTAATCACCCTTATCTTCATGATGTGCGTGTGTATTGCTCTAATTCTTTTATATCCACGGTAGCGGCGCCAAAGACTTGGTGCGCACGTGATGTGTCGTTGTGGTTTTAGCAGTATTAATGCCTAATCAAGTTTTAAATTTATATTTAGCCGACTTATCAATAAAACACACACTTTAACGAGCAGTGTACCCGGTCAGTATAAATATAATGGTAAGTAGAGTGTCGATCACTAAGAGTGGAACATATTATCTAGTTATTCTAATCAGTATTTTAATATCTTAAATTAGCTATACAACCTAATCTAACGCAAGGGGGTTCAGCCTGAGAGACTGGCACGGTTTGGTTATGATTAAATAGTAAACTAAACTAATGAGCACGAATCAGCGATTAGCACACACGTACACAGATAGATACTTGAGACAATAAGAAGACCTGTCCTGATAATTAAGTAGCTTGTCACTTGTTTTATTGCTAGTTTTATATGAAGTGTATATAATTAACCCTTTCTCGTTGGCTCTAATCTTATCGGCGAGTAAACCCTTAATGATCACTTATGTCTATCCCACTATCCTAGAAACGATAGAATAAATAGGCGAGGAAGGGGCATGGCGACCCAAGCAATGCTCAGCTAGACACAGAGGTTATCAATGCACTAATAAAAGTCACCAAAGATATCAACATATAAACTTTAATTAATGGGAAAGCAATTTTAAGGGGTGCCCATGATTTTCCGTAGTCACATGGAATCGGCCCATCAATCCTGATGAATTAAAGTGTACTAATACAATAAAACAAAACTACTTAATGAATTGAATACATGCAGGACCTTCTTACAGCTCTTGTATCTTCGTTCAGGGTGTGTCTTGTGCTACTAATACATCTGAATTCGGCTCTAGGGTTTCTTCGGTCTCGAAAGCTTAGTGTGTAGCGTCCCGAAATTCGTCTGGCCTTGGGGTATTTATAGTTTCTGTCTGAGGGTTAGATGCGGCGCATTGACTTAACTTCGCATGGGGTCCAAGATTAATATATTCAGGAATATTCGTACACCGCCTTAAGATGCGGCGTAACTCCATTTCTCTATGCGGCGCATGTCCTTTGCTGTCTTGGATTGTAACTTGTGAAATCTTGATAGTGATGCGCCGTATGTAAGAAGTATGTTGCGGCGTATCTGGAGCAGAATGATCTTGATCTTGTACATTTCAGTAGACTCTTAACATCTTGCTTGTTTTGCTCCATAATTAGTCCAAAATCGCCAAGTTTCACATAATACTTGTTTTTACCTGAGAATTACAAAAGTAAACATTAACGTATCAATTCTCATATATAATATAATAAAACAAGTCAAATAAATAGGATAAATGATGATAATAAAATGTACTTATTTGAGTTCATCAAATATCCCCCACTTGAACTTTACTTGTCCCCAAGTAAACCTTAGAATAAATCTTATGAAAATGTATCCTAAAAGATATTAGGATTTATTTTTATATTTAATCATGTATTCGTTTTGTCATAATTGCACAACCAAACACTTAAAGAATTAGAAATAAAATAAAATATTTTGATAAAAGCAAATCTAATCGTTTAACTGTCCAGTCGTGATGAATATTCTATCATAAGCTTGGCAAGTATACGCATCTCCCCCACTAAAGCCAAGGAATAACAAGTCTAAAGCGGTAAAAAGGGTTTGTTGGTTAAGGGTTGATCATTCTTCTTAATCTCTATCGAAATCACATTCTAGAAAAGGCGACAAAATCACAAATACGTGATCGAATCCACGACCACGATACTTGCAATTGCTCAAATCCTTAACTCGAATAGGCTAAAGATAGGACCAAGTAATCTTTACCAATAATATTATATCAAAAAGGGCGACAAAATCATAAATACATAGCCGAATCCACGACTACGATACTTAAGATTGCTCAAATCCCTAATCTCAATAAATCTAAGGTTTGGATAAAGAATGATATAGGGTATGGATAATATTTGGGATACAAATTGGTGTAAAATAAAAAATAAACAAAACAGATAAATTAAAATCCTAAGTGTGGTAAATTACTTTCCCAACCATCCCATGAATAAGACTCATATCATTGAATAACTCATGCTTTAACACTTGAAACACACGCTTTAGGTAGACACGAATTATACTCAACAAGATCTCAATCAAAGAATAACCTTAGTTGGCGTTCCCATAACGGCCAACTTCCATTCAATCCATAAATATAATATATAACAAATAGTGGTGATATCGCCCACTTAATACAAAACTTTACATAAGTTGGTTAAAACAAACTTCCAACTTTTTCTTTTTCTTTTCTATTTTTTCGAATTTTTTTTTTTTTTTTTTTTTTTTTTTTTTTTTTTTTTTTTTTTACATCAACATATATGTGTAAAATTTCACAACTTTTCTATCACTTATTTTTTCGGATAATTTTTCCATATTCTTCATACTTTCAGAAATAACTGTAATAGCGAAAGTAGTAAACACACGAAAAATAAACTCAAAGTTATACAATATTTACTTTCATACCAATTGCATTGTGCAATTTCCTAACTCAACCAACGATAATGAATTACGCACGCGAACACAGGTAATGTAAGGAAACACACTTTGCTTAAAGCAATTAACCACGGATTTTAATCTACAAGGTAGGCTAAGGTGTAAGGGTGTAACGAAACATTATAACAAAGGTGTAAGAAACGAAAGGAATGGCTCTGAGTGTTTTTCTAGGGGTATCTTACTCTAAAAGTGAGAGTAACAAAGGATTTTATACGGGGGTTAACTAACCAATGTAGTTAGTTAATATCACATAACATATAAAGGCTATTTGGGTGTAATCCTAGAAATTTACCAATTTAGACAAGTCACTCCAATTATATAGATAATACTTATTATGGTGGTCTCGAATAGTATACAAGCCAAGTTCTAAAGTTTACAAGTCATCGGCACACTCATAGATTTGTGAATTTTGAAAAGTTCACAATTTTTGAAAATAATGTTATGTGTGCAGCTATGTAATTTAGACTTTAAACAAAAAACATGCTAGAAAAAATTTAAATTTAAGCATATTAAGTACATATTAAGCATATTTTGAAAAAGTTTAGGACAAGTAAGTGTTCTAATTCTCCAATCCCCCCACTTAATTTAAACAACGTCCTCTTTGTTTGTATGAAAGATTAAAAATTGGAAAATAAAAGAATTAGAACAGAAAAACTCTCCTGAGATTTGCTCGGTATGATCCTCCATTATTTGTATAAGAGCAAAAATCAACTTTCTTATGGATTAGAACGTTTAAGCTTCAAAAATGATGTATCCACAAGAATGCAGGAATCTATAATACCATTCAGACTTTAACACACCTGAGTTAAGAAGGTTCAAACTTGCATAATACATTAGTAGTTAGTAAAAATAAAACTTAAAAAATAAAATGAAAATCATCAGGTCAGTCGATACGCCGTATCTTATGGAAGAAGATATGCCGTATCGAGCCTGGAATAAATACGAATCAAAATAGAAGATGCGTCGCATCCTTAACCAGGCATGCGCCGCATTAAAATACTGACAGAAAGTTTTAAAGTCAAAAATAAAAATGCAGAAAATTAAATAAGATATGACCAGTGCAGGCGATGCGTCGCATCTTATGATTGAGATGCGCCGTATCTTCTGTATTTCTGACAGACTCGACACAGAACAGAATGTAAAAATTTTTCGGGTTGTCTCCCGGTCAGCACTTGTCTTTATTCCAGAGTCTTCAAGTTAGACTCACGTTCAGCTCCTTATTCTGTTCTTGTTACGTGCCATCCTTCTTCTTTCATCTGAAAGATGTTCCCATATAGCTCCGCAACATTTTCTTCCATTCGACTTAATCTAATATATTTTTTTGTCTTCGTCGCAACATATTCCTCATCAGGTCCCAAAGAGTATTTGATGACTTTAATTTTTTCAGAAATTATCATGGGTGGGTCATTATAAGGGATCCCAAGTAGTCGACACTTTCTCTTGATGAATTCTTCTTCGTCTTTATCAACAAACTTGAAATAAGGATCCTCATTCAAATAGTCGTCAAGTTCATCAATCAATTCTCCATGCGACTCGTCGTTATTATCATAGGGATCATAACTAACCACGTTAAAGGATTGATAATAATCTTGGATCTCATCCCACTCTCTTTTCAATCCCCATTGTAAGCGTCGACTAAGCTTTGTGTAATCATCAAATTGTCCATGCACTTCCTGAAACCATCACAAAAGCATCAGTAGGGTATGTTCAAGAAAGTAATATATCAGAAAATTAACAACGAAAACGAAATACGAAAAATAAAAGTTGCTGATATCTGTAGACGATGTGCTGTATCCAAAAAGTTGGATACGCCGTATCTTATAATCGTTAAAATTTAATCAGACTTTTATTCAGAAAGCAGATACGCCGCTTATAATTTTAGAATGCGCCGTATCAATTTAAATTATCAAAAATCGATTATACTTATTAAAATTAAATGCGTCGTATTAACAAAAGCTAATGCGCCGTATTTTCGTTACGTTTCAAAATACAAGATTTTTGATTTAGTAGATGCGCCGTATCGATAAAGATCGATGCGTCGTATCTGTTTAAAAATTCGAAAACTGTTTTTAATTTAAATCGAAAATACGCCGTATCTGTTAAAACAGATGCGTTGTATGGCGTTAGGGTTTAGAAAAATTTCTTATTAAAAACAGAATACGCCGTATCTTGGGGAAAGATGCGTCGTACTCGAATTTATTAAACGCGTTGTATTTTATAAAAATTAAACGCAATACGCCGTATCTGTGAAAACAGATGCGCCGTATCGTTTGTATCAGCACTGTACAACGATAGCAGAATGCAGAAAAATAGAAAAAGAAAAATAAAAAATAAAAACAAACACAAAGAAACACAAATTAAAGAAAATAAAAACACACAAAAACAGAAAATATGCAAATAATACAATGAATGCAATTTATCTAATATATAACAGGGTTAGTGGTTAGAATCTAAAAATTAAAAAGAAAAACCTAATTAAAATACTAATCAAATTAACAGATAATAACAATTCACTCCCCGGCAACGGCGCCAAAAACTTGATGTGCGTGTGTATTGCTCTAATTCTTTTATATCCATGGTAGCGGCGCCAAAGACTTGGTGCACGCGTGATGTGTCGTTGTGGTTTTAGTAGTATTAATGCCTAATCAAGTTTTAAATTTATATTTAGCCGACTTATCAATAAAACACACACTTTAACGAGCAGTGTACCCAGTCAGTATGAATATAATGGTAAGTAGAGTGTCGATCACTAAGAGTGGAACGTATTATCTAGTTATTCTAATCAGTATTTTAATATCTTAAATTAGCTATACAACCTAATCAAACGCAAGGGGGTTCAACCTGAGAGACTGGCACGGTTTGGTTATGATTAAATAGTAAACTAAACTAATGAGCACGAATCAGCGATTAGCACACACGTACACAGATAAATACTTGAGACAATAAGAAGACCTGTCCTGATAATTAAGTAGCTTGTCACTTGTTTTATTGCTAGTTTTATATGATGTGTATATAATTAACCCTTTCTCGTTGGCTCTAATCTTATCGGCGAGTAAACCCTTAATGATCACTTATGTCTATCCCACTATCCTAGAAACGATAGAATAAATAGGCGAGGAAGGGGCATGGCGACCCAAGCAATGCTCAGCTAGACACAGAGGTTATCAATGCACTAATAAAAGTCACCAAAGACATCAACATATAAACTTTAATTAATGGGAAAGCAATTTTAAGGGGTGCCCATGATTTTCCGTAGTCACATGGAATCGGCCCATCAATCCTGATGAATTAAAGTGTACTAATACAATAAAACAAAACTACTTAATGAATTGAATACATGCAGGACCTTCTTACAGCTCTTGTATCTTCGTTCAGGGTGTGTCTTGTGCTGCTAATACATCTGAATTCGGCTCTAGGGTTTCTTCGGTCTCTAAAGTCTAGTGTGTAGCGTCCCGAAATTCGTCTGGCCTTGGGGTATTTATAGTTTCTGTCTGAGGGTTAGATGCGGCGCATAGGATAAGTAGATGCGGCGCATTGACTTAACTTCGCGTGGGGTCCAAGATTAATATATTCAGGAATATTCGTACAACGCCTTAAGATGCGGTGTAACTCCATTTCTCTATGCGGCGCATGTCCTTTGCGGTCTTGGATTGTAACTTGTGAAATCTTGATAGTGATACGCCGTATGTAAGAAGTATGTTGCGGCGTATCTGGAGCAGAATGATCTTGATCTTGTACATTTCAGTAGACTCTTAACATCTTGCTTGTTTTGCTCCATAATTAGTCCAAAATCGCCAAGTTTCACATAATACTTGTTTTTACCTGAGAATTACAAAAGTAAACATTAACGTATCAATTCTCATATATAATATAATAAAACAAGTCAAATAAATAGGATAAATGATGATAATAAAATGTACTTATTTGAGTTCATCACTTCATGATCATAATGCTTCTAACTTTCATTATGTTGTAATCATACTCCCGAAATGATCATGTGAAGCAAGCTCAGATATCTTGAGTCATCATCCACCACAAGCATACATATATGAAGATATATCACAACAAGCTTAGGGAACTTTTGATCTTCACCCATTGAAGGCTTTCTATCAATGGAAGTTCATTTAGATTAGTCATTCATATTCATTAGACATTTATGTCATGGATCATCATTGTATCATCACAATCTATTCACCAAACTAGATTAGATGGTTTATGTGTTTGTGCCATAAAACACAAGGTTTTTATGTTGGGCCATAAAACATAACGGGAGTGGTTGTACCCTTGTAAAAGAATTCGACATCTAGCTTAGTGTCGAAAATATTGTATAGGTGACGTTAGGTTCGTTCTACCTCAAACTAGAACCCGGTATTTAGCTTTGTACCGGAAAAAGTGTAAGCAACGTTTGTAAAGGTTTTCTCCGCCGAGAAGGGAGCTTGTTGATTTAGTGAAGTAACTCTCGAGTTGGGTACTCGGGGAGTGGAGTAGGGCGGAGAGGAGATCCGTGACCGAACCACTATAAATACTCATGTCCGGTTTGCACTTTCTTTTACTTACTGCTTTAATTTTATACTTGCATTATATTATTTCTTGTGTTGTGACTTGATGGTTATGCTTGTGTGAAAAATTTTGTTAGTGTATGCTTATATTAGTCATAGACTATAATTGGCATTTTTCATATTACAACAAGCTTGATCGGATATTTGATACAACAAGTTTTAAGATTTTAAAACGGTAACGTATTCACCCCCCTCTATGTTTTCACAACGTATATAAGAATAGAAACGGGTCTTTAGTAACTTGTTAGACGTGCCACATACTTCATGGTGCTCATATTCAAGTTTCGTAGTATGTAGACATATTGTGTTAGAATAATTGCATATTATGAGTTATACTTCTTTATGTGATATAAGCTTATATGTGGAATAACCTAGACGGGTCAATATAGCCCGTAACGAACCATGTGGTCTTATTAGCATGTTTGTAGTTAGAATGTTATGTTATCGTTTTTTAACGCCCTTAGTGGGATTAGACGTCCTAAGTGGGCGATATGTGCTATTATGTGATCACATGTTCCAAAATGGAACTCAGAAATCCTTAGTGGATGAGTCGAGCCTTAAATAGTGCCTTATGTCCTGAAGTGGAACTTAGACATCCTGTGTGGATGACTAGTATATACATGTGGCTCACTAGTTATTAAATATGAAGTTCACGACATCCTTGGTGGACGACTAGAAATTAATGGCAAGCAAGAACTCATTCCCTAAGGGAACTAGAGGTGCTAGTAAGCACCAAGATAGCTATGCGAGAAACGTCCTACGAAGCAATCCTAATGTTATTTTTGGTTTTATATATGTTTTCTTACTAAGCTATTGCTTACGTTGCTTCGTCATGTTTTCTTATAGGTGAAGCTAGAAATGTTACATCTAGGGGTAGGAAGGTTGAGATTTAACTTTCGGTGGAGCTCGTGGGTATCGAGTTATTTCCCTACCCTTTCTTTTACCAAGAAACATCGTAGGATGTTATGCTTTTGTGCATATTTATGTAAACTCAGATTTGTGTGTAACACCCCCAAAATTATCGCAGCGGAGGATAGTTCACTGGGGTATTACTTCCTAGCACAAAGTACAAGTCATGGAAAACGACCCTTGAAAAGGGACGTTTTTAAAAGTGTTTCACATTTGATAAATTAAATTCTCAGAGTTTGCAAAGGTCCCAACAGTTTTCATAAAACACAATGTTTTCAAAAGATTTGCAAATGTTTTAAACATAACATAAATCTTTAAAATATAGACTCTTCAAATGTGAAAATATGCCGAGTCCTCAAAATATATCCGTGGGACTCCATCCAAGACCTTCATGCCTTTAAACCTGAAATAATACATGCTAAAACGTCAACACAAAGGTTGAGTGAATCCATAGAGTTTAGTAAATGAGCAGTTGATCACAATATAATTCAGTTTATAAAAACGACTAAGCAACAAATGCAGAGTCTGATTCAGTTATTATTTCCCTAAGCTCGTGACCCCGAACTTTAACGTCATTTTCAGATATTCAACAGAATATAAAGATGCCCTTCGACAATAGGTAACAGCCTAATTACCTAGCAAATCCTCAAATACAGTGCATATGGTAGCCGCACCTGGCAGTCCAATATGGGGGATGTCATTCCCAATAGATCTATTCACGGCATTCGCGTTCACTCGCAAGTGACTAACGGTTCACGATAAGGAAGGGACTTTCAGGCTATGGGAAACTTAGGCAATGATAATAACCGGGTAACAAACAATTTCAATCCAAAATACAGTTTTCAAGCAGTTGTGATCATATTAAAAATAACTAGCATGTATCTCCCCCACAGAGTTTGTAAACAGTTAAACAAGTAAAAGGTGGGGCTATGAACTCACCAATAATGAATTAGCAACGGAAATCGGAGAAGTGTGCACGTCGAGAAAAACCGCAAAGATCACAAGTGACCTAGATAAAATATAACACGACTTAGGCTCGGGGATTAAAGTATAATACTTTTATTTGTGATTTAACTCAGTACTTGAACTCAAAATATCATATGGTCACTTATTTAAAAGTCTTGTAGCAAGTCATGGGTCAAAAAGACATTTATAAAAGCTTAAATGGTTTAAAATGCAAAGCTGATGGAAAATTTATGAAATTATCTCACTAATCGGGTCGCCATTTCTAAACCGTGAAGGCTAAAATTATGAACTTTATATGCCTAGAAAGGTATGACTCTTTAATATATGAAAATCAAGGCCTTACATTACTGAGAACTTTACAACATGGGTGAAATTACCAATTTACCCTTGTGTCTCTAAATAGTTATACTCAGCATCTAAATGAGTTTAGAAAAAAGGGTGTATCTCTTTAACTACAGGTCTAATGGACACATGGCCTATGGTAAAAGTTTTCTACAGGTCTTGGCTACAACTTTCATGTTTACACCAACCTAATGTTCTTTACAACATTTTAGAGTAAATAGCCCATCAAATCTGACATGCATTCCTGGACCAATTTTAGTGTGGATTTTTTCTAAAAATCTCCAAGATGAATTAGGATGTAAGGTTTTCGGGGAAATGATCCTAAGACCTGTGGCTAACTCCTAATATTTTTATTTAAGCATAAAACTTCCTGAGGACAAAATAGTTAAGTCGTTTTGTTGGATGAAATCTGGGACAGATTTGGGCCAATGACAAAGATCTACTTTATGTATAATTATTGTGTCTAATACCCATGCTTGTCCAAAATAAATCATCCCTACCCTTTTATTCATCCAATAACTCAATAAGTCCAGAAGATGAAAGATTATATTGAGGATTAACTTCAGTTTTCTAAACAATATATCCAAGTAGATCATCAATAACTAGTCCAAAACTCATAAAATCCATTAAACTCTTGCATAACTCAAACAAATCAATCCTAACCAATTATCAAAGAACCTATTTCCAATTAAATCTTGAATCAAATCATCTTAAATGATACATGCAAGAGATGTTTAGCTTAGATCTAAAAAAAATCTATAAAAACATAAGAATGAGATGAAAATGAGTTTGGGGAACTTACCAAGATCAAGAAACCAACAAGAACACTTAATGTTTGATTGGAGATGAACATGATCAAGTAAATTAAAGGCCAAGGGTGTTGGAGGCTGCTTTATTTCTTTCAAGAGAGGGAGAGACCAAAGAGAAATGAGATGGTGATAATAACTAGGTTGGAAACGAAGATAAAGTGTGAAATATGGGTTTTAATAAAAGAAAGCATGCATTTTGATAGGATAAAAGGGGTGGCCGGTTTTGGGGAGGTTCCAAGGTGTATTTCTTTTATTATTTAGTCACAATACATTATATACTTGTTTTGCACAAGTATCTGATGAGTGGCCTTTTACTCATCATTTTATACCCGAAAAACCCCACAAAAACGACCAAAAACACCCAAATGGACCATATATTGTTACAAATATCCTTGGATTGTGTTTTAGTTGTTGCAGGTACAAAAAGGATTGAAAACGAGGCAAATTAGGCAAAACCGAGCATGGATTGGACAAGAGCTCAAAAGACGGGACCCGGGAAGAAATTCACGAGTTTGGTCGAGTTATTGTGCAAAAATCCCGAAGGGCCCTTGGATTATTACTTGTTGGCAAAAATGGTCCCTTGATTAACTTTGAAGAAATGGCAGATAGGGTCCCTCAGCTTTACATAAATTACAACTTTGGTCCTTGGTTTATTAGCCACATTATTCTACACTAAACTAAAAAAAGAAACCCGGATCCAAAACACTACCCAGCCCACACTACAAATACAAATACCCAAACCCAACATTTATCCTACCGGACCCAATTTTAAACTAAACCCCAACCCAACTATTTAACCCATCACAACCCTACCCATATCCACCAACAGCCCACCTTAAATTAAACCCAACTATCACTAAAACCCGACCCACTAACTAATAGGAGTAATAGATAAAGCGGGTTATAAGATAGTCAAATCCCCAATACAATCGGTCAAATCCCCAATTCATATGGTCAAAATCCCTAAATACTATTCATCTTCTCCCTTAATCCCTCTCCTCTTAATCCAACCCTAATCCCTAATTACCCAACCGTCCTTTTCCCTCTCCACAACAAGCCAAAGAACCCACATGGGTATGTCGTTGGTCCCCTCACCTCCACCTCATCAATCCGTGTCCCAAAAGAAGATTACACGGCCAAGATTTCAAGATGTGGGCATCAAGGAATGATCCAAGGGTTCAAGAAGAAACACAAGTGCTCGTAGGAGGAACACACACTCAGAAGAAACACAAGCTCAGATTAGGGTTTTGTTATTATTTTTTTTTAGTAGTATAAATATAAGTCGAGTAGCAGTCGAGTGAAGGCGAGGTTTATTTTAGCTTTAAGTTAGGTATTTTTTCTTTTTTTTTTTTTTTTTTTTTTTTTTTTTTTTTTTTTTTTTTTTTTTTCAGAATGTAATTTAATTTTTAGTTTAAGGCAGATTTAGTTTTCTTGTTTTAATTTTGGTCAACATTAGTCAACTGTTCTTAACTGCTTATTACTGCTTAAATTATTGCTTGGTTGCTTATTTTTGTTTATCTATGCTTATCTGCTTCCTTTGATGATGTTTGGAGGTAGTTTAAATTTTTTTTTTAGTAGCTAGTTGACTTTTAGATCAGCAGACATTTAGAACCTTTATCAGCAGAAACTTTGATTTTTGGGCTTATGTTGGCATATTGTGAGCTTATCTCTGATGATAACTACTGATTGTGAGTCCATTATAGGTTTTTGTTTAGTCTCAGGCTGTTTTTATTGTTCATGTCTGCATTTTCTTATTATGGCTGAGATAGTTTATTTGTAGCTTAATTTCTAATTATTTATGATATGGGGTTTTCTTTATTAGCTTATTGGTGAATTGCCTTTTTGTTTTCTCATTTTTAGCTTTTGGCATTAGTTTATAGTAGCTTAAAAAAATCAGTCATTTGCTTTTGTACTTTGCTAGTTTTTCTTTTTATGTTATCGGATCAGTGGCTTATGGCTAATTCATGAGCTTATTTATCAGTTTAAAAAATGTTTTTCAAGTTTCAAAATATTTGTTTGTTAATACTTACTCAGTTAAGTAGAAAAACCAAAAAAATAAAATGTTTCAAAAAAGTGACATAAGTGAGACTCGAACCCAAGTCTCTGCACTCACAACACAACATCCTTTCCAGTCTGCCCTGTGGACTTTCTTAGTTTAACTTTGCAACATTAATTTCTTAACCATGTTTTCATTTTAGCTTAATCCGAACTTATTTTCTTATTCCCAGCTTATTTAAATAAGCTGGACCTTTTTGTTATTTTTCTCAGCTTTAGTTTGCCTTAAAGTTATTTCAGAAAAATTTTCAGATTTTTATCTTTTCATTTAGTATTTTTAATTATTTATTTTCTTTAAATCAGTTTTTAATTCGTATTAAATTATTAAAAAGTCAAAAAAATATTTTTCTTTTTTCCAAAATTTTCTTTTGTCATTTAGAGTTTATAAAAATTATTTTGATACCCGTAGGATTAGTTTTTCAAATATTTTACGTTTTTACTCGTTCGTAGTTTCCGTTATACGTTATTTGTTTTTCGTTGTAGTAGATTTTAGTAACCAATCAACTCTCGTCATTTCAAGCATTTTAATTCCGAACCTTAAACGATATCCTCAATTTCACGCCTCGTTGGGACCTCGACCCGGGTACACGCTTATCCGGTTATTATAACTTGATTTTTGCGTTGAACCGTCGCGAGTTGACTTTTCTTCGTGAGAGGTTGACTTGTGAATTGTTCGTTTGACACGACTATCAAAATGGCGCCGTTGCCGGGGAGGTGTGTTGCGACAATATCGTCACGGTTTGACGATTAGTGACTTGAAGAACCTTCCTCGTGAAGTTTCGTTTTTATCTTGTGAATATTTTTTGTCCAAAAATCCAAAAAAATTAAAAAACCTTGAAAACCCAAAAAGATTTTCTTTTCAAAAATTATTTTCCTTTTTCTTTTAAATGTTTCAAAATTTTAAAAACCCAAAAATACTCTTCTTATTCCTCTTATCCGTTTAATTGTTTACCTCTCATTCCTCTTAAAAGTTTAATTCTATTTTCTTAATCCTCTATATGTTTAATTCTGATGGAATCATTTATCCCTTGCGTCGGTTGTGGAGAGCCGCTTTTCGGTTTACCGTGTCGTTGGTGTACGTGCGAACGGTGTGGTAATGATATTCGGGACGGAAGTTGTTTGTTTTGTGGTTCGAGGAATTCAGTCGCTTATGATCCAAATCCGAATTCGTTCAATGACTTTTCAAATTTTTCCGACCACCCTCCACAACCCCAGCTATCTTCATTTCAGCATAATTGCTGTGTATGTGGAGATCCGTTGGGGGATGATTCACTTTGTGAATGATGTTTCTGCAAAGGATGTGGGTTTACCCATGGACTTTGCATGTGTTGCAATTCTGAAATCAAAAATACAAATTCAGATTTTCAAAACGATTTCAACCTTCCTCAAGATTCATTTTGGCAAGAACCGTGTTATCAAAACTTCAATGATATATCATTTCAAAATATGCCAAATGATCTTTGTGAGTATTGTGGAGGTAGTCCTCACCCGGGTTTTGATTGTCAAACAGGGAACATGTTTGTCTATGAGCAAGTTCCATGTAATCAAAACTTTGGTTATGACTATTATCCATATAATTCACCGAATCAGTCACAGCAAACGTATTGTTGTGAGTACTGTGGAGGTCCTCACTATAGCTCTGATTGTCAAACAAGGAGCCCGCTTGTCTATGAGTGTGGCCCTTGTAACAATTATGACTATTCTTATCATGACCAACCTCCACAGTATCAAGCGATTCAAACTCAGCCTCCACCATCTCATCAAGAATTATTCCAAGAAATTGATAAAAGGAATAATCAATTGGATTTGGTTTTCAAAGATATACTCCAACGATTGCAAGATTTGAGGAATACATCCAATGATCTGGCTATTAATCGTCCCCAAGAAGATCGTCATGAAAAATCTTGTGCAGAACTTCTAGCCGAAGAACGAAGAGCACAAGAAAATCCTCATGAAGAATCTATGGCAGAATTACTAGCCAGAGAACGAGGAGCAAAAATGCATTCCATATTTCTCAGGGCTGCCCTTCTTGATGACGATGATGATGATGAGGAAGAAGACGAGGAGAGTGATATTCCTTTGAATGATACCATTTCTCAACTCCCTCAGTCTATTGCAATCACAAACATCTTTCCTTCTCAATCTAGACCCGAGGACTCTCTCAATATGGGGGATGAGCATCTTAGCACTATTCCTGAAAAGGAATCGGACGAATTCATAAAGTCTAGTGCTGAGAACCTTGTCCCAACCCCAAGTGAGTCTGAGGAGATATTCGACAGAGAATGTGATTCTCCAATTTTTGGAGAATCTCTTGACATCTCTGAGGTTACTTCCGGGATTTTCTCTAACACTCTTTTTGAATTTGATGACGATTGCTTTTCTAGCAACGTTAATCCGCTGTTTATTGAAGTGTTAGAGAATGATGAGGTCAAAGACTCTAATGTTTTTGATAATATGACCTCAATTGTTAATCCCGAGAATCAAAAGAATATTCTTTCTCCGACATATGTGACATTGCCTTTTGGGGATCGCCCTTATATTGACTTCACATATGTCGTTCGAGTTTTTCTACCTTTCTTCTCCTATAAGGTAGATTGTCCTTCCATTCACTCGCTCGGGAGTGAAGACACCATTTTTGACCCCGGCATCTCTCATTCTTTTAAGCCGGGTCTATCTCGTCGGAGTGGAACTTTCAAGCACTTCAATGTTTCTCCAAACATATTGAATGAAAGTCCGATGGAGATTTTCTCTTCCACTTGCTCCCCCAAGAACAAATGAATTCGGGGCGAGTCTAAGCTATACGACTCGAGCAAAAAAAAAACGCTTCGTGGGTGGCAACCCATGCCTATCTTCTATCTTCTATCTATTTTCTAACACTAAGTGTGGGGGAGTTCCTCTACTTGTTGCTTTGTGGTTGTTGTGTTTGCCTTTGTTTTCAGGATTCCCGTAGATTGTGATGATTGACGCGCCTGTTTTCAATCCAGCCGCCCAATATCCTATCTTTATATTTATGTTTATCCAGGGATATCTTAAAATCCTTTTTGTGAAATCAAGATTTCGTTTCCACACTTAGGTAGTAGTCTTACCCTTTTACGTTCTATAGTGTCGGCTCATGCCGGTACTTTGAATATTGAGGGCAATATTCAATTCTAAGTGTGGGGGGGAATTCTTGCGAATTTTGACCAAATTTTGACCAAATTTTAAAAATTTTCACATATTGTACCTTCTAGTACCCTAGCACCGCCGTTTTGACCAAAAATTTTAAAATTTTTATCGTATTTTTCGTCTAAAAGAAGTGCTTTGCACATAAAAAAATAATTTGCTATACATTAATACTTCGGTATTAGTGAAAGTTTAGACTTGATTAGGCTA
Organism: Artemisia tridentata subsp. tridentata; assembly: GCA_021014915.2. NCBI lineage: Eukaryota > Viridiplantae > Streptophyta > Magnoliopsida > Asterales > Asteraceae > Artemisia > Artemisia tridentata. The sequence continues at coordinate 300,347,611 of CP139508.1, forward strand.
GAACAAGGGGAATCCTGACTCTGCTAGAGTGTTGATCTAGCTGCTACCCTTAACGTTTAGGCTAAGTTTTTACGAATTGTGCAAATGAAAATGCTAAGCGTGGAGTAGTTGGTTCTCTTTAGAGCTTATATAAGTAATCTATGGCTTTTCCTCCCAGAAGATCCTAATCTGACTAAAATTAGTGCTATTTTCAAATTTTGAACGCAAAAACCGTTTTTGTTAAGCAAATAAATTTTTATACAATCTTGATTTAGAATACTAGTTCAAAGTTTTATTTAAATTTTGGAACAAGCATACTTTCTTAAAAACATAATAAGAATGCAAAATGAAAGTGAATCGTTGCTTGAAAGTTGCAAAAGTTAAAGTTTAAGTATGAATAAATAAGTGCTCTAAGCTACGGATTCGAGATCGGGCCTTGGATCCTTATTTCCGGAAGGCGTTTAGGTCTTGGCTACCCTCTTGCACCGGCCCTTGGACCTCTAGTTCAGGAATGTGTAAGGTCTTGGTCTAACCACCTTGGATCCTCATTTCAGGAATGTCTAGAGTCTTGGAACACTCCGTTGTAACGGCCCTTGGATCCTTTATTCCGAAAGGTGTAAGGTCTTGGAACTAAACCGTGAAGCTCCGTCGTTTAGAGTACGCAAGTAAAAGTTAGTAAATAAAAAAAAAAAAAAAAAAAATGAAAAAGTGATGAAAAATGAAAAAAAAAAATGTTTATGTTTGTTGATGAATAAGTGTGAGAAACTTGCTTCTTCTTAAATTTAAATCGAAAGTTGAACTAGTATTCGTCAATATTGTCTAAAAGTTGGACGGTGATTTAGAAATTGTTGACTTCAAAGATCCCGTGAGCTCCGATACTATTCTCGAGGGTGTAAAAACCTAGCCTCCTAAGTTTACTAAGGACAAGCTGAGAAGAAAGTCGCTACATGGAGTGATCTCACCTTTGAATCTCTAATTTCTAAATCATTGTCGGTTTTTAACCCTAATAAATGTCGATTTTTACGATCAAAACTTTGAAAACAAGCACACACACCTAACTTATGAATAATTGTGGGAGTGAAAAGTTAAGTCTCGACTTACATAGGTTGCTAATATAAGTAGCGTTAGCATTTTACAAAAACGTTTGCACAAGGGATTTTAGACTTAGTTGGGAAGTATAAAAAGAGGATGACGATTACAATTCCCCGGAGTCACCCATTTTGTGTGATTCCCGTTCCATGATGCCATTTTTGATAATCAAGCATGATATTTACGTTTGTTCTCGTTTTAGTTACTTGCATTTTATAAAGTCAAAACGGGGTGGTATATTTTTGGTAACCTTGATATTTTTGATCCTTTCATTACTTCATATGATCGGATTGCTAGGGACTAGCAATTGCTTAGTGTGGGGGATTGATGAGTGGCCTTTTACTCATCATTTTATACCCGAAAAACCCCACAAAAACGACCAAAAACACCCAAATGGACCATATATTGTTACAAATATCCTTGGATTGTGTTTTAGTTGTTGCAGGTACAAAAAGGATTGAAAACGAGGCAAATTAGGCAAAACCGAGCATGGATTGGACAAGAGCTCAAAAGACGGGACCCGGGAAGAAATTCACGAGTTTGGTCGAGTTATTGTGCAAAAATCCCGAAGGGCCCTTGGATTATTACTTGTTGGCAAAAATGGTCCCTTGATTAACTTTGAAGAAATGGCAGATAGGGTCCCTCAGCTTTACATAAATTACAACTTTGGTCCTTGGTTTATTAGCCATATTATTCTACACTAAACTAAAAAAAGAAACCCGGATCCAAAACACTACCCAGCCCACACTACAAATACAAATACCCAAACCCAACATTTATCCTACCGGACCCAATTTTAAACTAAACCCCAACCCAACTATTTAACCCATCACAACCCTACCATATCCACCAACAGCCCACCTTAAATTAAACCCAACTATCACTAAAACCCGACCCACTAACTAATAGGAGTAATAGATAAAGCGGGTTATAAGATAGTCAAATCCCCAATACAATCGGTCAAATCCCCAATTCATATGGTCAAAATCCCTAAATACTATTCATCTTCTCCCTTAATCCCTCTCCTCTTAATCCAACCCTAATCCCTAATTACCCAACCGTCCTTTTCCCTCTCCACAACAAGCCAAAGAACCCACATGGGTATGTTGTTGGTCCCCTCACCTCCACCTCATCAATCCGTGTCCCAAAAGAAGATTACACGGCCAAGATTTCAAGATGTGGGCATCAAGGAATGATCCAAGGGTTCAAGAAGAAGCACAAGTGCTCGTAGGAGGAACACACACTCAGAAGAAACACAAGCTCAGATTAGTGTTTTGTTATTATTATTTTTTAGTAGTATAAATATAAGTCGAGTAGCAGTCGAGTGAAGGCGAGGTTTATTTTAGCTTTAAGTTAGGTATTTTTTTTTTTTCCAGAATGTAATTTAATTTTAAGTTTAAGGCAGATTTAGTTTTCTTGTTTTAATTTTGGTCAACATTAGTCAACTGTTCTTAACTGCTTATTACTGCTTAAATTATTGCTTGGTTGCTTATTTTTGTTTATCTATGCTTATCTGCTTCCTTTGATGATGTTTGGAGGTAGTTTAAATTTTTTTTTAGTAGCTAGTTGACTTTTAGATCAGCAGACATTTAGAACCTTTATCAGCAGAAACTTTGATTTTTGGGCTTATGTTGGCATATTGTGAGCTTATCTCTGATGATAACTACTGATTGTGAGTCCATTATAGGTTTTTGTTTAGTCTCAGGCTGTTTTTATTGTTCATGTCTGCATTTTCTTATTGTGGCTGAGATTGTTTATTTGTAGCTTAATTTCTAATTATTTATGATATGGGTTTTCTTTATTAGCTTATTGGTGAATTGCCTTTTTGTTTTCTCATTTTTAGCTTTTGGCATTAGTTTATAGTAGCTTAAAAAAATCAGTCATTTGCTTTTGTACTTTGCTAGTTTTTCTTTTTATGCTATCGGATCAGTGGCTTATGGCTAATTCATGAGCTTATTTATTAGTTTAAAAAATGTTTTTCAAGTTTCAAAATATTTGTTTGTTAATACTTACTCAGTTAAGTAGAAAAACCAAAAAAATAAAATGTTTCAATAAAGTGACATAAGTGAGACTCGAACCCAAGTCTCTGCACTCACAACACAACATCCTTTCCAGTCTGCCCTGTGGACTTTCTTAGTTTAACTTTGCAACATTAATTTCTTAACCATGTTTTCATTTTAGCTTAATCCGAACTTATTATCTTATTCCCAGCTTATTTAAATAAGCTGGACCATTTTGTTGTTTTTCTCAGCTTTAGTTTGCCTTAAAGTTATTTCAGAAAAATTTTCAGATTTTTATCTTTTCATTTAGTATTTTTAATTATTTATTTTCTTTAAATCAGTTTTTAATTCGTATTAAATTATTAAAAAGTCAAAAAAAATATTTTTCATTTTTCCAAAATTTTCTTTTGTCATTTAGAGTTTATAAAAATTATGTTGATACCCGTAGGATTAGTTTTTCAAATATTTTACGTTTTTACTCGTTCGTAGTTTCCGTTATACGTTATTTGTTTTTCGTTTTAGTAGATTTTAGTAACCAATCAACTCTCGTCATTTCAAGCATTTTAATTCCGAACCTTAAACGATATCCTCAATTTCACGCCTCGCAGGGAGAACGACCCGGGTATACGCTTATCCGGTATATTATAACTTGATTTTTGCGTTGAACCGTCGCGAGTTGACTTTTCTTCGTGAGAGGTTGACTTGTGAATTGTTCGTTTGACACGACTATCAGTATCCTAAGTCACGGAGTGAGTTTGAAGGCCAACGGGGCTAAACCGGTAACGTTTTATGCCTAGTTTATGGAAATGAATATCATGAAGATACTATTTTCATAAAAATGTTAAATTTAACTTAAAATGACCCAATTTGATGTTTCATAAATTTCCCGAGCCTTTCGGAGTGTTATAACGTCTTTAAAGCTCAAACCGCAAGCCGAAAACGCGTAAAACGAAAAATGTGCACACTTCGCGTAGAAATGGAAAATTACATTATTCCATATGAAAACAAGTATGTGGGGATACATAAATCATATTAATGGGTAGTCTAAGCATAGCCTGACTCAAATTACAAATTTCAGTGTACGTGTCATGACGTACGCGGGCAACTTTCCCGGCAAAAGCCAATTTACTTAAAATAGCATAATAAGCAAATAAAATTAGTAAAATAATGACTTGGAAATTTCTCGGTTGTTACATTACCCATCCGTTAAAAAGGAATCATGTCCTCATGATTCAGTTTATCTTATCGGCTGACGGTGTGTCGGAAAAGAAATGAGGGTATTCTCGTCGCAATCTGCTCTTTTCGCTCCCATGTGTACTCGGGTCCATGTCGAGTATCCCAACGAACCTTGACAATGGGAATGCACTCTGCTTGAGTCGTTTGACTTCCTGGTTCATGATCTCAACTGGTTCCTTATCAAAGTAAAGCTTGTCGTCAAGTTGAATCTCCTCTAGTGGAGTGACGAGGGTTTCATCTGATAGGCACTTCTTCGAGTTCGAATCGTAAAATGTGTTGTGCACGCTAGTGGGCTCTTTTGGGTGGTTCGAGTCGATAAACTACCGGTCCAGCTTTTGCCAAATTCTTGAAGGGTTCAACGTACATCGAGTTCAGTTTTCATCATTTTCTGAAACATAGCACGTGCTTTCGTGGCAAACTTTCACGTAACTCTCCTGACGATCTTGTACTGCTTGTAGCCCGTTGTCCTGGAGTGTTGTTCCTACGTCCTGATGCGTACTAACGATTAACGCGAATGGGATTTCTACGGGAGCGTACTATCAGTTGAAAGAAGTAGATGTCAATGCCATGGGAGAATGATAGTTACAAGGGTAATTAATAATACAAATGAAAGATCTTGATGAATCACAAAAATAGTAATAGAATTTTGTCGAGTGTAATGTTGTAGGTGCAAAGACTGCTTAAAAGAGATAGATTAGATATCTGTATGAACAAAGAAGCAAACTATTATCAATCGATGCAAATGTAAGGATCAATGAATCAGAACAATAATGAATGGATTAAGATGTCCATATCATTCATGCTAGTATGAGCATAGAGTGCTCGAAAGAAAATTTGATGTTTATACGAACGAAGAAGCAAATGAAAAGGTGTGTAAAAGAGAGATCAATGACTCAAATTAATGCAAACTGAAGAACCATAAATCACAATAATAGTGAAGCGAAGAGATATAGAATATTAACACAAATAATCAATTAATCGAGACAACCAACGAATCAAACCAATAATAAAAGAGGTCAATACTGAAAGATAGAATTCCAAATGAGGTTCAATAATAAACGAGACAGACAATATTCATTACGAATGTCAAATGAGAATGAATGAGGAAAATCCATAACTGAGAAGGATAATAGACACACGATTGTTGAAAGTGCGGTAAGTGAGATAGACAAGAATTAAGAAAGCAATAAGCGTAACGATACCTTAGATGAGAACAAATGAGATAGACAATAAATGTGAAGGCAAATAGTAAAGGAGAAAGACGATAAATGTCATGGAAGAGAACAAATGGTAAATGATGAAATCCATAAATATCACGAATGTTATATAAGAATAACTGGGAAAATCAATAATTTAGAAAGACAATGTGCATCTCGAATGCTAAATGAGGAGAAGAAATGAGAACGATCAATAAATAAGAAATACAAAAAGCAGCACGAATGCTAGCTGAGGGTAACAATTAATGAGAAACGCAATAAGTGACAAAGACAATAAGCATTGTGATTGCAATTGAGAATGAATGGGTATCAACAATAAATGAGAGAAGCATTACGTTGAAAACATGCATTTTAAATAGGAACAACATAAAATGAGAGAGGCATTGAGTATCACGAAAGTTGTTTGGGGTTAAATGAGAACAAATAATAAATGGTAAAGTCAATAAATATCACGAATGTTGATTAAGTGAGATCCGCACTTGGATCCTTGATCTTTACTCTACTCCAACGACTGTAGGCTGGCCATTACAGCTCATTTCTGCTGACGTGTAATATCTGTCATGATGTGGCATGTGTGTCACCAATGATGAGATGCTGTGTTGGATGGGCTCTCTTGTGATAGGCTTTCATCGAGCGAGAGGAGTAGGTGCAGTAATGGTTTTCCTTCTCTTCTTCCGAGGGGTTCTTCTTCGAGTTAGTAATCTTCTGGTTTGAGTTCACACTCTATAGCCTTGTCCTCGAATGGCTTTGTCTCACTATTTGACGTTAGTATACAAGTTGGTGAAGTGGGTGTCAGAATGGTGGCCGAAAAGTTTTCAAATTTTGTCCTCGGAATCGAAAGATAGTATTAAGTTAGGGTAAACATTGTTGTCAAGCTTCGGCGTTACCTTCCTAGCGGCGTGATTCTTCAAAACACAAGGAGTGAAAGAGAATGGGACGTTAAAAGTCGTGTTCCGAAAATAGGGTGTTCCAAGGCGGCACGTTAAAGTCATGCTGTAATCATCCGGCGTGTCTTTAGGCGATTGTTTGCGAGGCGATGTAGGTGTTCTAAAATTATGTGACCAATGTTCCAACTCGTCTTCGAAGACGGATAGTAAGAGTTTTGCGTAAAACGATTTTATGAAAGCTTATGAAAAAGTTTTAGCGAACCACGGTATTATTCACGATGTTTGAGAAAATAAAAGAGACCACTAAAGCGTAAGCGTAGGTATGTAATCGGGGAAAACAAAGTTTGAGCTCAAGCTCCGAAATAAGCGTAAGAGGCCAAAATCAGACAAACATTTATGTAATTAACCTTTATATAAATACTAGTGTATATAAGCATACTTTATATAATACCATTAGTGATGACATAAGTATAACAACATAGGCAGTCTGGTGGCAAACGCGCACGGATATCGGATACGGCAATGAGAGACTCTTTTGTGAAAAATAGTTATAGTCCGGGTTTTAAAAACGACCCAGTTCTCTATAACTGTGGCTCTGATGCCAATCTGTAACACCCCCAAAATTATCGCAGCGGAGGATAGTTCACTGGGGTATTACTTCCTAGCACAAAGTAAAAGTCATGGAAAACGACCCTTGAAAAGAGACGTTTTTAAAAGTGTTTCACATTTGATACATTAAATTCTCAGAGTTTGCAAAGGTCCCAACAGTTTTCATAAAACACAATGTTTTCAAAAGATTTGCAAATGTTTTAAACATAACATAAATCTTTAAAATATAGACTCTTCAAATGTGAAAATATGCCGAGTCCTCAAAATATATCCGTGGGACTCCATCCAAGACCTTCATGCCTTTAAACCTGAGATAATACATGCTAAAACGTCAACACAAAGGTTGAGTGAATCCATAGAGTTTAGTAAATGAGCAGTTGATCACAATATAATTCAGTTTATAAAAACGACTAAGCAACAAATGCAGAGTCTGATTCAGTTATTATTTCCCTAAGCTCGTGACCCCGAACTTTAACGTCATTTTCAGATATTCAACAGAATATAAAGATGCCCTTCGACAATAGGTAACAGCCTAATTACCTAGCAAATCCTCAAATACAGTGCATATGGTAGCCGCACCTGGCAGTCCAATATGGGGGATGTCATTCCCAATAGATCTATTCACGGCATTCGCGTTCACTCGCAAGTGACTAACGGTTCACGATAAGGAAGGGACTTTCAGGCTATGGGAAACTTAGGCAATGATAATAACCGGGTAACAAACAATTTCAATCCAAAATACAGTTTTCTAGCAGTTGTGATCATATTAAAAATAACTAGCATGTATCTCCCCCACAGAGTTTGTAAACAGTTAAACAAGTAAAAGGTGGGGCTATGAACTCACCAATAATGAATTAGCAACGGAAATCGGAGAAGTGTGCACGTCGAGAAAAACCGCAAAGATCACAAGTGACCTAGATAAAATATAACACGACTTAGGCTCGGGGATTAAAGTATAATACTTTTATTTGTGATTTAACTCAGTACTTGAACTCAAAATATCATATGGTCACTTATTTAAAAGTCTTGTAGCAAGTCATGGGTCAAAAAGACATTTATAAAAGCTTAAATGGTTTAAAATGCAAAGCTGATGGAAAATTTATGAAATTATCTCACTAATCGGGTCGCCATTTCTAAACCGTGAAGGCTAAAATTATGAACTTTATATGCCTAGAAAGGTATGACTCTTTAATATATGAAAATCAAGGCCTTACATTACTGAGAACTTTACAACATGGGTGAAATTACCAATTTACCCTTGTGTCTCTAAATAGTTATACTCAGCATCTAAATAAGTTTAGAAAAAAGGGTGTATCTCTTTAACTACAGGTCTAATGGACACATGGACCTATGGTAAAAGTTTTCTACAGGTCTTGGCTACAACTTTCATGTTTACACCAACCTAATGTTCTTTACAACATTTTAGAGTAAATAGCCCATCAAATCTGACATGCATTCCTGGACCAATTTTAGTGTGGATTTTTTCTAAAAATCTCCAAGATGAATTAGGATGTAAGGTTTTCGGGGAAATGATCCTAAGACCTGTGGCTAACTCCCAATATTTTTATTTAAGCATAAAACTTCCTGAGGACAAAATAGTTAAGTCGTTTTGTTGGATGAAATCTGGGACAGATTTGGGCCAATGACAATGATCTACTTTATGTATAATTATTGTGTCTAATACCCATGCTTGTCCAAAATAAATCATCCCTACCCTTTTATTCATCCAATAACTCAATAAGTCCAGAAGATGAAAGATTATATTGAGGATTAACTTCAGTTTTCTAAACAATATATCCAAGTAGATCATCAATAACTAGTCCAAAACTCATAAAATCCATTAAACTCTTGCATAACTCTAACAAATCAATCCTAACCAATTATCAAAGAACCTATTTCCAATTAAATCTTGAATCAAATCATCTTAAATGACACATGCAAGAGATGTTTAGCTTAGATCTAAAAAAAAATCTATAAAAACATAAGAATGAGATGAAAATGAGTTTGGGGAACTTACCAAGATCAAGAAACCAACAAGAACACTTAATGTTTGATTGGAGATGAACATGATCAAGTAAATTAAAGGCCAAGGGTGTTGGAGGCTGCTTTATTTCTTTCAAGAGAGGGAGAGACCAAAGAGAAATGAGATGGTGATAATAACTAGGTTGGAAATGAAGATAAAGTGTGAAATATGGGTTTTAATAAAAGAAAGCATGCATTTTGATAGGATAAAAGGGGTGGCCGGTTTTGGGGAGGTTCCAAGGTGTATTTCTTTTATTATTTAGTCACAATACATTATATACTTGTTTTTCACAAGTATCCTAAGTCACGGAGTGAGTTTGAAGGCCAACGGGGCTAAACCGGTAACGTTTTATGCCTAGTTTATGGAAATGAGTGTCATGAAGATACTATTTTCATAAAAATGTTAAATTTAACTTAAAATGACCCAATTTGATGTTTCATAAATTTCCCGAGCCTTTCGGAGTGTTATAACGTCTTTAAAGCTCAAACCGCAAGCCGAAAACGCGTAAAACGAAAAATGTGCACACTTCGCGTAGAAATGGAAAATTACATTATTCCATATGAAAAAAAGTATGTGGGGATACATAAATTATATTAATGGGTAGTCTAAGCATAGCCTGACTCGAATTACAAATTTCAGTTTACGTGTCACGACGTACGCGGGCAACTTTCCCGGCAAAAGCCAATTTACTTAAAATAGCATAATAAGAAAATAAAATTAGTAAAATAATGACTTGGAAATTTCTCGGTTGTTACATTGTGTGGTAAACAATTTGTTATGTTATGTTTCTAAAAGTCAAAGGGTGTTTGGCATAGTGCCACTCTCACCCGAAATGACCCATTTTGGCTTTTGTACGAGTCTAAGCGATTATTACATATTATGTATAGTTTTTATGAAGCAATATATATATGCTTAATTTGGGTTTGTTCAGTATGCTGTTGCGCCAAAAGAGTTTGCTTCATATTTTCTAGTTTTCTGCAGTATGTTGCCAATACAGCGTATCCAGGTTAATGGATACGGCGTATTAGGTTTAGCAGAGGCATACGGCGTATCTCATGTAGGAATACGGTGTATTCAAGTACTTGGGCGCATACTGAGTTTTATGTTTTATGAATGCTGCGTATTACCCATGTCAGTTGATACAGCGTATCCCACTCAGGGGATACAGCATATCGGGAAAACAGTTTTCAAAAAAAAAAAAAATAAAAATAAATAAATAAAAAATAATAATAATAAATTACTAGTAGAGGGCGTTTCAAAACCCCATATTATAAAACCAAGTTGACAGATAGGAATTAGAAACCATATATGATAAAGGGATAAAGTACCATAAAATAAATTTTAGTATACAGATATAATTATCCTTACCATTCCTAATTGTTTGATAAAACTTACCACTTTAATTTATTTTACCAAAATCTACATATGTTTTACTAGTTTCCTTCTTTGTCTGTTGGGTCCATTCATTACCCAAACTCCCTTAATCTAGGATTTGAATAGAAAATATCCTAAGTGTTGCAAATCCGTAAACACAATCAAGTCACTGAGTGAATAGTCACTCAGTGAGTCATCTTCACGATGCGAAGGACAAGTCTAAAGAAGAAAGACTTTCCATTCAGTGAGGCAGATCTCAGTAAATGATACCTGAGCCAAGGAAGAAGATGATGGGATCAGCGAGTGATGACAATATCTCTCTGATCCCCAAGTCTCCTCAACAACTATGTAGATTATAGATCAAAGACTGAAGATAAAAGACTGAAGAATTGGCGGGACAAGGCGGGAAAAGTTTGAAACAAATAAAGGAGAGCCTTTATCGAGCAAAGGTCAAACTTACCCTAAATGGCTTAAAATCAAAATAGTGTCAGCACTGGTTATTAGAAAGCACCCTTGTCTTTATACCCAAAATAGAAGATCCTAACTGACACAAGATCCATAGGTATCTTATCAAATCTAGACCTAGGTTATCTTTATCTTTTTCGATAACAATTGTAAATACTTGTGTATAAATAGGATCATAAGAAGGAGAAGAAAGGTTGACAAGTTTGTGCACTTAATGCTTAGACATTCACAAGCTCCTTTCTCTCCTCCAAACACAACTAAGCCCATGAGCTTAGCTCAAATTGGTTTAGCATAGTTTTACTTAAGCATAGCTAAAGTTTAGTGAGGAGAATTACCAAACTTGTCATTCAATCCCAAGTGTTATTCCGCAAACACTTGGGTATAATTCTTTGTTAATTACAAATAGAATTAAACGTTGAAAAATCTTGTGTCTTCTTACTTTTATATTTATCTTTCAACAAAGTATTTTATCTACATTACTTATCCATGGAACACCAATAGTTTAACTTTATAGTTAACACTAATCGTGTAAAGGGAACAACAGGTGGTATCAGACCCTCTGATTTATAAAACCTTTTCTTAATAGAATCTCAAAGTTTTTAAAATCAAGATCCTACCATGGCTGAAAGTAATGTACCCCAGCTAGTTGATAAAAAGGGAGGAAGCTATTCTGCTGTTGCTCCCAAACTAGAAGCTGGAAAATTCAATAAATGGAAAAAGCGCATGCTTTGCTACTTAACAGGAATGGAACCTTACTACATTAATTGTATTAACGAAGGTCCATTTGTCCCTAAAACAGCTGAAGGGTTACCCAAGCCTGAAGCTCAATGGACTCCTGATGAGAGAAGGGTGGTCAATCAGGACCAACGCCTTAAAAGCATCATTATATCATGTCTCCCTGATGATATAATGGAATCAGTTATAAACTGTCCAACGGCCAAACAAACCTGGACTAACTTGGTTCATAGATTTGAAGGTCACTCAGATACCAAGGAAAATAAAATCATGGATCTAAAACTTGAGTATAACACTTTCAGGACAAAAGAATATGAAATTCTCACTCAGACCTATACCCGTTACAAAATCCTTCTAAATGAACTGACCAATGATGGTGTCACCTTGTCTAAGCCTGAAATCAATGTTGGCTTTGTCAACAGTCTTCCTGAGAAATGGTTAAACTTCTCTCAAGGTCTCAGAAATGCTAATCATATTCAAAATCTTGAGCTCCCTCAAATCTATGGGAAGTTTGTCTATGAAGATAACTTAATCTCCAGAAGATACCCTGATTCAAAAAGGGCTCAAGAAATTAAAAAGACCCTGACCATTGCACCCATATCCACTGCTTTCTATTCTAATGGTTTTGTGCAGGATTTCCAAGAAAATTCAGATGATGAGGCTGATGAGAGATCTAGTGAGGAGTACCTAAATGGTTTACAAACATAATTTCAAGAAAGAGCACTCCTTGCTAACTCTAAATGTTTTATCAAAATAAATAATTTTTTTAACACAAAAGAAAATGAGAACACAGAGTGTTTTAAGTGTGGCAAAAAGAGCTACTTTGCAAAAGATTGTTTCTCTAAAACAACCTCAGAACCCTCATACAAATTTTTTGGATATAGTTCCTCTTAAAGAATTAACAAATTTCAACCAAGAATGCTCCATTCTGTTCAGCATTTTCAAAATAGAACTGAGCAAAACTCTCAAAAAGATTTTGAAGCTAAGTATAAAAAAGTAAAAGCTAAACTTGCACTTCTTGAGGCTACTCCCTCAAACTTTCAGGCAACACAAGCCACCAAAACCTCTCAGCCTAAAAGTAAAGGACTTATTGCTGAAACCTTTGATTAGGATGAAGAAGCCGTATCCTCAAATGATGAAGAAGTTCATGTCAGTGCACTAATGGCACTTTTAGAAGATGACAAGCTGGCTATTGGAAAAAGTCATGCCAGAAATGGAGAGTGGGTCAAAATCACCATGAGAAAGGTAAACATCTTACTATCTATGGATGATGATTCTGATTGGCAATCTTATTTAAATTATATTAATGTAGATCTTAAGTATGTCGAAGAGCAAAGATTAAACTTGTTTTCTAAGTACAACAAACTGATTTTTGAATCAAGCAAGTGTAGAGATGAACTTCTTGCCTTGAAACAAGCTAAAATTAAGGCTGTCACACTTCAAATTCAAAACACTGAACTTGTAAAACAAAATCATGCTCTTCAAGAAGAACTTAAGAAAGAAAAGCTCATTATCAAAAGCTAGACAACAAAAAATCCTAGAGTCTATGAGTCTGTTCACAATTTTGTCCCTAGTACCAAAAAGAGGATACTAGGAGAAGATCAACTCACTGAATCCTCTAGTGAAAGTCACAGTGAAAAAGCTTTCTTTCCTGCTGGCCTATCTTTCCTGCTGGCCTATCTTTTGAAAAAGAAATTAACCCAGATAGCAAGTTACCTAACTTCAACACTGAGAGAATTTTGGAACCTGAAAGTCAGGCTATCAAAAGTATGGTTGGAGTCACTGATGAACCCAGTCAAACTGAGTCTGTCGCTGAGTCTGAATCAGATTCCCAAACACCACTTACTCCTCTGAAAGTCCTTCAGGGAGCTGCTCCCAGCTCAGACGTCACTCCTTTGGTTTACCAAGAACACTCTCCAAAAGAGAAGGCAGGATTGAGTAGAAAAATCTTGAAACGAACCACCATAGTCCCCAACAAAGAAGTCTCAGTTCCCACTGAAATCTCCACACCTTCAGTCTCTACTGAAGTAAAAATAGATAGCACTGACTCAAAATATGATCAGTTAGCTGAACTTGTTAGGAAGCTGAGTCAAGAATTAGAATCATCTGAAAACCTTCTTTATCTAAGATTAAGGAACCTACACCAGCGTCCTCAAGTAACTCCATACCAAAATCCACACCAAAACCTCAACAGAGATGTGAACTATGCAATTACATAAACCACACCACTGATAATTTCTATAGGATCCTGTTTTGCATGATATGCAAACAAGAAAATCATAGGACCTCAGATCACAAATATAATCAAGCCTCCATGAATGCAAAAGCCGACTACAAAGCTCACGCTTTCAAGTATGCTTCATCATCTAAACAAACTCTAAAACTAAAGGCTAATCCTTTCCACCCATGTCCACAATGTGGATTCAATGATCATCACCCTGATGATTGCCCCATGTATCCCTGCTGTGATATATGTGGGGATCCATCTCATGATGCCTCTGGACATGACTTGGTCATTCAGACTAGAAGAGAAATTACTACAAACTCTTCACCTTCCACTGAATCCTCTTCATCCACCAAATGTAAAACATGTGGAAGTACTGTCCACTCAACCATTGACCATGAGTCTGTTGTACAATTCAAAAAGGCCAACAAAGCCAAACCCACCAGAAAGTGGGTTAACAATAAAAACTAACACAATCTACTATTTGTGCAGAGACACGCCAAGGAACCTGTTTGGCATCTAGATAGTGGATGCTCAAGGAGTATGACCGGTGTGAAGGAATATCTACACAAAAATGTTAAAGAACCAGGACCTAAAGTGGTATTTGTTGATAACTCATCATGTCTCACTGAAGGTTATGGTTCAGTAAACTGCAGTGGAATAGGTTTTACTAGAATAGCTTATGTAAATGGTCTTAAGTACAATCTAATCAGTGTCAGTCAACTATGTGATGCTAAGTACATAGTTCAATTTAATGATAAGCAAGACACTATCTTCAATGCTAACAAAGAAGTTGTTCTTATAGCTCCTAGAAGAGATGATGTTTATGTGTTAGACATGTCTACACTCACTCAGAATGGAACTTGTCTATTTGCTAAAGCCAATGAGACTCTAAATTAGCTTTGGCACAAAATACTGTCTCATCTGAACTTCAAAAACATAGACAACCTTGTAAAGCAAAACAAAGTCCTCGGCTTACCATCACTTGTGTTCTCAAAGGACAAACCATGTTCAGCCTATGAAAAAGGAAAACATCACAGAGCTTCCTTTAAGACAAAACAAAAATTTTCCATCAAAAGCTGCCTTCACCTTCTTCACATGGATCTTTTTGGACCTGTAAGTCCAATGTCAATTCATCATGAAAAGTATACCCTAGTCTTAGTAAATGAATACTCTAGATACACTTGGGTATACTTTCTCACCAAAAAGAGTTAGGCAGCCGAAACTATCATGTCCTTTGTCAGGAACATAGAAAACCAAAATGACATCAAGGTCAAACAAATTAGAACTGAAAATGAAACTGAATTCAAAAATCATGACCTTGAGTGTTTCTGTGATGAGAAAGGCATATCTGAGAACTTCTCTTCTCCTTATACTCCTGAGAAAAATGGAGTTGTAGAAAGAAGGAATAGAACACTCATTGAGGCAGCAAGGACAATGTTGAATGGATCAGTAATATCTAAACACTTTTGGACCGAAGTAGTAAAAACTGTCTGTTTTACACAAAACAGATACATCATTGTTAAAAGGCACAACAAAACTCCCTATGAGATATTCAAAGGAAGAATTACTGACATAAGCTATTTTCATGTGTTTGGATGTCCAGTGTTCATCCATAACCACAAGGACCATTTGGGCAAATTTGATGCCAAAGCTGATGATGGATATTTCCTGGGGTACTCCCTTGTCTCCAAAGCCTTCAGGGTCTTCAACACAAGGAAGCAACAAACTGACGAAAAATTTCACATAACCTTTGATGAGAGCACTGAAGCCATCAGGTTCTCAAAAAATTCCGTGGAAGAAATTGGGATTGATGATTCATCAAGATATCCTCCTGATGAATACGGATCTGATAGCTGTTCTTCCACTCAGTATCAAGCTGATGCCGATTTCTCATACTACATTATCCCTCATAATCTACCTCAGCCAACCATAAGTGAATTCATTGAAGCTCAACAATTCACTAATGAGATCACCCAAACTGAACCAACAATTCAGGAATCAGAAAACATAAATGTTCAATTGAACTTTCTGATCCTCAAATTCATGATGTGTCTCAAGCATCAGTCCCTGAACCTACTCCACCTCCCACTCAGGCTTCTTCAAGTTCTAACATTCATCCTAGACCTCAGGATAAATGGACAAAATCTTATGATATAGAACTTGTAAACATTATCAGTGAACCTATTGAAGGAATGCTCACAAGAAGCATAGCTGCTAAACTTAAAGCAGCCTCAACAAATGAATGTCTATTTTTAGACTTTCTATCTGACGTTGAGCCTAATAATGTAAAAGAAGCACTGAAACACCCAAGTTGGGTTCAGGCAATGCAAGATGAACTTGAACAATTTGACAGAAACAAAGTAATGACTTTAGTCAAATGTCCTCAAGATGTCATAGTCATTGGTGTGAAATGGGTGTTCAGAAACAAAACTGATGAAAATGGAACAGTCATAAAGAATAAGGCCAGACTTGTTGCAAAAGGATACAATCAACAAGAAGGCATTGACTATGAGGAAACCTTTGCCCCTGTTGCTAGAATGGAAGCCATCAGGATCTTCCTTACCTATGCAACCTACATGAACTTCAAAGTCTACCAAATGGATGTAAACAGTGCTTTCCTAAATGGAAAACTGAAAGAAGAAGTTTATGTTCAACAACCTCCTGGATTTGAAAGTAGTGAGTTTCCTGACTATGTTTGCAAACTTGATAAAGCCCTTTATGGACTAAAACAAGCTCCAATGGCTTGGTATGAAACTCTTTCAGCCTTTCTTATCCAAAACAAGTTTGTCAGAGGGAAGATAGAAAACACACTGTTTATCTATAGGACAAAAGGAGATATCATTCTGGTTCAAGTGTATGTCGATGACATCATATTTGGCTCTACAAATTAAAAACTTTGTAAACAGTTCGAGAAACTGATGACAAAGCAATTTGAAATGAGCATGATGGGAGAACTCACATACTTTCTTGGACTACAAATCAAACAGATTGATAGAGGTACCTCCATCAATCAAGAAAAATACACAAGGAACCTACTGAAAAAGTATGAGCTCACTGACTGCTTTTTAGTGAAAACTCCAATGGTTCCTCCCAACAATCTTGGCCCTGACCTGGCAGGAAAGTCAGTGGATCAAACCCAATACAGAGGGATGATAGGATCACTGATGTATCTAACTGCCTCAAGGCCTGACATTCAATTTGCAGTCTGCCTATGTGCAAGATATCAGTCTGATCCAAGAGAATCACATCTCACTGCTGCCAAGAGAATCATCAGATACCTAAAGGGTACTCTAAACCTTGGTGTATACAACCCAAAATGCTCAGGCTTTGATCACAAAGGTTATTCAGACTCAGACTAGGCAGGTTGCAACATGGACAGAAAGAGAACCTCAGGCTCCTGCCAATTTCTTGGAGGAAAACTTGTCTGTTGGAGCTCCAAGAAACAACAATCAGTGGCAATGTCCTTAGCTGAGGCTGAATATGTAGCTGCTGCTAGTTGTTGTGCAAATGTACTTTGGATGAAGAGTCAACTAAGTGACTATGACATTCTTTACAAGATGGTACCCATCTTTGTGATAACACAAGTACAATTGCTATCTCCAAAAACCCAGTGCTTCATCAAAGAACCAAACACATTGATATAAGATATCACTTCATCAGGGATCATATTATAAAAGGAGACATTGAGTTACACTTCATTCCCACTGAATATCAGCTGGCTGATATCTTTACAAAACCCTTGGATGAACCTACTTTTGAAAGACTGAAAGCAGAACTAGGCATGTTAGATATTGATAGTCCAATCACTGAATAATCAACATCAACATGGTGTAAATAACCTCCATCCTGAATAAAATTAGCCCCTGATCAACGACACAACTCAGTGAGTTACCAAACCAACTCTAACCCACTGAATAATCTATCCTATCCATTTCACACTGAATGAAGACTCATTCAGGGGCTCACAACATTGACAATAGACACATTGAATGCAAAACTAAACGCTCTAAGTATTTAGTTAGTAAATGTCCTAGGTAGGTAACTGAACGTATTAAATTAAGAGAATATATGTTCTTTTGTCTAACTGTCATGCACGTCTTGGGCCCCCACTTAACCTTTCCAATTCCACTTGGCACTAAATGCCCTTCCTCACAAAGAATATCTTCGGATATTTTATGTGATCATGTCACTCCTGCAAAAGTATCTTTTGCAGGATTGCGCAACTGTTCACATTAACAATCGCAAAAAACGGGGGTAAATGGAGTGGTGGCATTAAATGCGGACCTCAACCGTCCATCTAAACCATTTTCAAAATTAATCCTTTTGAAATTTGCAAACCACTCCCTCACCACAACTCTATAAATACCTCTAAAATCTCACAAAAAAAAAAAAAAAAAAAAAAAAACACACACACACACACACACAAATCTTTTAAGTAAGCTCTGCTAAAATTTTCTCATGGCAAAGTTGTGTGTATTGTCTTAGTTAATTGTCAAAAACCCTTTTTCAAAACTGTGTTTCTTGGTCAAGAAGATTCATACTAAGATATCCATCTTTGTATCAAACTCCTTGATAACATATCACTCATTTCACGACAGCAATCAAGTTGGAATCAACTTGTGACCATCTGGTGTTTGATATTCTGCCATTAAAACCTTAAAACTTATCTTGACTCAACAATGACAGCAGACCAAGGAATTGTGTATGCACCTCAATGGGCAAACATGAATCTTAAAGATGTCATCTTTCAAACAAACAATGTTGTAGGCAATTTTAATTCCCCAAAAGGAAGTGTCAGCCTACAAAGAAATTATCAAGTTTTTGTACAACTGTCCCCTTAAAACTGCCTTTACTAAATGTCCTTCAGTGCTCTACAAAAATCTCCTCAGTGAGTTTTGGAGCATTATAGTTGCCTATGACCCAAATCCACCCACTGATGAGTCTGAGCAAAGCCCACTCAGAGAATACCTCATCGATTTCTCAGTGATGAACGGCCAAAGGCCACTCACCCTCGACTATGACACCTTCTGTTCATCCACTAGATTGGCCAACAAAAAGGGCGAGTATGCTCCTCACCCTCACCAAGATGCTGTCAAGGCTGAGCTAGGCAACGTTGCCCTAAACCGAAGTTACGTTGATAAAATTCCAGTAACCAAAAACTCATTACATGTGGCTTGGTGAATCCTATTCACCTTTGTGATTCAGGTTCTTGGCAGGAACTACTCATCAACTGAACAGATTAATTCTATTCAAATGTTGATGGCCTACAGTCTCATCACTAGGACTGAGATAGACATGGGTGAGATCATTTATAGTGGTCTTATAACCAAGCTCTTGAGTAAGTCTAGGAATACATACGTTTCTTATCCTAGATTTGTCTCGTGTGCTCTTGAAAGGTTGTTGGGTTTTGACTACACTCAGGATGTCAAAATTGGTTTTACTTGCAGCATCCGGAGTCCAACAAATTTCAAAAAGGACCCTGCCCAAGTCCTCCTTATTGCATTGACGGACCACATGATTAGTGTAATTAATCATGCGGATTTAGTGTCTCCACCTCCCCTTTCTCTAATGAAGAAGGGAGGGAAGTCTAAGACTTTAACTCCAGCCTTACCCAAGTTACAGGACTCTGAGGCTTCCGGAGCACAACCTCTAAAGAGGAAAATAAAGCCCAAGCCTACTGAGATACCCAAGGAGGACCAAGCAATACCACCTAAGTCAACGAAGGAGACTGACAAAACCCCATCAGTTTCCTTGGGCTTAAACACTGGGGACAAAGACCCAGAGGGAACCAAACCCCTTGCTGATATCGAACCACCACACACCTCCGTTCCTGATGATGGTACTGGCACAAACCCACCAGTATCTGAAGGGACAACCGGGGACTAAGACTCGGTGGAACATAAACCACCCGCTGATATGGAACCGCCAACCCCCCAACAAGGTGCACATTCCTTAGGGACTGACCCTAATGACCAGGCAGAGAAAACCCACTCTGCTGGATTACAGGGGCCAGGCCTTGACCATACTAATAAACTTTCCTTTCAGTTTGACACTATTCCAGATGTTAAAGCCTTCCTTTTCTCTGAAGATGAGTTTGAAAACAGTGAAGAAGAAGTCTTTGCAGCTGGTGAAGACATGGCCTATGATGCTCCAGAAACTGAACAAGAGCATCAGTCCTCACCATAACAAATAAAACAGCCTGAAGAGTCTCCCTCTCAAGCAAGATCTTCATCCAACTCTGCTGTATCTTCTTGTCCTGAGTTGCTAAAGATGTATGACAACACCTTGCCACTCACTGAAAGGCAACTGGTGAAATTTCTCAAGAAGACTTCAAGTGCTCTCTTAACAGCAATCACTGATGAACAATAGGAAAAGCATACTGAAGCAGCTGCCTCTTATGCTGATTTAAGGACTTCTGTTGAAGAATATCATTTTCACAGTATGGAGCAACGAGCAGTAATTAACCACTCCCTGCTCAATCTGGACACACATCTCAATGGATTCCTTACATCCTTGAAAAATCTTCAACAAGGCGTTACAACTATTCAAGCAGCTGTTAAAGATGATCCGGAACTCAACAAGAAAGTTCTTGAGGCTTCTGTAGCATATATCAAAAACTCTGCAAGTCTCACTGAACTTATCACGATCGTCAATGGCCTTGATCTTGTAGGACTTCTCTCCAACATCAATACCATCAAGTGCACCCTTAGCTCTCAAGACAGAGCTCTTGCTGAATGGGCAAAGTCAGCAACATCTATTGTAACACCCCCAACTCGGAATATGGCAGCGGGACTGAGCTTGGGGTGCTACGTGAGGGGTAAGACAGTCACAATCATAGAAAATGATCTCATAATGAGACGTTTTTAGCAAAACAAATCATTTGAATACATAATTTAATATTTAGAGTCTAAAAGACTCTATCACAAGTTGCAGCGGAAAATAAAGATAGATTGCAGGGGAATAAAAGACACAGTTTTAAAAGATTATTCGAATGATAAGATAGTAAGGGTAAAAAGTAAAGCCCAATGATAGCCATCCTCAACCTTCAGCCACTCCTGGTGCTCACAACATGTATCAATTACCTGATATAAAACATGCTAAAAAGTCAACACAAAGTTTGAGTGTAATCTATAGGTTTAGTAAATAATAGTTAAGCACAAGATTTTAAGTCTGGAAGATATAAGTAACAAATACGAATATCGGGTAAGCGTCACATAATTCTCTTGTTTTGCTAAGCTCATGACACACAAAGCGTTAACCAGTACCAGTAACCCTGGCGTAAGTCGACAGTAACAGTGGAATTTCATAACATAATAGTTGCCCCCAAAGCTAGGTACTTTGCCAGATACCTAGTAAAACTCAATTATAGTACATCACAGGCTGACCGACCTTAGTCAACATGGCGGGATGGTCAAATCCTATAGGCCTATAAACTACAATCGCGCTCACTCGCAAGTGATTAATGGTTCATGATCGAGGGACTTGCTTTTGGCAAGGAAGGTACTTAGCATTATCGCATCAGTCAGGAATAGCATACCAATAAACAATTGTGCTCATAAAAATAAGTAAGTAGCATGTATCTCCCCCATGGGTTTATAAAAAATTTAAAAATAAAAGTGGGGCTATGAATCACACCTTAGCAGCAGATGAACAAGATATCACAATGTGATCAAATGGGATAGCACGACAAGTGAACCTCAGCACAACCTAATATATGAATAATATGTCTCAGCAATAACCTTAAAGTGATTTATAAAACAATACTCATATTTGAAATGAAAATGTTTTATTTCAATGGTGTTTGAGTGAAATAACGTTTAAGGCTCGTGTGGATACAAGATATTAAAATAATAAAAGTTGGCAAACACAAACGGATACAAATAAAGAATAACGAAGGGAAGAGAAGAACTAAGATTAAGAAAAGAATAATTAAGAAAGACAAGACAGAAAACATCAATAGGTGGTTTTGGTGTTTTACCCATTTCCCAAATAGTTGATGAAACATCGAAATTTTGGAAGAAATTATATAAGTTTTGAAAAGGTTTTTAAGATATGTGAGTAATCATAAATGATCAAGTTATAAAAGGTTTTATCAAAATTTGGGCGTGATGCGCCCATTTATAAAGCATTTCTAAGTCGTTACGACTCTTGAATATAAGTTTTATTGCCTCATTTTACAAGTTAAATATATATAATTGGACACTATCATTCGTGTATATATTAGTTGTTAAGTTTATCGACCATTTTGTGTATGTTCGGGTCCAAATATGTTAAGCACTTATGAGTCTAACATACTCTTCTGTCTCATTTACCAAAATCGTCCATAAGCTCATTGGCTAATACCGTAAATCCAATAACGTCCAATTTTCATCCAAGCATAGGAAATAACAAGTAACCAAGTCCAATGTCCAAATCATATCTCATGTTTTCCAATTAATTAACCGAAACACCATATCGATAAACAAATAATTAATAAATAACAAAACAATAAAATGAAAGATATTATGGCCCATGTGTATTGGGCTTTGGCCCAATACCCAAATTATACTTTAATGGAACCTCTTTGGGATTTCGCCCAAATAACAAAACAATAAAATGAAAGATATTTAGACTTAACCCATTTAGGATTTATCTAAGTCCAAACCGACTCGACACTAACCCGAGGTTTTCTAACCTCGAGTCTTACACGGCCGAGACTCCCTTGAGTCACGACTAGACTCATTAAATCACCAAGACCTTGGAGGTCTCGGCTAGACTCATTCCCAACTAGTCGTGGCCCTCTTGGGTCACGGCTTATAGCATTCGACAATCCAAACTACCCAAACATTTAGCCAAACACTCGGCTATAACCAAACTTGACCAAATCAGCATAAACCTTGTCCGTGACTCATTGAGTCACGGCTCGAATTTACTCGAGCCTTTGGAGATCTCGGATCAACAACAACAATATCAAAACTGAGAGGACCTTCGACACACGGTTAAGGTGGTTAAACCTTGTATACTTTGTGTGTAATGATAGATTGAGTTTATATGATTAAGTACGCGGAATTTACTTAATCACACTTAGAAGGTTATGTATGTTATGGAAATGGAAGAATTATGTTTGTTACTTAACAATGAACAAAGAAAGTTTATCACCAAAACGATTCAATATTATTCAAGAAATAATACGAGTGATCTTCACTATCACTAGGGTTACAAAACCTTGAATCTTATGTTACAACTTGTGATTTGTGTTTGTTCAATATTCTTAACAGTTCTAAGTTCTTAGTTGAAGTGTGTATACAATATCCAAGTCTAAGATCTCTTTTATAGTTTCAAGAGAGCTTTTACAACAATCTATGTTAAAGTCTTAAGCTATTCGATCTAGCTTACAAGAGTCACTTATACAACTTGCATACTAAGAAGTATACAATTTGAACACTTAACTATGACACAACAAAAGATATTTTATTTTGTATCTTTGACTTTCTTGTACAAAATATCTTGTTCGTCCTTTTCTTCTTAAGCAGCACTATGAGTCACTGATCAGCAGTACCTTGTTTGTACTAGCAGTACCTTTGAATAAACCAGCAGTACCTTCTTATTCTTGACCTAGCAGTACCTTCGACTTGGAGTATTTTCTAATACTCTAACTTCAGAATATTTAATTCCCAACAATCCTCCCCTAAACATGTGAATCAATTCAAACATGTTTTTCTGAATTAAATAAGGACTTGTGAAGATCTTTCAAACACTTCATGAATCTGAACAATTCTTCTATTCTGAACTCATCTGCTTTGTTCTTTCTGACTTTAACAATATCAAAACATTGAACCAAAAGATGGTGCAATTTCCTTGGATGGAGGAATTATAAGAGGCAATGATGCTGTGTATCTTGGATGCTTGTTTCAACAAGTGAAATCATCTAACCAGCATGTCTTTGAAGTGAAATTGAAACGTTTCTTCGTTTGACCTAGATAGAACTTTCTCCTTTGGAATGCTTCATCCCTTCTGAATATATATAATACTCCAGAATATGCTCTATTCTTGTCATTTTTAACCTCCTCATCATCTTGTATGCTCTTGTCTTATCCTTCCTTTTATTGGATTATCTTCCTTTTCTGGGCCATTATTTCCTCCCCTGAGACTGTAACCTCCCCTGAAGCAAATAACTTTTGTTTCATCCCCTTGTTTGGAAGATCTCACTATGTACCTTTGACTGATCTATCAATGTGAACTTGTTGTCAGACAATATTGTACATGAAGCCATCAATTCCTTAAGAGTTTAAGTTACTGTCCTCATCACTTCTAGGTGTGTTAACTCCTATGAGAGGTGAATCAGTGGACATTTCGATTCATGTTCCATTAAACAAATGGTTTTTGTGAATCCTTGAAAATCCTTTTAAGAAATCATTTAACTTAGTAGTATGTTCATGATTTTAGAATTGAAAAAATCATACTACTTTCAACCATTTTGAAAGGATCAAGTGTATAACAGACACTTAATCAGCATTTCGGTTTAAAGCAACCTCTGGTTGTGTGAGAACCAATGTTTTTCAGTTATAAATAACTGCCTGTGTGCAGATAAACTCATTCAAAGAGCTTTCCTGATAGGGTTTCCAGCTCATAGTAATTGTTGCCTCTAACACAAGTGTTAGATTCACTTTTACTAGCTGTTCTTTCTATCAGATGTCCTTAGACTTGCACATTATACTTAAAAGTATAAAATGATAGAAAGTGAGTTGCATCAGTTACTATCTGATCAACTAAGTCATCAATTCAATGTGAAATATCATAACTAGATTTCAAGAAAGAATTTTTAAGGAGCTTTAAAGTCCCAAACTCAGTCCATCATAAACCTATTATGGTCAGCAGCTAATATCTCTATTCTGCTATTTCCATTTCACTTGAAAACATCCTTTGTGTTTACATATTCATACCTGAAATTGTTAGTCTAAAACCAAAAGAACAATGTACAAAGTACTTGTCTTGCATTAGAATAATCATAAGACCAACTATATGAATAACACAGTGTAAATTTTGTACTGGCAGCACCTTGTGTGCTTAGCAGTACCTTATGATACATTAGCAGTACCTTATAAATCAGTAGCAACAACAAAAATTTATTTACATAAACACATTATTTGAAAAATTCAAAGATTAAGCATTCCAATACTTGCTACCAAGTACTGAAACCTTGAAACATCAAAAGCTTTTGTTAGCAGATCTGCAAAATTATGTTCTGAAGCAATTTTAAGAACTTGAATTAATCTTTTCTCATTGCAGTCTCTTATAAAGTGATGTCTAATTTCAATGTGTTTTGTTTTAGAATGTTGTACTGGATTTTTAATAATACAAATTGTACTACTATTATCAATATGAATAACAGTGTTTAAGAAATTGTACCCATAATCAAGAAGTTGGTTTTGAAGCCATAGAACTTGACTAGAGCAACTTGCAGCAGCTATGTATTCAACTTCAGTTGTTGAATTTGCCACACTTGTTTGCTTCTTACACTGCCATGAGACAAGTCTACACCCAAGGAATTGACATCCTCCAGTTGTTGACTTTCTGTCCAAGCTAGCACCAGCATAATCACTATCCGAATATGCTACCAAGTCAAAAGGAGATTCCTTTGAATACCATAAACCCAACCTTGGTTGACCCTTGAGATATCTAAAAATTCTCTTGACTGAAGTTAAATGAGAAACCTTTGGAGTAACTTGAAATCTTGCACAAACACAAACAGGAAACATGATATCAGGTCTAGATGATGTAAGGTACATCAAAGAGCCTATCATAGATCTGTAATTGTGTACATCCCACATTTTCTCCATCTTCATCTTTCAGAAGGTGCTTCTCAGAGTCCATTGGTGTGCTTGCTATTTTTGAATCAGCAAATTGAAATTTTCTAAGTATCTCTGCAACATATTTGTCTTGACTAATAAATATGCCTTCAGATGATTGCTTAACTTGCAAACCCAAAAAGAATGTAAGTTCTCCCATAGAACTCATCTGAAACTTATCTTTCATAAGCTTCTCGAACTCTAAACACATATCTTTCCTAGTAGATCCAAAGATAATATCATCCACATACACCTGCACTAATAGAAGATCCTTCTTGTGCTGTTTGATGAACAGTGTCTGATCAATCTTTCCTCTTTGAAATCCATTTTCTAATAAGTAGGAAGCTAGTGTTGCATACCAAGCTCTTGGTGCCTGATGAAGGCCATAGAGAGCTTTCACTACTCTGTACACTTTGTTTGGATGTAATGGGTCAATGAAGCCTGGAGGTTGTGAAACATACACCTCTTCTCCAATTTCACCATATAAAAATGCACTTTTGACATCCATTTGGTAGACTGTGAAGCCTAAAAATGAAGCATAAGCTAGAAACAGCCTAATTGCCTCAATCCTTGCTACTGGAGCATAAACTTCATCATAATCTATCCCTTCTTCTTGTGTGTACCCTTGCGCTACTAATCTAGCTTTGTTCTTGATCACAATTCCTCTTTCATCCCTTTTGTTCTTAAAAACCCATCTAGTGCCAATTACCTTCACACCTGTAGGTAAATCAACTAGCACCCAAACTTTTTGAATCTTGAACTGAAGAAGCTCTTCTTGCATAGCCTCTAACCAGCTTGAATCATCTAGAGCTGTAAGAATATTCTTTGGTTCCTTTTGTGAGAGAAAACATACAAACAAGCAAGAGTTTGAAAGCTCATGCTGTTTTGAAGCATAAAGGGCATCAAGAATCCCTTATTGGTCTGAAGAGACCAGTTGTCTCCTTGTCTTCACACCAGATTGTATATCTCCTATCACCTTTTCAAAGGAATGAACTCTGTGAATTCTTGTGTGTGGGGTAGTAGGAACATGATAAGATGGTGGAAGATTACTCAAATCCACTTCATCTTCTTGGAACTCTGCATCTTTTGAGTGTGAAGGACCAGCAGTACCTTCAACTGAACTAACAGTTCCTTCAAATGAACTACCAGTACCTTTAGAAGTACTAGAAGTACCTTGCTCTGTCTCGGCAGTACCATCAATATTTGAAATATTGTGTTGTTCCTCTATTCCAACATCTTTGCTTTGAGCCTCAACACCTTCTTTTTCTTTACCAGAAGAAGATTCATCATTGTTTGAAGCTGATTCCGCACTTGTACTTGACCACAATGGCATAATTACATTAGATTGATCTTTATCTAACTCCACCTCATTTGTTGCTTGTGAACCTGAAAAATCATTAGTTTCTGCAACAACAGGTATATAATTCATAGAATTTGTTAGATAATCAAGATCAAATATCCATTTTGGTCCTTGACCTACTACATTGGACTTGTTTTCCAGAAACTCCACATGTAGTTCTTCTTGTACTTTCTCAGTTCTTAAGTTGTAAACTCTAAAAGCTTTGCTAACAAGAGAATATCCAACTAAGAAACCTTCATCTGCTTTACCATCAAATTTTCCTAAATGGTCTAAGGTATTGAGAATTGAAACATGACATCCAAAAGGTCTAAGAAATCCTATTGCAGGAGTTCTACCATTAAAGAGTTCATATGATGTCTTATTGTGAGGCTGCACAACTAAAACTCTATTTTGAACATAGCAAGCAGTGTTGATTGCCTCTGCCCAAAAGATTATAGGTAGCTTAGAATCAGCTAACATTGTTCTAGCAGCTTCAATTAGTGTTCTATTCTTTCTTTCAGCCACTCCATTCTGTTGTGGAGTTCTAGCAACACTATATTCTCTCCTAATACCTTTTTCTTTGCAGAAATCATCCATAACTCTATTTTTGAATTCTGTCCCATTATCACACCTAATGACCTTTACTTTCTTGCTTACTTGCTTTTCTATTTCTGTTATGAAAGTCTTAAGGATGCTTGATGTCTCATCCTTTGAAACTAAGAAGAAAACCCACGTAAATCTGCTATAGTCATCAGTTATAACAAGACAATATTTTTTATGTTGCATACTCCTTACTGAAACAGGTCCAAATAAGTCCATATGAAGCATAAACAATGGTTTATTGATAGAGTTAAAAATTTTGGGCTTACAAGTGGCTTTGTGTTGTTTGCCTTTTAGACAAGAAATGCATGTTTGATCATTTTCAAATCTTTTGTGAGGTAAACCTCTTACCAAACCATTCTTAACAATTTTATTTATGGTTTTGAAGTTAATATGAACAAGCCTTCTATGCCATTTTATTGATTAATCCAATGTGGCCTTTGATACAAGACAAGTTAAATCTTCTTTAGGAATAATGTTCTTCATATCAACACTATACATATTGGCCTTTCTAGGAATTCTAAGAAGCACTTGATTTTCATCAGTTGATGAAGCGAAAAGTGTACCGCTTTTAGGGGGTCATTTAAGCCCTAAATCGTATTTATTTGATCAAATATTGCCCTAAATCGTTCCTTTTGTCATTTTAGGTACTTTGGAGAAGAAATCTGGAAAAGGAAGCATTTTGGACGTTTTTGGAGCATAAAAGTGAAGAAAACGACAAAGTCTTCAAAGTTGCTGGAAAAGTACACTTGACGGCGTCAAGTATTGCTCTTGACGGCGTCATGGCTTGGCAAAAGAGGTGGATATGAAAAATACACGTGACGCGCCAGAGAGTTTTGCAATGGAAAGTCTGACGGCGTCACCCTTTAAGGTGATCAAGGCCATCACGGTTTAAGCTAAAGAGAGACGGCGTCAAGCCCTATTCTGACGTCGTCAAGCTTTGATAAGCCAGGGATGATTTTGGAGGATTAAAGAGGGACGGCGTCAGGAAGACCATCCGGGAACCCTAGCGACGGCGAGGTGACGGCGTCAAGATCTATAACGTGACGCCGTCAGCTACTAAGTTCTATATATAGTTTTGCAATTTTTTGTCATTAGTGTGCAACTTTGTGAGGAGAAACCCTAAGACGAATTTCTGCCATTTTTAAGGGTTTTCATACCCTTGGATCTCCCATGTTTAATTGAAGATAAGTAATCACTTAATCAATCAATATGTCTATGTGTTGTTTGATTATATCTTGTTCTTGTCTTTTGATTAACATGCTAGGCTAGATTTATCTTGTGTTTGCTTAGATCTAATGAAACCTAACTATTGATTATTAGTTGTTAGTGTGTTATTAATTGTATTGGATGATTGTTTATCGATGTTAGGCTTAAGAAAACTGGCTAACCTCCTATACGGTAATTTGCTTGAACGTCTTAAGAAACATGAACCAATGCGTACTAAGGTTATTATGGTTGTATTTAATGCATGAGCGAATTCTAGTGATCCCATGTTAGGAGCTTCTTAGCCGGCTCGACATAGGAGTGAAGTAGGAGCTTGTAGAGTTGGGGAAGTATGTACGCCACCCCACGATTGGTATTAAGGAATACACCCGTCATCCACGCAATTAATACACACTAATCAACCAGTAAAAGATAGTTAGGGAGTAAGGAAATCTAAGTAAACACATTTCTCCCCATATAAGTTCCACGACCTTTTCATTTTCAGTTATTTTATTTTATTTGCATTTGTAGTTATTTGGGTTAGTTGACTAACAACTAATTCCGCCCACTCCTTCAAACCCGAGATTTTACTTGCTTTCATAAAAAATATAAAAATACAAAAAGAATCTTCCCTCACCCTTAGACCTATTAGAGTAGTTTTTCAATCCTAACGACACTATTCCCCTAGAGAACGATCAATCCCCCGGTACTTGCCACTTCACTATACTACATCGGTCAGGTACACTGCCTGGTGGGGATTGCAAGCCTCTTGAGATCCCTCGAGAGGTAAAACCTGTTGTAAGGTCGCAAAACCACGCATCAAGTTTTTGGCGCCGCTGCCGGGGAATAGTTATTGTTTAGGTTGAATTTTTTTTTTATTAGGTCTACTCACTAGATTCCTTTCTAGTGAGATTTTTATTTTATTTTTCTAGATTTTCTTTAGTCTATTTTTTTTCTTCGTTTCTTTGTTCGTAACCATTACCATCCGACATCATGGAAGGTGGTAATATCCTCGATCCCAACAACCCACCACCACAACAACACCCACCTCCTAGAGCCCGTACCTTAGGAGACTACTCTCGTCCTAGCCACCATGGATATCGAAACACCATTGAGCTCACTCAAGGAGCCAATGTCACTCCCTTGCGATCCGACACCATCCGGTTGGTGCAAAGCGGATGCGCATTCCATGGACTTCGTTCCAAAGATCCTAATCAACACCTCAAGGACTTTCTCAAAATCGTTGATTCTATAGACCTTGATGTTGCCACTCGAGAGACGACCCGACTGCGTCTCTTTCAATTCTCTTTGCGGGACCAAGCTAGTCAATGGCTAGAGCGTCTACCCGCAGGATCTATCACCTCTTGGGATGATCTCACCACTCATTTCCTTGCTCAGTTTTTCCCACCAGGAAGAACTACCAAGCTAAGGAATGATATCTTGATGTTCCAACAACGTCAAGGCGAACCCTCTACGAGGCATGGACTCGATTCAAGGACTTACTCCAAAAAGTCCCTCACCATGGCATAGAACTTTGGCTCCAAGTCCAAATCTTCTATGACCATATCAATCTCTCCACAAGGCAAACCATTGACCAATCGGCCGGTGGTAAGCTACGTGATCTAAGTGCGGAACAATCATGGGCTCTCCTGGAAGATCTTGCTCTTTATGACAATGAAAGTTGGAGTGATCCCCGTGATTTGAATAAAACGGTCAAGGCAATATCTTTGCCTTCGAACAATTCAAGCACTTCCGACCGTAGGATCATAGAACTTGAAGACCAAGTCAAGTTTCTTATGAAATCCTACGAGGCTCCTAAACCTTCAAGCCAAGTGAACAAAATCACTTCTTCATGTGAATTATGTAGTGGTCCCCACGACACTCGTGATTGCGTGGAACTCCCCGAACAAGCTTTTGCGGATTACGCATCCTCGCGTACCGACGGAGCGGGAGACAAGTGGTACACTTTCAAACCCGAGCCAAACCCCTACGGTGATTCTTACAACCCCTCATGGAAAAATCACCCAAACCTTAGGTGGAAACAAAACCAAAACGCACAACAAACCAATTCTTCCAACCCACCTAATCGTTTCCAATCAAGCGGTTCCAACTCGAACCGTACTTTCAACAACAATCCTTCCAGCAATGGTAGTACCAATAACTTTGAAGGGTTGATGTCCCAATTTATGGCATCTCAAGAAGCTCATTTGGCCAAGTTTGAAGCCGATTTCAAACAAAAACAAAGCGAGATGACCAATAAGATTGACACTTTGTTGAAAGCCCTCAATAACCAAGTGCTATCACCTCCACATAAGGACTCTAGGAACACAAATAGCGGACCCCAAGTAAAAGACCCCTCTTCATCCAAACACGTCCACTTCGTCAACATTGTCACTATTAAACCAATTGATAGGAATGAGGATAATGGTGAACCTGAGGATGAGGTTAAGAAAGTCGAGGTTGATAAAGAAGTTAGGAAGAGTGAGATTGAAGAAGTAGATGATGATGAGGACTACTTCAATAGGCTACCCACTAAGGAAGAGCGCGCATATCATACAAACTTATTCGATGACCCCGAGACACCATACTTCCTAGGTAGACCAATTATAAATATGGGTGACCCTTCTAATCTCAACATACCATGCAACATCGGACATTTGCATGTGTGGAAAGCTTACATCGACCTTAGATCGCCCATAAACATCATGACTAGAGCCCACTACAACCTAATAATGAAAAATCAACTTGGGTATAGGATGTTCCCTGATAAGGGTTGGATGAGTAACTTCACGGGAAGAGTTAAGGGATTACCGGTTTATGTAGGAAACTTCACCTATGTCACCGACTTTGTAATTGTAGAAGATATCCTGCCAATAGTCGAATCATGCTTAACTCAAGTAGTTTTTGGAAAACCATTTGTTGAGATCTCTAGAATGACTTATGAACCTTCCTTAGGGATAGTTAGATTTAAGGATGAGACCGATGAGGTAAACTACCAAATGCCATATAAGATAGAGCAATTCCAACACTTGTCAATTGTTGAGAAGGAGCTTAAGCAAGTGGTATACTATAGGAATGATGAAGATAGAAATAAAGGAGTAGACTATGTTATGGAAAGGATATCCGGTTTCTACAAGGATTGTTTGGAATTAGGACCGGAATATAAAACCGGAAATGAGAATGGCCTAGGAACCATGACCAATGATGGAGTCACGTAATGTACGGGGACTTTGAGTCTAGCTACAAGACTCGTTAATAAAGAAAAGCGCTTCTTGCGAGGCAACCCAAGCTTTATTTGAATAAAACGGTCAAGGCAATATCTTTGCCTTCGAACAATTCAAGCACTTCCGACCGTAGGATCATAGAACTTGAAGACCAAGTCAAGTTTCTTATGAAATCCTACGAGGCTCCTAAACCTTCAAGCCAAGTGAACAAAATCACTTCTTCATGTGAATTATGTAGTGGTCCCCACGACACTCGTGATTGCGTGGAACTCCCCGAACAAGCTTTTGCGGATTACGCATCCTCGCGTACCGACGGAGCGGGAGACAAGTGGTACACTTTCAAACCCGAGCCAAACCCCTACGGTGATTCTTACAACCCCTCATGGAAAAATCACCCAAACCTTAGGTGGAAACAAAACCAAAACGCACAACAAACCAATTCTTCCAACCCACCTAATCGTTTCCAATCAAGCGGTTCCAACTCGAACCGTACTTTCAACAACAATCCTTCCAGCAATGGTAGTACCAATAACTTTGAAGGGTTGATGTCCCAATTTATGGCATCTCAAGAAGCTCGTTTGGCCAAGTTTGAAGCCGATTTCAAACAAAAACAAAGCGAGATGACCAATAAGATTGACACTTTGTTGAAAGCCCTCAATAACCAAGTGCTATCACCTCCACATAAGGACGCTAGGAACACAAATAGCGGACCCCAAGTAAAAGACCCCTCTTCATCCAAACACGTCCACTTCGTCAACATTGTCACTATTAAACCAATTGATAGGAATGAGGATAATGGTGAACCTGAGGATGAGGTTAAGAAAGTCGAGGTTGATAAAGAAGTTAGGAAGAGTGAGATTGAAGAAGTAGATGATGATGAGGACTACTTCAATAGGCTACCCACTAAGGAAGAGCGCGCATATCATACAAACTTATTCGATGACCCCGAGACACCATACTTCCTAGGTAGACCAATTATAAATATGGGTGACCCTTCTAATCTCAACATACCATGCAACATCGGACATTTGCATGTGTGGAAAGCTTACATCGACCTTAGATCACCCATAAACATCATGACTAGAGCCCACTACAACCTAATAATGAAAAATCAACTTGGGTATAGGATGTTCCCTGATAAGGGTTGGATGAGTAACTTCACGGGAAGAGTTAAGGGATTACCGGTTTATGTAGGAAACTTCACCTATGTCACCGACTTTGTAATTGTAGAAGATATCCTGCCAATAGTCGAATCATGCTTAACTCAAGTAGTTTTTGGAAAACCATTTGTTGAGATCTCTAGAATGACTTATGAACCTTCCTTAGGGATAGTTAGATTTAAGGATGAGACCGATGAGGTAAACTACCAAATGCCATATAAGATAGAGCAATTCCAACACTTGTCAAATGTTGAGAAGGAGCTTAAGCAAGTGGTATACTATAGGAGTGATGAAGATAGAAATAAAGGAGTAGACTATGTTATGGAAAGGATATCCGGTTTCTACAAGGATTGTTTGGAATTAGGACCGGAATATAAAACCGGAAATGAGAATGGCCTAGGAACCATGACCAATGATGGAGTCACGTAATGTACGGGGACTTTGAGTCTAGCTACAAGACTCGTTAATAAAGAAAAGCGCTTCTTGCGAGGCAACCCAAGCTTTATTTGCTTTGTGTATTTATTTTTTTTGTTTGTTTGATTTTATTTGCTTCCGTATGTGTGTTTAATTTTTATTATTATTGATTCATGTTCAAAACTAAATTGTGAAAATGCTTTATCTTGTTTTTAACTTCGTCTTAACTACATATAAAGGTATTTTGCAAAAGATAAGTGTAAGGGAAATCCAAATCGGTTTATTAGAACAAATGAACATGAATCGTAACAATAATAAATTAACATACATATTAGTATTTGTTTGAGTCAAATGCTTGTATCGAGTCATAATGATGTTTTGCAGGATTTCCAGGAAGTAAGGTATAGGTTTTTCCAGAAATTTTCTGGAAACTTAACATGAGAATTCTGTCAGATCATTTCTGACGGCGTCAGGCCTTACAACCTGACGGCGTCAGGTTTTAATTTTCTGAAATTTTTGAAAGTTTTGTTTTCATAAAAAGTTTTTATTAAATCTCTAACTTATAAACTCCAGGAATCTGCAAAATTATCATTCCACAAGCATTATATCCTTATATAGAATTTATCCCGCCGATGTTATGCAGGTTTTCGTGTTTTGTTTTCTCAGGTTTAACAGGTTATTTTGGACAAGGAGATGTATGTGGAATCAAGCTTATGGCGTTGCTTTAGTCTTGAAGCTTCTACATTCTCTTGGAAGAAGATCTAACCAAGTTACCTCTTTATCCACCAAACGAATCAGGGGAGTATTTGATTTCATTCTTTTACCTTATTTACTTTTACATCTTGTTATTTGAACATTGGGGACAATGTTCATCTTAATTGTAAGGGGGGGGGGGGTAAAGTACGATACTTTAGAGAATGCTATTACGCTTGATTTTTGTTTATTTGATGGTAGATGTGTAATAAAACTGAGATAAATACCTGTTAGGGCAATTTTAGTGCCAAATTTAAAATTTTTTACAACATATAGGAGTGAAACTCTGATCTTAATGAGCGTCTCACGGATAGGAGTTATATGACTAGCACAAAACCGTACCACTAAAATTTTTTTTTCCACCCCCAAATATGTGAGGTTCGCCCCTAGAATTGGTAGGAAAAGCATTTATGCTATGATGTGTGTACCGGTAGCACTTAGATTCTAGAACTTGCGTTAGGACCATTCTGAGGCCACAAGTGAGACTACATTCGTGTAGTTAGATTTACTACATGATAAGAGGCATTAGGATTAACCCATTGTTTTACACCTGTGTTTTTTTTTATAATTACATTGGCTACATTGGTCAAGTAATTCTCCCACACCCTTTGCGTTGTACCCATTTTTAGTACATGATACCCCTAGTACACCCCTCAGAGCCTATCTTTTCGTTTCTAACTTTAAGCATTTTACTTAAAGGAAGAATTTGTTTACACCCCCACTTAAATGTACACCCAAATCGCCTTAGCCTACCTTGTATGCACTCATTTTTAGTGCATTATTGTGACAACATTTGTTTAAACCCCAAGTTAATTATCTAATTGATTACATGGTTGCTAAGTCGAGTCATATCCTTGTACATATTGTTTTGGGACGATTGGGACTCATGGGTAAAGTACTAGTGTAATGGAGTAATGGGAAAGAACAACATTATTACCCCCATATGTGCTAAATATTTTAAAAGTACTCCAAGTGTTTCGATTATCTTAATTCGAGTCGATAGAATAGTAATTGTAAAGTTATGTAAAAGTTCAAGTGTAAGGGGAATACAACCCCCCTACGATGTATTATTTTGGATGGTAGGGCAAGAGTGTATGCAAAAAAAAAAAAAAAAAAAGAGAGAAGTAGAAAAAACATACGGACTACCATCCCGTTTCATTTTATGTTTATTTTATCTTTTTGTTATTTTTTTTATTAGCTTAAGTCGAGTCTAGTCTTGGCTTAGCAACGCCATATTGTACATGTAATTAATCAAGATCTTTAACTCACCACCAGTAAAATATCCTTTAATCCAACAAAACCGTGTTTATCATATCCCTACACCTAACGTTATAACCCGTTTAAAAGCCCTATTTGATAGTTTATCTTTGGTGCTTACGCCTAGTGGAGAAGGTTTTCGATCCTTTCCCAAGCCTATGGTAATCTATTTGCTATGACAGGTAGTGAGAGATATTATCCGTTTTCATTTATGAGATTTATTTTGATGACACCTGAGAGATGTGAGTATCTAAACACTACTTGTGAGGTGCTAGTTTGTAATCTCCGTGCTTATTATGATTAAAGTGGAACGATTATTTGTTGTAATTACTTTTATATTAGCATTAAATGACACCTAACTTGTATTTTGATTAGAATAAAAGCGCATTTGCTTGAGGACAAGCAAATCTCAAGTGTAAGGGTATCTGATGAAGCGAAAAGTGTACCGCTTTTAGGGGGTCATTTAAGCCCTAAATCGTATTTATTTGATCAAATATTGCCCTAAATCGTTCCTTTTGTCATTTTAGGTACTTTGGAGAAGAAATCTGGAAAAGGAAGCATTTTGGACGTTTTTGGAGCATAAAAGTGAAGAAAACGACAAAGTCTTCAAAGTTGCTGGAAAAGTACACTTGACGGCGTCAAGTATTGCTCTTGACGGCGTCATGGCTTGGCAAAAGAGGTGGATATGAAAAATACACGTGACGCGCCAGAGAGTTTTGCAATGGAAAGTCTGACGGCGTCACCCTTTAAGGTGATCAAGGCCATCACGATTTACGCTAAAGAGAGACGGCGTCAAGCCCTATTCTGACGTCGTCAAGCTTTGATAAGCCAGGGATGATTTTGGAGGATTAAAGAGGGACGGCGTCAGGAAGACCATCCGGGAACCCTAGCCACGGTGAGGTGACGGCGTCAAGATCTATAACGTGACGCCGTCAGCTACTAAGTTCTATATATAGTTTTGCAATTTTTTGTCATTAGTGTGCAATTTTGTGAGGAGAAACCCTAAGACGAATTTCTGCCATTTTTAAGGGTTTTCATACCCTTGGATCTCCCATGTTTAATTGAAGATAAGTAATCACTTAATCAATCAATATGTCTATGTGTTGTTTGATTATATCTTGTTCTTGTCTTTTGATTAACATGCTAGGCTAGATTTATCTTGTGTTTGCTTAGATCTAATGAAACCTAACTATTGATTATTAGTTGTTAGTGTGTTATTAATTGTATTGGATGATTGTTTATCGATGTTAGGCTTAAGAAAACTGGCTAACCTCCTATACGGTAATTTGTTTGAACGTCTTAAGAACATGAACCAATGCCTACTAAGGTTATTATGGTTGTATTTAATGCATGAGCGAATTCTAGTGATCCCATGTTAGGAGCTTCTTAGCCGGCTCGACATAGGAGTGAAGTAGGAGCTTGTAGAGTTGGGGAAGTACGTACGCCACCCCACGATTGGTATTAAGGAATACACCCGTCATCCACGCAATTAATACACACTAATCAACCGGTAAAAGATAGTTAGGGAGTAAGGAAATCTAAGTAAACACATTTCTCCTCATATAAGTTCCACGACCTTTTCATTTTCAATTATTTTATTTTATTTGCATTTGTAGTTATTTGGGTTAGTTGACTAACAACTAATTCCGCCCACTCCTTCAAACCCGAGATTTTACTTGCTTTCATAAAAAATATAAAAATACAAAAAGAATCTTCCTTCACCCTTAGACCTATTAGAGTAGTTTTTCAATCCTAACGACACTATTCCCCTAGAGAACGATCAATCCCCCGGTACTTGCCACTTCACTATACTACATCGGTCAGGTACACTGCCTGGTGGGGATTGCAAGCCTCTTGAGATCCCTCGAGAGGTAAAACCTGTTGTAAGGTCGCAAAACCACGCATCATCAGGCATCTTAAAATCCTTAGATAGAACAAGACATTCAGTGTCAGTAAAAAGGACATTGTTCTTTTTGTCACACATTTGTGAAACACTAAAAAGATTGTACTTTAATTCTTGCACATAGTACACATTTTCAAAATCTAAATTTCCAGTTTTAATAGTACCTTTACCAGAAATTTTGCCACGAAAACCACCTCCAAAGGTAACATATCCTCCATTGAATTCTTGAAAATCTGAAAGATAAGACATGTTGCCTGTCATGTGATTGGAACATCCACTATCTGAGTATCCTTGATCTTGATGATCCATTGAATGTTCCTGCACACAAATAAGAGTGTTAGTTTTCTTTGGGGACCCAAGCCATTACTGACTTGGATCTGCCTCTTGCATCAATAAAGTGTAATCTTTTGAGAACTGTTGATGCAACATTGGATTTAAGAATCCAACATGCTGAGGCCTTAACAGCATTTGCCCTATTACCCTTAGCAGTAGGGTGAGTAACATGCTTAGCAGAAGTGACTGCTAGCTTTGAAGTCACACCCTTTGGTCTCCAAATTTGTTTGTGGACCACTGCTTTTGTTTGAATGGGCCTTAAAACAGTTTTAGATGCATGTATGAAAGTTGTTTTTGCATCCTTTGCTGTTGATTTTGGGTTAACAGTCTTAAATGGTCTAGTAGCAGGCCCTTTTGGTCTAGCAGGACCTTTTGACAAACTAACAGTACCTTGCTCTAGGTTGGAGCTGTACATGTTTGAGACTGTTTTGGGCTTTGTTCTATGAGTGTTAGAGTGAAAGTGAGTTTGTGGAATTTGGCTTTTGTGGTTCACTCTATCTTTTTCATACCCAGTTACCCTTTGGTTGCAGAAAGCTGCAAGATGGTCAAAACTACCACATGTATAACAAGCTTTGTTGTAAAATGCAAAGTCATCACCTAATTGATGAGACTTAAGGCCATTCCAATTCCTTTGGTTGCCTTTGGGCTTGTTTGTAGTTCTATATTGTTCACAATATCTAACTGGTTTCCTAACAGTCTTAACATTTGACTTAGGCCTGTTAGTGTTGTGATTGACTATCTTAGGAACACTTGTTCCTACTTTCTTAACCAATACAGGTTTAGACATAACCTGTTGTTCTTCATCACTATCAGTTGTACAATCTTCAACAACTATAGCATCTCCTTTCTTAACAAAGGACACCTTGTCCTGATAAGATAAAGTTTTATCTAAACTTTTACTTACCTTTTCTATCTTAGGACTCTTAGTTGCCTTAGAACCATATTCCATGATTGGTTCTTGAAACTCAGCTAATCCTGTGTGTGCTAAATCAATACCTGGAGGTGAATGAACATCTCTGTATGGTGGGGGGACAGATTTAAATCCAACACCAGAATTAACCTTATCAATTACTTGAGCTTCCCAAAGCTTATTGAATCCATCTGAGGCATGAGCCAAAACATCCACAGATACCTTAACATTTTCTCTTTCATTTTTGTGTTTAGCTAATGAATCATTCAACTCAACAATACACTCATCTCTGATCTTAATGTCATTTTTAAGTATATTGATGTCATTAGCATAACTAGATTCATTGCTTCTAAAATGTAAAACTTGTTTTTCTAGAACACCTAGACCTCTTTTGTGATTAGCCAAATTAAAAAGGGAATCAAGTAGCTCCTTTTTATGAGCCTCAAATCTCTTACTAAGGTCTTCATAAGCTTTAAGATTAGGACATGATTCAGTACAAGTTGTAATATTGTTTACCTCTGAATCAGAATGAGCCATTAGAGCAAACTCATTGGCAACAAAAGCAGCATTTGGTGGTGCATCCTCTTCATCAGCCATAGAGCTCCAATCATAACCAATACCATCAATAGCCAACATAGCTTTTGGCTCTTCAACAGTAACTTCCTTTTTACTATCTTGCTTATACCATGTGTTTCTATTTTCCTGCTTCCTTGGGCTTCTACACTCCTTAGCAAAGTGTCCTAACCTATGACAGTTGAAACACTCCACTTTCTTCTTATCAAACCCAGCAGTGTCATTACCATTTATGGTAATCTGCTTCCCAGTTCTTTGCCAATACTTCTTAGCCCTCATGCTAAGCAAAGCAACCTGCCATTTAATATCCATAGCTTCCAAATCATCACCATCTACCTGCTCAAGGTCTTCATGGTTGAGAGGAGAGCCATTAGATTGACTGGTAATAAAAGCATAGAATGTTGAATCTCCAAGACCAGCAACATCCTTTTGAGAACTTGTAGAAAGAGCACCATAACTTGCATTAGAAACACTTTCACCTTCATCTACCTCTTCACTCTTACTAATACTAGGAACTGACAAGAGTGCAACATTCCCAGAACTAGTACCATAATGACCAGATTTCTTTAGACTTTGTTCAACAATTTTGAAGTTGTTGTACAAATCATTGAGCTTCATGGTTTCAATGTCTGGTTTGTTCATCCAGACAATAACATGAGTATGGAACTCATCAGGTAGACTTCTCAAAAACTTCATGTTGAGATCTTCTTTCTCT
Organism: Artemisia tridentata subsp. tridentata; assembly: GCA_021014915.2. Lineage (NCBI taxonomy): Eukaryota > Viridiplantae > Streptophyta > Magnoliopsida > Asterales > Asteraceae > Artemisia > Artemisia tridentata. Next base: position 300,387,667 of record CP139508.1, read on the forward strand.
GTCTCAACACCCAACACAGCCAACTGACTGACAAGCTTGTGTAACCTTGAGAATAGCTTATCAAGAGACTCATTACTAAAAGCAGTAAAGTTTTCAAATTGTTGCTTTAGTAATGTTTTCTGTGTCTTTTTGGTAGTTTCATTACCACCAAAATATGCACAAATCTCTTCAAAAAGAGTTTTTGCATCAAGATACTTGTTAAAAGATAACATCTGTTCACTAGGAATGGTCATAAGCAACAAATTTCTTGCTTTCTGATCATTTCTCTTCAGTATCTTTTCTTCATTTGAAACTGGTCCAGTATTTCTTTTCCTAAGTGTTTTACCTTCTAGGACAACATCTGAATAGCTTGGTGAAAAAGAATCACCATATATAATGATATCCCAAAGAGTGTAATCTTGGACCATGAAATATTGCTCAATTCTCATCCTCCGTAACTCAAACTCATTTGGTTTGATCATGGGCAACTTTGCAGCAACATTTGTTTGAGCATCATGTGCATCCATTTCTGTTTCTTCTAATTCAATTATATCAACCTGAGCTCTGATACCAACTGAGAGGACCTTCGACACACGGTTAAGGTGGTTAAACCTTGTATACTTTGTGTGTAATGATATATTGAGTTTATATGATTAAGTACGCGGAATTTACTTAATCACACTTAGAAGGTTATGTATGTTATGGAAATGGAAGAATTATGTTTGTTACTTAACAATGAACAAAGAAAGTTTATCACCAAAACGATTCAATATTATTCAAGAAATAATACGAGTGATCTTCACTATCACTAGGGTTACAAAACCTTGAATCTTATGTTACAACTTGTGATTTGTGTTTGTTCAATATTCTTAACAGTTCTAAGTTCTTAGTTGAAGTGTGTATACAATATCCAAGTCTAAGATCTCTTTTATAGTTTCAAGAGAGCTTTTACAACAATCTATGTTAAAGTCTTAAGCTATTCGATCTAGCTTACAAGAGTCACTTGTACAACTTGCATACTAAGAAGTATACAATTTGAACACTTAACTATGACATAACAAAAGATATTTTATTTTGTATCTTTGACTTTCTTGTACAAAATATCTTGTTCGTCCTTATCTTCTTAAGCAGCACTATGAGTCACTGATCAGCAGTACCTTGTTTGTACTAGCAGTACCTTGTTTGAATAAACCAGCAGTACCTTCTTATTCTTGACCTAGCAGTACCTTCGACTTGGAGTATTTTCTAATACTCTAACTTCAGAATATTTAATTCCCAACAAAAACCAAACCAAGTCCAAACTCTCAACACAACATAACCACTAGGCCATGCCGTGACTCATTTGAGTCATGGCTCGAACCTACTCAAGCCAAAAGGCTCTCGGCTATCACAACACCATCATAACCCCATCCATAAACCAAAACCAATTACGACAAATCCAATCAAATATAAAAAAACCAACTGCCTCAAATCCTAACTCGACTAAACCTAATCCTAACCACGCTGTGACTCACTGAGTCACGGTTTAAACCTCATTCGAGCCATAAGGCTCTCGGCATCAATCCACCATGGACCAAACTCGAGACCAAAAGAATCCACATCCAAATCCAAGCTACAGCAATAACAATAAATTAGAAATGAAAGAAATTAAAATAAAAATAAACAACTCACCCCGAGTCTACGTGAGTTGACTCGGTGAGTCACCCAACTCGGACTGATTCGAGGGTTTCACGGCCAAAATAAGATAGATCCACATGGTTTTTATTAGATTTAAAAAGATTTAACATGTTTTATAAATAAAAACGTTTGTATATAAGATTTAGGGTTTTAGGGTTTCAGATTTAAAAAGAAATGGAAATATAGGGTGCATGGGTTTATTGACAAGGAGGGATAAGAGGTGGAGACACGGAGGTGGGTGGTGGCGTGACGGTGGTGGTGGTTGTGGTGCTTCAATCTACGGTCAAAAGAACTCCGTGGGGCTTCAACTGCTCCAGATACGATCAGGGAAGCCTGATCTACGTTTTGGGGTGATAAAATGGTTCGCCGGAAAATTTTCCGGTGAAGGTGGTTGCCGGAGAAGGTGGTGGTTGCCGGAGAAGGTGGCCGGACGTGAATGGGAGAAAGAGAGAGAGAGAGAGAGAGAGAGAGAGAGAGAGTTATGGGTGTGGTGTGTGTGTATAAATTAAAAAAAAAAATAAAAAAAATGCCTTTTATACCCAAGCAAGGACTAAACATGGACAATCAAAAGTATAGGGGTGTGTGGTGAAAATTCTGGGCGGGGGTAATAGTTTTCAATTCGGTAAAACTTTTGCCATAATCGCTGTGGGACCTATTTGACGTACCAAACGTACTCGAAAAATTCTGAAACTTGTGCCATTGTTCTTGAAATAATTTTTCTGATAAAAAAGAGTATAAATATGCATTACTTTATCGAAATTAATTTATTTGGCAAATTCGATTCGTTTCGCGTTTTCTTGGTTGTGCTGACATAAAAAGGGACTAAGGTTCACGTTTCTCAAGATATCTCGTGTTTCTCAAGTTCAAATAAGTCCAGAAAAGGTTCAACTGCTAAAGTGATGTAAAAATAAATATTTGGCTAGTAAAAATAGTTTAGAAAATTACCGGATGTTACAGCACATACATCATATTGGGAAATCCATCCCGGATTTCAGTTTAACTTATCAGTTCTGGTTTCAAAAAGGTGAGGGTACTTGCGCTTGAACTCGTCCTCGCATTCCCAGGTGAATTCGGGTCCTCTCTTGGTATTCCAGCGAACTTTCACAATGGGAATTTGGCTCCTCTTTAGTTATTTGATCTCACGTTGCATAATCTCTATGGGCTCCTCAATAAAGTTCAATTGTTCATCAACTTGAATCTCATCAAGTGGGATTACGGCTGTCTCATCGGATAAACACTTCTTCAAATTTGACACGTGGAAGGTGGGGTGTACTCTACTAAGCTCGGGAGGCAATTCCAGTCTGTAGGCTACAGGACCAACTCTGTTCAAAATCTTGAACGATCTAATGTACCTCGGGTTCAGCTTTCCTTGCTTGCCAAACCATATCAAACCTTTCCACGGTGAGACCTTCAGCATAACTTTATCTCCAACTTAAAACTCTAGCATTTTACGTCTCACATCTGCGTAGCTCTTCTGACGATCTCTCGCGACTTTCAATCGGTTCTTAATTTGCACAATGTTCTCTGTAGTTTCATGAACAATATCCGGCCCAATGTGACAATTCGTAATTTCAGGCCATTTTCCGAACCTCGACAATTTTACTATTCATGAGTTACTATTCATTTTCACTATTCATTTCCAAAATTTTATTTCATATTCTCGTAAGTTAAACTATTTTAGTGATAACCCGAGATTTTGGCACTCGTCGGAAAATTTCTGCAAAAATCACGAAACTGTGTCCGAGACTTACTTTAAGGTTTAAACATCATTTAGGCATCCCGATATGTCCAAACAACATTACCAACAAGAGAAATATATGTTTTCCACCTTCCGTGACATTTTCATGAATTTAGGAATTTTAGGATACCCGGTTTTAAGTTTTGTGACTTTACGACTTACAGTTAGCAATTAACGGGACCAAAACTCACTCCGTAAGTCAAGATAAGTATCCAGCCTAAAATATCTAGATATTTTCTGAAAAATATCTAGATATTTCAAAGACCTAGTGAAATTACCATTTTACCCTTCCATCAAAATTACCAAAATGCCATTGGACTATAAAATGCCTAAACTAGCACATTTTTTTACACAAAAATCACACTCTCTCCCTCTTTTCTCTCTCAATCCCACGGCACACCAAGAACCAAGAGGAGATCCCGTAATTTTTCCAAGATCGAGTGTTATACAAGTTCCTTTTACCTTCCTTGTTAGAGTTTTGCGATAAAAACTCCAAGGTTGTGATCTTTTTCATCCAAACTCATCAATCTTCAAGTAAGTTCAAGAACATCTTTTTCATCATCTCATACCTTCATTTGATCATTAACATCATGTATTTTCAAGTTATATTGGTTAAACATGCAAGTTACATATGTTATTTATACCACTTTACAAGTTTCATGGTTTTTATAAGTATATATAAAGCCTATGATCATCCCCTTGAATCCTACAATATTTGGTGAAGTTTAGGACCCATGACACCCTAAGAAGGTGTATGGTAGATTAAGAGATGTTTGGTTGTTGATTGGAAGGTTTTTGTACAAGTTAGAAACTAGGAAACCAAGTTTTGAACAATATATATATACCTACTGTCCATTTTTGCAAAACGTGGGAAACTCAGTGGGTTTTGGGTAACTTTGGACCAAAGATTTAGAAAATACATTCCGAGACGAAACTATGGCCGAAAACGGGGATAAAAACGAGTTAATAACGAAGGAGATATGGTTTTCCGAAGTTTAACAACGAAAAGTATTTTTGTAAAACATTGTTGCTGTCCATTTTTGCCAAACGTGGAAACTTCAGGGGTTTCTGGGAAATTTTGGGTTAGATATTCAGAAAATACTTTCAAAAACGAAACCGTAGCCTTTTGAATCACTAAAAGAGCCCTTACGACGTGAAAGTTATGCCAAATACGAGTTAACGAGGAAAACTATATTTTCAGAAAAACTCACTGCTGTCACAGTTTTTCACGGGCTGTTTTGGGGCATAAAACTTGATCTAGCCGTCCCGACTTATCAAAAATATATTAGTATGTTGTCCCACGATTCCGGGGATATAAAGAACATAGAAAACGAGCTTATAACGAAAAAGATACAAGTGTTTAAAATCCGGCGAAAAGTATATAATTCCATCAGCTTTTACTAATATAAACTTGCCGCAAAACTGTCTTTGCGAGACACCATTTTCTCGACTGTTTTTCTCTATGATCGGATCAGTTTGAGCCCGAGCCATAGTTAAGTAAAATCAAGTACTCCCAGCAGGCTTTCCAAATCAATTGGCCGTTCGTCGAATAGACTTTTAACGAATAAACTACGACCTCATCTTTTTACCCAAAAATCCTTTCAAAGTTATCATTTTGACAGCTTTTACTATAATAGAATTTTCTAAGTGCTGAACATTATATTTTCAAGTAACGATATTGAGATCCGATTTTCTCATTGATCGAGGCGCGTATAACCAAAACTCAAATGAGACGGCATTAAGATCATGTTACAAGGTTTTCAAAAACGACAAGTTTTATTACAAACTCTTAACGTGCAATATTTTGCGGCTAGTTTTGCGAGGCCGTTTGGTCACATTTTCACAAGTTATAAAAAGAGTTATTTTGCGACGAAACTATTATATTTGACTATAGAACACCAAACGAGGATCATAGAGTATCATTTCAACATATTTACACGAAAAGTAGTTTATGACTTAACGAGACGTCAAAAATGTATTTTTCGACGATAAACATTATTTTTCCAAAATCATCGAGTGGTATCGATAACATACGTATTTGCATGTGTAGCATCATTTCATTGCTTACAATAGATCATATCACTCATGTTAGGTCGCGGTTAGATACCGAGCCTCATTTCAGCATATTCATATCTGTCTTTGTTGCTATCGCATCAGGTGAGTTCCATAGCCCCTCCTTTTACTTGTTTTGTAACTGTTTTGGGGGAGAATACATGCTCGTTTTTCATTAAACTCTATGCTCATTTTACATTTAAACTTCATGCTCATTTTGCTTTAGACGTGAGTTGTCTTTCAAACATCATTCATTGGTTAAAATACTTGAGTCGTTGCTCGGAAGTATTTTGTGTTTACATTGTTCACCCTTGATCATTTCATTATGGACACTAGTACATTAAGCTATTTCATATTGTCTATGTTATGGACTGTTAATTTCATATTATTTTGGTTATATGACGACATTGTCATAGGCGACATTGCCAGATTCATTTATATGACGACATTGTCATAGGCGACATTGCCAGATTCATTTACATGACGTCATTGTCAGAATTTATCTTATGACGACATTGTCATGGCTACATTATCTCACTTACATATTTTTCATTGAAACATTGTCACACTTAACATTACATTTTGTGGTTCATAAATCATTTGACGTTCACATAATCCAAATCATATTTGGCAATGGGTTGTAAACACACAGGTTGCAAGTCTTGTTATGGGCGGGACTTGGAACTGGGTGGATTTACAATGCCTTTGCTGGGAAAATCTTCATTCAAAGGCATTACATTTTTCAATAAACTCTATGAACTCACCAACCTTGTGTTGACACTTGTTAGCATGTATTTTCAGGTATAAAGCAATAGCACGCTACTGGAGGCTCTTGGCAGGGCATGGCATGGTCATAGAAGACTCTGACAAATATTTGGGACCGTTCTACCTATTTTAAAGGGCCTATTTCCGCACTACTTTTAACAATGTAAATTCAACATTTTTGTTAAACAAGGTTTTTCTAAATAATTGAAATGAAAACCGTTCTTTGCACTTGTGTTGTGATACCAATTGAGTTGCACCCCAGCGATGTGAAAGCTTCCGCTGAACCCGATTTTGGGGGTGTGACAGATTGGTATCAGAGCCTTGGCTATAGAGAACTGGGTGATTTTAAAACCTAGACTATAGCTACATTTACAAAAACATAACCCTATGACCGCCACGTGCCTGCCTGCCAAGCTGATGCCTCAATTGTGGTTTGTTGCTGACATATTTAATAAGATTTGTGTCTTATTATCAAATAATTCATACCCACTTATTATAGTTGATTACTATAGTTGTCTTTCATATAAGCATGCTCACATGTCATACACGTCTCAGCGTTATGCCTTTTCCTTGCGTAGTTTCATCATTGGACCTCGAGTTTGGTCCTTTGCCTTAGCCTATCAGAACATCTCTTCAAATGTAAAGGACCTAGTATTACTATAACTGAGCTGAGTATTTTAAACTTCATTGAACCTCGGTGGAATATAGACTCGTCATCTATATTCAACCCGGGACAGTTGGACATAGGCTGACTACCTATGCCCCGCTCAGAGATGAATTTTGCAATACTAAGAGCAGTTATAATAAAATTATGTCCGGTTTGCATTCCTACTCGATCTCTAAAGGTTTCAAAACTTCTTGTGTGTGTACACAATCATTGCAAGAACATCCACACCGGCATCACCTTACGAACCGCCATCTAGAAGCACATCAGCTAACCATAACCCAACTTCAAGCCGTTGAGAGTCAGATCGTTGGGAATGACAATCATTTCACCTTTACCATCACGAATCCTCGAGACTCAAGTTGAGGCACTCAAGGAAGGAAACCGACAGAATGATAAAACCCTACGGTATGCCAAAGAATGCAAATGGGTTAGTAAAGAGGTCAGACAGAGTATTGTGCTTCAAGGATAGAAACTGGATATCTCCCTATGGTGGAATACGAGAGTTGATTAGGCATGAGTCGCACAAGTCGAAGTACTTCATTTGTTCAAGTTCTGACAATCCCTTTAAGCTATTCTTACCCAATCAGATGTATGCACGATCTACCATCCTCAGACCAACGAATATTGAAGAGAATTATCCAATCCCTATAGGACATGCTCAGCACCATAGAATTAACCTTAAATTGTTTGGAGTAAACCTTTGACATTGACAGATTTCACCTTCAACAATAGCCATCACACCAATACAAAGACTATACCCTTTAAGACACCCTATGGTGGAAGTACCAATTACCTATTGACAACCAAAAATCGGGAAGTCCAATTCACTAGGCTAGAACCCAATCGTGAAACAACAAAGGAAAGTGTACAAGTCAAGGATCAGTTACAAGCAACACGAAAACAATAGAAAAGTTAGGTCAACTCAGGATGCAAAATCATTGGGATTAGGTGTACCTAAGCAGCAAATCATTAGAATTCTAACTGTGGAACGAGTTACGTTGAAAGCCTTGCCTTGGAAAGGCATGACACAATTTCAGAAACATTGGAAAAGCATGGTACAATTGTGAGAACACGGGAAAGTGAACCCTAGGTACCTTGGACCATTAAAGACTGTAACTGTAATCGGCCGACTGACATACAGACTTGAGCTTCCGTCAGAGCTCAGCAGTGTACATAACACATTTCATCTCTCAAACCTCAAGAAATGTTTTTCAAACGAAACGCCTGAAATTCCATTGGAAGAAATTCAGCTCGACAATAAGCACAAATATGTGGAGGAAACAACAGAAATCATAGACCATGAGGTCAAACAGTTGAAGCAGAGTCAAATTCCTATCGTTAAGGTTCGCTAGAATTCTCGCAGAGGTCCTAAGTTTACATGGGAGCGGGAAGACCAGATGCAGCTCAAATATCTATACCTTTCACCGAATCCACCCCGGAGACCAACACCAACCGAATTCAGGGACTGAATTCCCGTAACGGGTGGAGACTGTGACAATTCGTAATTTCAGGCCATTTTCCGAACCTCGACAATTTTACTATTCACGAGTTACTATTCATTTTCACTATTCATTTCCAAAATTTTATTTCATATTCTCGTAAGTTAAACTATTTTAGTGATAACCCGAGATTTTGGCACTCGTCGAAAAATTTCTGCAAAAATCACGAAACCGTGTCCGAGACTTACTTTAAGGTTTAAACATCATTTAGGCATCCCGATATGTCCAAACAACATTACCAACAAGAGAAATATATGTTTTCCACCTTCCGTGACATTTTCATGAATTTAGGAATTTTAGGATACCCGGTTTTAAGTTTTGTGACTTTACGACTTACAGTTAGCAATTAACGGGACCAAACTCACTCCGTAAGTCAAGATAAGTATCCAGCCTAAAATATCTAGATATTTTCTGAAAAATATCTAGATATTTCAAAGACCTAGTGAAATTACCATTTTACCCTTCCATCAAAATTACCAAAATGCCATTGGACTATAAAATGCCTAAACTAGCACATTTTTTTACACAAAAATCACACTCTCTCCCTCTTTTCTCTCTCAATCCCACGGCACACCAAGAACCAAGAGGAGATCCCGTAATTTTTCCAAGATCGAGTGTTATACAAGTTCCTTTTACCTTCCTTGTTAGAGTTTTGCGATAAAAACTCCAAGGTTGTGATCTTTTTCATCCAAACTCATCAATCTTCAAGTAAGTTCAAGAACATCTTTTTCATCATCTCATACCTTCATTTGATCATTAACATCATGTATTTTCAAGTTATATTGGTTAAACATGCAAGTTACATATGTTATTTATACCACTTTACAAGTTTTATGGTTTTTATAAGTATATATAAAGCCTATGATCATCCCCTTGAATCCTACAATATTTGGTGAAGTTTAGGACCCATGACACCCTAAGAAGGTGTATGGTAGATTAAGAGATGTTTGGTTGTTGATTGGAAGGTTTTTTGTACAAGTTAGAAACTAGGAAACCAAGTTTTGAACAATATATATATACCTACTGTCCATTTTTGCAAAACGTGGGAAACTCAGTGGGTTTTGGGTAACTTTGGACCAAAGATTTAGAAAATACATTCCGAGATGAAACTATGGCCGAAAACGGGGATAAAAACGAGTTAATAACGAAGGAGATATGGTTTTCCGAAGTTTAACAACGAAAAGTATTTTTGTAAAACATTGTTGCTGTCCATTTTGCCAAACGTGGAAACTTCAGGGGTTTCTGGGAAATTTTGGGTTAGATATTCAGAAAATACTTTCAAAAACGAAACCGTAGCCTTTTGAATCACTAAAAGAGCCCTTACGACGTGAAAGTTATGCCAAATACGAGTTAACGAGGAAAACTATATTTTCAGAAAAACTCACTGCTGTCACAGTTTTTCACGGGCTGTTTTGGGGCATAAAACTTGATCTAGCCGTCCCGACTTATCAAAAATATATTAGTATGTTGTCCCACGATTCCGGGGATATAAAGAACATAGAAAACGAGCTTATAACGAAAAAGATACAAGTGTTTAAAATCCGGCGAAAAGTATATAATTCCATCAGCTTTTATTAATATAAACTTGCCGCAAAACTGTCTTTGCGAGACACCATTTTCTCGACTGTTTTTCTCTATGATCGGATCAGTTTGAGCCCGAGCCATAGTTAAGTAAAATCAAGTACTCCCAGCAGGCTTTCCAAATCAATTGGCCGTTCGTCGAATAGACTTATAACGAATAAACTACGACCTCATCTTTTTACCCAAAAATCCTTTCAAAGTTATCATTTTGACAGCTTTTACTATAATAGAATTTTCTAAGTGCTGAACATTATTTTTAAGTAACGATATTGAGATCCGATTTTCTCATTGATCGAGGCGCGTATAACCAAAACTCAAATGAGACGGCATTAAGATCATGTTACAAGGTTTTCAAAAACGACAAGTTTTATTACAAACTCTTAACGTGCAATATTTTGCGGCTAGTTTTGCGAGGCCGTTTGGTCACATTTTCACAAGTTATAAAAAGAGTTATTTTGCGACGAAACTATTATATTTGACTATAGAACACCAAACGAGGATCATAGAGTATCATTTCAACATATTTACACGAAAAGTAGTTTATGACTTAACGAGACGTCAAAAATGTATTTTTCGACGATAAACATTATTTTTCCAAAATCATCGAGTGGTATCGATAACATACGTATTTGCATGTGTAGCATCATTTCATTGCTTACAATAGATCATATCACTCATGTTAGGTCGCGGTTAGAGACCGAGCCTCATTTCAGCATATTCATATCTGTCTTTGTTGCTATCGCATCAGGTGAGTTCCATAGCCCCTCCTTTTACTTGTTTTGTAACTGTTTTGGGGGAGAATACATGCTCGTTTTTCATTAAACTCTATGCTCATTTTACATTTAAACTTCATGCTCATTTTGCTTTAGACGTGAGTTGTCTTTCAAACATCATTCATTGGTTAAAATACTTGAGTCGTTGCTCGGAAGTATTTTGTGTTTACATTGTTCACCCTTGATCATTTCATTATGGACACTAGTACATTAAGCTATTTCATATTGTCTATGTTATGGACTGTTAATTTCATATTATTTTGGTTATATGACGACATTGTCATAGGCGACATTGCCAGATTCATTTATATGACGACATTGTCATAGGCGACATTGCCAGATTCATTTACATGACGTCATTGTCAGAATTTATCTTATGACGACATTGTCATGGCTACATTATCTCACTTACATATTTTTCATTGAAACATTGTCACACTTAACATTACATTTTGTGGTTCATAAATCATTTGACGTTCACATAATCCAAATCATATTTGGCAATGGGTTGTAAACACACAGGTTGCAAGTCTTGTTATGGGCGGGACTTGGAACTGGGTGGATTTACAATGCCTTTGCTGGGAAAATCTTCATTCAAAGGCATTACATTTTTCAATAAACTCTATGAACTCACCAACCTTGTGTTGACACTTGTTAGCATGTATTTTCAGGTATAAAGCAATAGCACGCTACTGGAGGCTCTTGGCAGGGCATGGCATGGTCATAGAAGACTCTGACAAATATTTGGGACCGTTCTACCTATTTTAAAGGGCCTATTTCCGCACTACTTTTAACAATGTAAATTCAACATTTTTGTTAAACAAGGTTTTTCTAAATAATTGAAATGAAAACCGTTCTTTGCACTTGTGTTGTGATACCAATTGAGTTGCACCCCAGCGATGTGAAAGCTTCCGCTGAACCCGATTTTGGGGGTGTGACAGATTGGTATCAGAGCCTTGGCTATAGAGAACTGGGTGATTTTAAAACCTAGACTATAGCTACATTTACAAAAACATAACCCTATGACCGCCACGTGCCTGCCAGCCAAGCTGATGCCTCAATTGTGGTTTGTTGCTGACATATTTAATAAGATTTGTGTCTTATTATCAAATAATTCATACCCACTTATTATAGTTGATTACTATAGTTGTCTTTCATATAAGCATGCTCACATGTCATACACGTCTCAGCGTTATGCCTTTTCCTTGCGTAGTTTCATCATTGGACCTCGAGTTTGGTCCTTTGCCTTAGCCTATCAGAACATCTCTTCAAATGTAAAGGACCTAGTATTACTATAACTGAGCTGAGTATTTTAAACTTCATTGAACCTCGGTGGAATATAGACTCGTCATCTATATTCAACCCGGGACAGTTGGACATAGGCTGACTACCTATGCCCCGCTCAGAGATGAATTTTGCAATACTAAGAGCAGTTATAATAAAATTATGTCCGGTTTGCATTCCTACTCGATCTCTAAAGGTTTCAAAACTTCTTGTGTGTGTACACAATCATTGCAAGAACATCCACACCGGCATCACCTTACGAACCGCCATCTAGAAGCACATCAGCTAACTATAACCCAACTTCAAGCCGTTGAGAGTCAGATCATTGGGAATGACAATCATTTCACCTTTACCATCACGAATCCTCGAGACTCAAGTTGAGGCACTCAAGGAAGGAAACCGACAGAATGATAAAACCCTACGGTATGCCAAAGAATGCAAATGGGTTAGTAAAGAGGTCAGACAGAGTATTGTGCTTCAAGGATAGAAACTGGATACCTCCCTATGGTGGAATACGAGAGTTGATTAGGGATGAGTCGCACAAGTCGAAGTACTTCATTTGTTCAAGTTCTGACAATCCCTTTAAGCTATTCTTACCCAATCAGATGTATGCACGATCTACCATCCTCAGACCAACGAATATTGAAGAGAATTATCCAATCCCTATAGGACATGCTCAGCACCATAGAATTAACCTTAAATTGTTTGGAGTAAACCTTTGACATTGACAGATTTCACCTTCAACAATAGCCATCACACCAATACAAAGACTATACCCTTTAAGACACCCTATGGTGGAAGTACCAATTACCTATTGACAACCAAAAATCGGGAAGTCCAATTCACTAGGCTAGAACCCAATCGTGAAACAACAAAGGAAAGTGTACAAGTCAAGGATCAGTTACAAGCAACACGAAAACAATAGAAAAGTTAGGTCAACTCAGGATGCAAAATCATTGGGATTAGGTGTACCTAAGCAGCAAATCATTAGAATTCTAACTGTGGAACGAGTTACGTTGAAAGCCTTGCCTTGGAAAGGCATGACACAATTTCAGAAACATTGGAAAAGCATGGTACAATTGTGAGAACACGGGAAAGTGAACCCTAGGTACCTTGGACCATTAAAGACTGTAACTGTAATCGGCCGACTGACATACAGACTTGAGCTTCCGTCAGAGCTCAGCAGTGTACATAACACATTTCATCTCTCAAACCTCAAGAAATGTTTTTCAAACGAAACGCCTGAAATTCCATTGGAAGAAATTCAGCTCGACAATAAGCACAAATATGTGGAGGAAACAACAGAAATCATAGACCATGAGGTCAAACAGTTGAAGCAGAGTCAAATTCCTATCGTTAAGGTTCGCTAGAATTCTCGCAGAGGTCCTAAGTTTACATGGGAGCGGGAAGACCAGATGCAGCTCAAATATCTATACCTTTCACCGAATCCACCCCGGAGACCAACACCAACCGAATTCAGGGACTGAATTCCCGTAACGGGTGGAGACTGTGACAATTCGTAATTTCAGGCCATTTTCCGAACCTCGACAATTTTACTATTCACGAGTTACTATTCATTTTCACTATTCATTTCCAAAATTTTATTTCATATTCTCGTAAGTTAAACTATTTTAGTGATAACCCGAGATTTTGGCACTCGTCGAAAAATTTCTGCAAAAATCACGAAACCGTGTCCG